>CM046040.1:7418200-7760700 GCA_025215565.1 Flaveria ramosissima | reverse complement strand
CGAGGAATCTTAGGTCATCATCTTCTACTATATTACCCATAATAACATTAAATAAGTAAGAACACACATTAAAAATCACTCCAATTCCATCAATCATTGCATAGCTAAACTAAGGTTCTAGTGTGGCCAAGTGTCTCTTCATGGTGACGTTTATCATCTACCACCAGCAACGTATAGCTAGCACACTTTTTATCGTATTTTCTTATCAACTAAAGTGATAGTTTGTGTGTTAGACTGTTTAACTTTAGGTGCTCCCTTGTATCTGTCACCACTATCTCCTTTAAGTAATATCTTGATGACCTGATCAATTATGTTTTTCTACGATCGTTGGGTGACTATAACGTAGTCATTCTCAGCTCCTTCGTTAATAGCTCAATCCACCAACTCATTACTAGGCAAGGAACCTGAAGTGACGGTATAGTTCTACTTCTGTAAAGCTAACAAAAAGTAGTGAATATATATATATATATATATATATATATATATATATATATATATATATATATATATATATATATATATATATATTATGTATATGTTTTATCTTGATCGTTTTATACTACCACATCTTCTTAGGATATTCACTCTTCATCTCATTATTAGGAGATTCACCACCCATGTTGTATAAAAATTTATCGTCAAATAGATAGTTTTTAATCCCTGCAACAACATCACAAGCGACTTTTTTGAATGATTGAACAAATTAAAAAAAATGAGTAAAGAAATTAGTAACATATAACGTTTACATAATAAACTTCAGATATTTTTTTACGTTGTGTCAAATAATTCACACGCATATCGAGAAATCTAGCGTCCTATCAATTTAATTCACATGTCTATCAACGAACTTATGTTCTATCAAATATTTTGCACACATATCAAAGATTCTTTTGTTATATTAATTAATTTGTACACATTTAGAGAATTATTTTGATCAATTTGATACTCTATGACTCCAAATGCTTCCTTAGTCAAACTATAATGAGTTATAAGGATCATGCGGTTCAAGTATGACCTTGAAACCCGAAAATCTTCCAACATCGATCCTAATGCTATGTTGATATCAATTGCAAGCCTGAGAAAATCTTTGTACCCTCATGGATACAATCATGAGGCTTCTGAATGATAGAATTAGAGGGTCCCTTTCGAACGTGCAGATTGAGGTTGATAGAAAGCACTGCATCTCATTGTTATCTTTTCATCTTCAAGAATTCTTACTCAAGCATTTAGTTTATTTTTCTGTGTCATATCATATAAATGAGATTTTGAGTTAAATATTTATTATTTCAAATGTGTTTCGGTTATTATCTATTGATTTATTTGCATCAATGCTAGTGTTTAATTGTTTTAATTTTTAAACCCATGTAATACACATAGTTCGAACCTACTATGATTATCAAAAGAGTTAACTGTCTTTTCGTCCCTAATTTGGTACAAGATTTACCTGTTGAGTCGATGTGTTAATTTTCTTGCTATTTATGTAGTTGGTTTGTTAAATAATTGCTCAAGACAATAAACATGTTATAATAGATTAGTATATAATATTGAGTGACTGGCTGCTCCGACAATTAATTTTATCTAGTTCCTTGTAATAAAGATTTTGGGTGAAGAATACAATGAATGCTGTCACAGACATTTCTTTGATGCTCAGGATAAAACCAAAGATAAACAAGAGCCATAAATCACAAGGTATGGGGTGTCTCTTCAAAAGTGGATCATAATCTTCTGTTACATGGTTCCATTATAATGGGGTGAATGTTCAAAATCACTATTCTCTGATTCGATTACATGGATCCACTATCACCAGCTGAATGTTCGAAAGCACTATCCCCTAATTCGATTGCACCCATCACCAGCTAAACTTCTAAAATCTATGTTTTTTAATATTCGCAGCCAAACGGATAGATATGTTATTATATCTCAATTGCCTTCAAGATTCTGGAAAATACCCGTTCGATTTACGACTCGGTTGTAAATGATCAGATCGGCTCGGTTTGGCCTGTAAACGAGTCAAAAAAGAGCAAAGTTTCGCTCAGTTCGATTCGGATCAAAAAAAAATTTTTATTTAATTTTTATATTCATAAGTATATATATACATTAATATATAAATATATAGTTATATTATGGTTTCATACATACCACTACATTATACTTGACCAACTACAAATGTAGAAATTTATATTTATACATACTAGACAATCGACGTAATAAACATTTAATATTAAGTTTAAATGTAAAATGCTAAGCTGCTAAACGGTTGTCTTTGACCTGGATTGTCATTGATGAACATGATTATGCTATGAAATGTAACTTTTTTCAAACATAAAAACTTAAGACGCAACATATTTATTGTCTATCTTTGTAAATTTAAACCTAGTAGCACCTAGACCGTAAGAATGTCAAAACTATGGGTTGTCAAGATCGTTCGTTGCTTGATTGAAGCTCGCTTAGAAAATTAATGCTTGAAAAATGCTTGGTTGTAATATGAGGCGATCAGCTCTATTCGGTTTATAAACAAGCTAAGCACGAAGCAAAGTTCCGCTCGATTCATATCGGCTCGTGAACAGCTCTACAAGTAACACATTATACCCTCACTTAAACTTCTTTCCTCCCCTTCAGAAATTTTATCCTTCTTCAGCTTCTACAGCCACTTCCTCGTCGGTTAGCTCCTACTCTAACGAAAGGACGCATTTTAAGAAACTGAAAGGTCATCTTCACTAAAACTAACCATGGACCCTGAGATATGCCTTCATCCAGGCTTTGTCTCCCACCTTCTTGGCAGCCAAAAGTTGGGCTTCCTCTTCCATCTTCTTCTTCTCCTTCAACTTCTCCCTTATTGCCTTCTTTTTCTCCTATCTGATTTGATCCTACTCTTGTGAAAAAGTCATAAGATCGTATCATTGTCATGAGGCGTCAGTTCCAACTGAGAATAGCCTCTAGAGTACAGGAAGGCTATCCTCTCACTCCTCAGTTGTTGCTCAGCTTCTTCATTCTTTCTCCTCCTCTCCTCTTCTAAGGCCAACCTTGTTGCTTCCTCTTGTTCTTTTTTGAAACAGGGTTGCCTTTTCCAGCTCTACCAGCTCCTCAAGTGATAGGAGAAGCATCTCTTCACTTGCAACTCCTAGGTTGACAAGTCTGTCAATCACCTCCACTCTTTTCTTGTTGTTGATAGCCTCTTGGGCTTCTATAGCTGCTTTGCTATTTGCAGCAAGTAGCTTCCCAGTAGAGAGTCTACCTTTCTTCTTCAGTTTCTCCAATCTTTCCTCCTCTAAAAGTTATTCCGAAGTCATCTTCTTCTTTCCTTTGATGTCTTTGGAAGATTGAGCTTTTGGAGACTCTGGTTTGGAGGATTCAGGTTGGTGAGTGGAGAGTTGAGCTTGTGGTGATGAGGTGTTTGAGAGAGAGGGGTTTTAAGAAAGTCCTCAGTGATTATCTCAGAGGCTAGCTCAAGTATGGCCTCTATGATAATCAAATCATCAGACAGGGAAGATAACCCATTGATTCCTTCCACAGCTTGGATCTCTGCTTCGGAAGATTGGATCCTTGTTTCAGAAGAGAATGGAATTGCACTAGCTGTCCCAGCTGAGTCAGTTGCTGGGCCATCAGTCCTTATATCCCCTTCGTAATCAATCTCAGGGTCAATATGGACCTTAGGTTGACCAACTCCCTCCTTGATGGTAGGTGGTGCATTCAACCTCTGAAGCTCTTCATCTCCAAAGTAAGTTACAACAACATCTGGACAGGGTTGTTCAAGTGAGGAGCTTATTAGGAACTTGGTTAAGAACCTATTGAGATCAATAAACATCCTTGGGTCCACTTGAAAGGTGACAGGAGGAGGCTCAGGGAAGATGATTGTAGATTGTTGTTGGACAGGGTAGTATGAAGACAGGGTTGAGTGGGCTAAGCTTTGTTCCACATGTGCTTGACTCTGTACATTCTCCCCTTTTTTGGTAGCATCATCTTAAGAAGTAGATGAGCTAGAGTAAGATCTTAAAGAGACTTGAATTTGTATATGCCTGACAGACTTCTCAATCTGTGTCTCAGCTAGTTGAGTCTTGAGATTTTCAATTTCAAGTTGCTGAGTGGCAGACCTATCCTCTAAAGTCTTAACCTTTGATTCAAGGTTTAAGACTTTAGAAATTAGGTCTCTTATGGTGAGTTACAGACTTTTCTCATCTTCTTTTGAAGAATCATGGGGAGATGAGATAACATATCTAGTATGTTCATCCTCACCACCAGATATGGTTTCTTGGCACCCTGGTTTCCTTTGTGAAGTGATGTCTTTTTCAGAGTCATCAATAGGCAAAGTTTCCATAGACTCAGTCTTAGAGATGTTACCACTATCCTGAGAGCCTAATGAGATACTCTCAATAGTGGTAGTTGAGTCTACATGAGTCCCCTCCACACCTATGGTACTCACCTTAGTTTGGCTTTGCTGATGGGGGCTAGAAGTCAGAGGTTTCCTAGGGTTCAGTTGATTTTTAGATTGGTGTAATAGATCAACATCATGGCCTTGAAGGAACATGAAATCTTCATCTGAACCGGTTAATAGGTCAATGAAGGATATAGAAGTTATACCTAACGACCCGGGACCTTGGTCAATGTCTAATGGCTTTGAGCCAATGAATTGTCCCTATTTGGCTGCTCAGGGGAGTATTGGGACTCACCCTGAGGGCTGAAGGTTTGGGTTTGGGGCTCATCAGGTTGAGACTGAGGAGACTCAATACTGATATTGAGCTCAATAATGGAGGTTGGTTGGACCTCAGGCTGAGTGGGAGCCATTGTTCCACTCTAGCCTTTTTAGCTTGAATAAAGGGAGCTTGTTCAATCAGATTAGATTGAACAAGGGTTCGTTTGGTACGTCTTTGGTAAGTGAACTTGATAGGATGCGGAGAGATGATTGGAAGTGAAGTGGTTGTGTTTGGTGTGGGTTCATCACCTGTTAGGCTTACATGGATGTCACTAGGAGCCGTTGGCTCGATCATACCTGGAAGAAGTGTAGTGTGTCTTCCAGTGAAGTTGGTGGACACCTTCTTCAACACTTTGAACATGCCCGGCCTCATGTGAGGGATAAAAAGAGTGTCTTCACATAGAAGTTTGTCTTGATCCAACTCGTAGTTGATGATATGCTGAATGAACCTGGGATACATGTAGAATGTTTCCCTTTGGAGATTTCCTCTGAGGTTACTCAGCACAAACTTGGAATAGTTGAATTTGAGGCCTCTTGCCAACCCATCAACAAGGCATCCTAGATCATAAGGGACTTGATCCCAACCCCCTGATTTGTTTGAGAGACAGTGTAGAACCATGTGCAGCAGGAACTTCCAGTTGTAAGAGAAGTTGAACTTGTAGACCGTTGACCTGCTTACATCACCACCATATCCCATTTGGGTATTTGTGTATTCCAAATCAGTTTTAGGAAATTCTATGGGAGTGCCTTAATCATGAAGCTCTAGATTCTCCCTGATGGTCTGTTTGGATATGATCAATTCTTGTCCACAAATCCTTGACCTGAGAACTCTTACTCTACTTAGAGTGTCATTTCGACCGTTTGCCCAAAATTCGGCCATATGGTTGGAGTAAACAGTAGGGTTAACGGTGAGGGCGGTGTAGTAGGTAGATTGGGTTAGAAACTGGATGATTTCGACAAAGTCAGCATCCTTTAAAGAATCAAGGAGTGCGACTTGGTTATGCTGAGAATTTAGGGGCATTGTTTTGAAAGTTCAGTAAAGTTGAAGCAATTGGGAGAGTGAAAGTGGAGATGAAGGAAATTTTAGGGCTTTTGAACAGGTAAAAGGATTAAAGGTAGAGGTCGAAGTATTTAAATAGGGTGAAAAGTCAGATGGATAAGGTGAAATGACAGTTTGGGATATGATTTGACGAGGGCGGTAAGGATAAACCATTTAAAATATTTCGAAATCATTAATAAAATCTTACCTTTGTACAGAGGGGCCCCCAAAGATTTCAGTTACACAGTAAGGCTTTCTTCCGAAAGTAAGAGTTTTCCGAAGGTAATTTCTTCCGAGGCCAAACTTACTTCCGAAGTAAAACTACAACCGAAGGGTAATTTGCTTCCGAGAGTAAAGTGGTTTACCGAGTGAAGAAGTTTTAAGTGTTCAGAACTATATTTGATATAAGATCAAATATTCTTCCGAGACCAAAAACTCTTCCGAAGGAAATACTTGTTCAAAGGAATTTGCCTTCAGAAGATAGATAAAGATATCTTCCGAGGGTAAATTTCCTTTCGGAAGAACTCATACTTAGAGAATTTGAAGAAAAACCTTTGTAACAGGGCTTAGATTGTAATGAGACCACATAGACAAGGCACACTTTAAAAATGTTTTCAAAAGAGATGAACTAGTCAATTTTTATCATCCCAATAGCTGTGATTAGATATTTAAATCTTTGTTCATCAAAGGCTTTGGTGAACAAGTCAGCATATTGTTTATTTGCGTCAGCTTTGACTAGTTTGATCAAGTTTTTCTCATGAATATCTCGAATGAAATGATGCCTGATGTTAATGTGTTTTGTCTTGGAGTGCTTGACAGGATTTTCAGTAATAGAAATGGCACTCTTGTTGTCAATGTGAGTAGAAGCCATAGTCTAACATCTGATTTTGAATCCACAGCAGCTGAGCACAACAACTAGTAGCAACAATGTATTCAGCTTCGGTAGTTGATGTAGATACACATGATTGTTTCTTGCATTGCCATGTGATAATTCTTCCACCAAGAAATTGACATCCTCCTGATATTGCAGTCATCGTAGTCACTATCAATTTAGCCATAGAGATGGAAGTCTTGAATCCTAGGATACCATAGACCCAGTTTAGGAGTTCCTTTGAGGTATATAAGGATCTCTTGGCAACAACTAGTGAGACACCTTTGGAGCAGCCTGATATCTTGCACAAATGCATGTTGCAAACATGATATTAGGTCTACTTGTTGTGAGATACATCATAGATCCAATAATTACCCTATACTGATGTTCATTAGTATCCTCCCCCTCAGAGTCAGGACAAAGATTGTGATTTCTGGGTATGGTTGTCTTGGCTGGCTTATAATCTTTGATCTTAAATCATTCTAAAATGTCATTGACATATTTAGACTAATTTATAAAGAACCCATCTTTCATCTGCTTTACCTGAATTTCAAGGAAAAAGTCCATTTTTCCCATGGAACTCATCTCAAACTTCTTCTTCATAATTCTTTCAAAGTCTTTACACATCTGGTTATTTTAGGAACCGAATATGATGTAATCAACATAGACTTGTACTAGAAAAATGTCTTTCCCGGACTTTCTTATGAATAATGTCTTATCAGTGGTACTTCTGGTGTAACCATTCTTCAGGAGAAACCGAGACAATGTCTCATACCACAACCTAGGTGCTTGGTGCAGCCCATAAAGAGCTTTATCCAGTTTGCACACATAGTTGGGATGATGTGGGTCTTCAAATCCTGGAGGTTGGCACACATAGACTTCTCTGTCTATATCCCCGTACAGAAATGCACACTTGACATCAAGTTGGTAAACTGTAAAGTTCTTGGATGCTGCATAAGCAATGAAGATTCTCACAGCCTCAAGTCTTGAAACTGGTGCAAAGACATCAGTGTAATCTATCCCTTCCTCCTGTGTGTATCCTTGAACTACTAGTATTTTCTTGTTCTTGATTATCAATCCTCTATCATCCTTTTTGTTTCTAAACACCCACTTTGTGCCAATGGGTACTTGACCAGGTGATAGTAGACATAGGTTCCAAACCTTTTGTCTCTTGAATTGAAGCAATTCCTCTTGCATTGATTCAACCCAACTACTGTTTTTGAGAGCCTCTTCCACCTTCTTTGGTTCCATTTGAGAAAGAAAGCATGAATACAAGAAAACATTCCCACTGTGGGTCTGTCCTCTTGTTCTCTCACCTTCAGCGACGTCTTCTATGATGTTCTCAACTGGATGGGTGTTATGAGTTCTGAGCCTAGGAATCACCTCTAGTTGCATAGAGAGATCCAGGTTCGAAAAGTTTTGCTCAGGATTTTGAGCACTAGGTCCAGCTCATGTCTCACACTCATTCAATGAGGACTGATTGAATGAAGGAGAGACAACATCAGTAGCATTTTCCTGTGAAGCAGTATCAATAGTTGTCTGTTCCTCCAGATTGCTGCTTTCATCAGCTTGGTGTTGAGCAGTGTTCGAGTTGTCAGCTGATGAGTTTTGAAGCTCACTTTGTTGACAACTTGTTGAAGCTCCACTGGTTCCTGAGATGTTCATGCTTTCAGGACTTCCATTTGTGGGAGCTTGATCTTCATCAATTCTTGGAGAATTTAGAATAGCTCTGGGTAACTCAAATAGTTGATCATCATCTGAATCACTTTGAATTCTTGTTCCAGCTGAAACATCCTCACAAGAAGGTTTAGAATAGTTTGGAAACAATTTTAAGTCAAAGATATGGCCAGGACCATTTCCCTTAACACAAGGAGTGTGCTCATTAACAACAATGTTGGAAGATTCCTCAAATTGTTTATTTTTGATGTTATAAACTCTGTAAGCAATAGAGTTAGAGGAATATCCAACAAAAATAGCATCATCCGACTTTTCAGCAAATTTTTCCAAATTGTCCTTTGTGTTAAGTATGGTACACCTACTGCCAAAGTACCTAAGAAAGCCAATGAACGGTGGCCTCTTGTTCCATAGCTCATAAGGGGTTTTTCCACGGTGCTTAACAATAATAACCTTGTTCTGTACATACCATGCAGTGCTGACTGCCTCTGCCCAGAATGTTAGAGGCAACTTTGAATCAGCTAACATGGTTCTAGCTGCCTCAATAAGTGTCCTATTTCTCCTCTTAGCAACACCATTTTGTTGAGGAGTTCTAAGAGCACTATATTGTTCGGCAATCCCTTTTGAGTTACAGAATGAGTCAAGAACTTGATTCTTATACTCAGTCCCTTATCACTTCTTATGATTTTTACCTTGTGGTCAATTTGATTTTCAATTTTAAGAATAAAAGATTTTAAAATTTTAGTAGTTTCATCTATAGTTCTTAAAAAGAATACCCATGTAAATCTTGTAAAATCATCAACAATCACAAGGCAATATGATTTCCTTCCAATGCTCATATACTTGTGGGACCAAATAGATCCATGTGCAATAAGTGTAATGGAATGGTAATAGAGTTAACTTCTTTGGATTTATGAGATACCCTGTGTTGCTTTCCTTTCATACATGCAACACAGTTATCTTTACAGAAAAATTCCTTTTTAGGTACACCATGTACCAAGTTATTTTTAACCAAATTATTCATGGTTTTAAAATTAACGTGACACATTCTTTTATGCCATAGAGTTGACTCATCACCATTAGCTTTGGAAAGAAAGCATGATACTTCACCCAGTGGGGAAGCATTGTTCATATCCAGCTTGTACATATCCCTTTTCTTGGGAGATCTAAGAAGCACAAATTCCTGAAGAATTGTCTTCCTGGGTTTGAGGATAATGCACTCATGTTCTGTGAAAAAAATTTGGTGCTTTTGATCACAAAATTGAGAGATACTTAAGAGATTGTGTTTAAGCTGTTTGATAAAGTTTACTTTGTCAACCTTTAACTTACCATTGGATACACTACCTCTACCAGAAATGTATCCTCCGACTTCACCTCCAAATTGAACAGGACCTCCATCAAAATGTTAAAATTGTTAAAAAAGAGATATGTTCCTTGTCATGTGCCTGGAGCATCCACTATCTACAATCCATACATTTCCATTTTTGTCATGTGGATGTCCTTGCACATAAGGTGAAATAATTAGTTACTTTTACAAACCCAAGCCTTGTTGGTGTTGGGTTCTTCCAATACAGATGATATATTGAACCAAAATGGATGCATGGGGTTTCAATTAAGGTTTGTGAAGAAGAGGTTTGGGCTGCGACATCTTCTCTGACTTTCCATTCCATCCTTTGGTTGATCAGTATAAATGAGGTTGTTTAAGCTTGAGCAGCATCGCTTGCTTCTGAAGCTTCTTTCTTCTCGGAAGAAGCTTTCACCACCTTTTCTTCCAAAGCAGTCTTCTTCTCGGAAGGTTTCAAAGGAATCTTCTTGTTTCCTTGATTTTTCTTTTGCTTGTCTTCCAAAGCTATTTTCTTTTCGGAAGAATGAGTTTCTTTCGAAAACAACTTGGCTTCGGAAATAAGCTTTCCTTTTCTTAACATTTGAACCATATGATAAGGTCCAAATGTGAAACCTTTCTTGACTCTTTCTTTCTTAACATTATTTGCATAATGTGTGCTTGCTGGATTGTAGTAACAATCTTTAGCCATGTGGTTATGCAGACCACACATTATGCACTCAATGTTACTTTTCATGGGGCGTGACAATTGTTGTTTTTTACACTTCTTTTCATCTTCAACAGTCTTCCCCTTTAATATCTGATCCTTCAGCTGGAAGGGAGTGCTGGTATTACACTCTTTTCCTAAATCAGAAGTTCCAACCACTTGGAATCCAACTGAGATGAATACACCCTTTTGCTTTGGGTCTATCTTCAGCTTTGATGCATCCACTTTCTTGGCAGTTTTTCTGGCTGCCTTGACTTTGGTGGTCAGGGGTTGATCATCATCAGTGGGGATGACGTTTTCTACCTTATCCTTTCCTGTGATGGTTACTATTGTTGCATCATTCTTCTTCTCATTGGGTAGTGGGTCGGCAGTTGGAACCTTTTGCTCTTCAGTACCACATCTTGGCTGTCTTACAGACATAAAAGAGTATGGTGGAGCAATTTCATTGGTTCCCAACCCACTTTTGTTTTGGTAACACACTTTTGAGTGGGAGGATGATGTAATGATGGTTTTGAAGTTATGCTCTTCAATGGCATACTTCTTTGCTTTAGCCTCAGCTATTACTAGCTGGGCTTGAGCCTCAGTTAACTTGTAGATTAAATCCTTTATTTGAACCTTATAGTTTGAGTGTTCCATTTTAAAGAAGAAATAGTGTTCTCTAACTCTTTAATTTTGAGTTTGTAGTCAGATTCTGCTCTTTTAAAATCAATTTTTAGTATGTTTAAGGACTTAATATCAGATTTAATTTCCATGTTATAGTCCTGATATAGTTTAACCTTAGCAATACAAGCTGGAGTATAGAGGTATTCATATACCTTGCTGTCTTCAGTTCCACCCATGAGTGCTTGAGCAGGAGTGACATCTTGCACCATAAAAGCTCCAATCAACTTCTTGGGCAACAGCAGTTGTCTATTGATCAGTTGGCTTGGCAACAGCTTTTGGTGTTGTAGGTTATTAGGAGGCTTGACCGGCTCCTAGGTTAGATTTAGGAGCTTTACATTCCCTGGAAAAATGACCAGGTTAGTTGCAGCTGTAGCACTTGGTTTTTGATTTGTCAAACCCACATTTGTTGTTTGTTGGATTTTGAGGGAACTGCCTTCCAGTTCTTTTAAAGAACTTCTTTGCTCTATAGGTTAAAAGAGCCATTTGTTGAAAAATGTCCATGTATTCAATATCATCTGAACTGAAACACTCTAGATCATCAAAACAAAACTAAAAATCACTAGAGTACCCATTTCCTTAAACAAAGGCACAATTATCCTGGAAGGGATTTGGTTGAGCCTGTTGAGACCAGTGTGTCTCAGGAAAGGTGATGTATGGTCCAGAAGAACATGATGTCTGTTGGGAGTAGGTCAGGTATTGTTGGGGCTGAGGAGTTCTTGGGCCTTCAGCAACAAGTAAAGCGTTGCTAGCAGAAAGGTCAGAGGTTCTGCTCATGTGGTGACCTCTCTAAGTCTCCATCTCTACACAGTATCCATCAAGAATGTCATACAGTTCGGTCATGGTGAGAATGTTTAGATTCTCAGTCCTCTTGATAGAGACACAATAGAAAGTCCATTCATGAGGAAGTGCACTCATGAACTTTCTTACAAGATCTCTCTTCTCAAGAGTCACTCCCACAGATTGTAGTGATGAGATTAAGTCCATATACCTGAAGTATTGCTGACTAAGGGTCTCTCCAACAATATGAGTGAAGTTCTCAAACTGCTGCTTCAAGGTATCTCTCTTGGACTCTTTGGACTCGGTGGAACCAGAGTACATCAATGTCAAAGCATCAAAGAGTTCTTTGGCAGACTGACAGTGCTCAAAGCCTACCATTATGGAGTTTGGTATGGCTGTAAGAAGTACTGTCATAGCTTTGCTATCGATGTCCATCTTCTTAAAGTCTTCATCTGAGTAATCTTCAACGACTTAATCTATCATGGCACCATTACCAGCCGGTGACTCCACCTTTGGCTTATAAGGTCCATGAGTGATAGATCTCCACATTTTACAGTCTTGATACTTAATGAAACCTTCAATACGTTTACACCAAGATCTGAAATTATCAGGGGTGATGATAGGAGCCTTAGTCATCGTTCCCATCTCAGATTCAGAAGATTCTGGTTGAGGGTCATTTTTGAGTGTAGTGAGTGAATGAGTGAAGAAACGAGTTGATTTGGATGGTAAGATTTCACAATCAAGAGCCTAAGAAGCTCTGATACCAATTGCAGGATCGGTTATAGTTACTTAACACAAAGTTTTAACTCTCAAACTCACTTAGACACACTCGAATGATGACGCAGAATCTTTGAAAGAGTTGATAATAATATACTAAGTTAATGAACACAAGAAGTGGTTTTCAAGATACTTGTATATATTACTTCTCAACTCAAAGTTTACAAGACTCTTACAAGCATACTAACTGAGTTACAATGAGAAACTATATATACTACTATCTACAGCCGGTTATACTTAGATTACCAGCTAGAACTTAGTACTAAACAAATACTACATTGTTAAAAGTAAGGTATCTAGAATAAAATATTATCCTAGATTAGGTAGTCATGACATGTCCATGACTTACCTTTTGTCACCAACTACACGTGGTACACGTACTAACTGATAAAAGGTGAATAGTGGAATAAAGTATGGTGAACTACATGGGCGCGGGAAAGCGCCATGCAGTATATCAGAGGTGGCAGCGGCTGTCACACGGACCATACTTCTGTCCACTGGTTCATAGTTGGTTCTTCCGAAGGTTAACTAGCTTCAAAAGAATAGGTTCTTCCGAAGCCAATTCTACTTCGGAAGAATCAACTTCTTCCGAGACTTCATCAAGTCTTCATGACTTTATTTTCGTAAAGTTTTGTCTTGAATATTCTACGTGTTTAACTTCGGAAGAGAATTTACTTAGTCTCAGAAGACTGAGTTCCTCTTCGGAAGTTCTTCTATCTTCAGCTTCAGAAGATCTTCTATCTTCAAGCTTCGGAAGATCTTCTATCTTCAAGCTTCGGAAGATCTTCAACTTAGCTTCAGAAGTTCTGATTTGTCTTCGGAAGACTTTCTTTAGATGCACCAAAAATTCTTCTAAGTGTTGTTTTGGTTACACCAGCCTTATCTGTCCTAACACCACTCCACTGAGAAATCCGTCCCTCCCCTTCCATCTACCTGTAATTCGACTGGTGCTGTTCCACTAATGATCTTGACGGTTGTTCCAGGTGATTTCATGAAGTTGAAGTGGTGGTGTACTAGTGATTAATGGTGAAGATCTATGACTGGCATTTGGTAAAGAAGAAGAAAAAGATAGGTTGTATAGAGAGAGAGAGAGAGAGAGAGAGAGAGTGTGTGTGTGGAGTGAAAGTAGAGAGATATGTTATATATCTATTAAGTAAATGGATAAAATGACTAAATTGCCTTCGTCATGTACATGACCAGACTTAACTGAAAAATATAACGTCCGTTATAGGAAATGACGCAAATTGTTACAAAATATTAACCTAAAGGATGTTTACTGTAATTTCCTTAGTTTAAAGATGAAACCTGAAATTTGTTATAAATCTAAAGGACGAAAAGTGTAATTTACTCAATTTTTATTAGGTTGATTGATCTAATATGTTTAAATATAATTGTATAATTGTATATAGTAGACCAAATCTACTAGAGTGTTACATAAATTATATATATAAAAAATAAAAGAGTAAATTTTGTTTTGGTCCATATGGTTTGGGCATTTTAACCATTTCAGTCCAAAAATGAATCTTTTATCATATCATGCCATGTGGTTTCATATTTGTAATGGTTTTGATCCTTAGCACTAACTCTGTTAGTTTTGTCTGTTAAGTGTAAGGATATTTTTATCCTTTTATATCCAAGGGATTCTTTGTGTAAATTTGAAATGATTAATTGATAATAGAAGGGTTCTTAGTAGAAGATGAGTGAGGTTGTCTTTCCCAGTGACGAAAAATCCAGCCCACCTCTGGTTGTCTTTCCCACCATGGAGAACCATCAGTAGAAGCAATTTAAACAAATCGACTTATGTTGATAAGATTTTTTAACCTTAAAGATCCCAATGCCTCATTGTGGTTTCTTAAAAATAACTCCAGTGACGAAAAATCCCCTTTTGAGCATTGATAACCATCACTATGAAAACCATCTAACTTACCATTACTTCCTTTTCGCACCATTGATCATCAAACTTAAACACGAAGAAAACCAATACGGATTTGGAGTGTCATTTTGGAGGTGGGAGGTTATATTCTTGATGTGCAAGATATGGTAGTATAAGAGTGTCTAGGTCCAGGGTTATTAGCGTTTTATATTTAAAATTTATATTTTATTTATATTACTAAAAACAACCCTTATAATTAATAAAATATTCCTTGTAAGTAAATAGATCAAAATATTTTTACATGTAACAGACAAAACTAACCGAGTTAGTGCCAATTACCATAACAATTACAAAAATGAAACCACACGACATGGTATGATAAAAAATTTATTTTTGAACTGAAATGGTTAAAATACTCAAATCACAAAGACCAAAAACGAAATTTACTCAAAATAAAAATAATTCAAGCTGAATCGAGCCAAGCAGACATTTGTTCATGGTCGTTTACAAATCAATCCGAGCCGATCGGCTCTTTTACAACCGAGCAAAAGTTCGAACGAGCATTTTTGAGCCAATTTCAAACGAGTATCGAGCGAGTGTCAAGCGGCGAGCGCTTTAAACAACCATAGACTTAACAGACAAATCGAATACTAAATCAGTGACGAAAAAAACACTACACTTTAATAATAATAAAAAATTTAGTAAAACTAAATCTTTTTAATTTCCCTCTTCATTCATTAGCTTCCTCCCCTTTCCCCAATATTTTCAGTTTCCCACCAATCCCAATTCTATACTCTATCTATCGCCAGTTGCCACTCTCTTTCAAATCACCATTCACATTATCACATCAAATCTACTGACGGAAAACCATATCTTGAGGAAGCTAATGAATGAAGTTGCAGCCTCTCCACATCAAACCCTAAGTCAATATCACTTCTTGAGGTTTCTTCTTTATCCTTAATTCTGTAATGGATACAACTGTATGGATGACAATTATAGTTATACTCCATCAAGTGTAGTATTGAAGGGTATGCATAGCCAGGTTAGTCTCTAAAACATTTAATATCTACATTGGTTAATTGGTGTATGGAAATAGTATGTGTTCTTTGATTAATATGGTGGTTTGTGGTAATTGTTTTCATAGATTATGGTGACCATTGAAGCTGATGATTGTAGTTAAAGTTTTAGTGTTGAATTCAAATCATGGGTCCTTAATTAGGGCAATGTATGTCTTGTCTTTATCTGGTTATCATCAACAAGATTATTGACTTATGATTTTGGTGACTGTTGAATTCGTGTGCGTATTGCGTTTCTTGATCATAGAATCATTCTTTGAGTTAACATGAATATGCTATTCTGCATTGGAGTTACTTTTGAATATTCTGTTTTAATAGTGGTGACATCTGTGAACTAAATTATGAACCTTTTTTCATCTTTTCTTTCAAATCTGCATTTCCATTATATATTTTCTGTACTACTAAAAAAGAAATTTTCTTTTTGTTGATATCTTTCATTTTTACATGTGTTATTAATTTTCTGCTGTCGATACCTTTTACCTCGAGTCAGCGTTAAGATGCAGTTAACGATAAGTTCAAGTTGTATCGTTGCCATACAATTTTTTCTATTGCGTTTGTGCCTACCCAAAAGATGTGAACCCTGGCAAGCAAATCCGAAACACCAAGACTTTCCGGAATAGCTAATTGTCAACAATTCACTGTCATTTCATTCTGGTATTATATTTTTAAGATCTTATTAGTTAATAATAATGGTGGTCATTTCATTTAAAATAAATTTGATCAGGTATTTGGTAATAGTGCATTTGCAATATGAATATTTGATCATTCTCTTGTAGAATTTATAATGTTTAAAACTTAACTTTTGGGCAACTTGGTGGTGGTAGTGGTGTTGCTTGTTGAATCAAAATACTACTGTCACTTACTCTGTAATGAACTAATATTGTTTTATGTTTTCTTTTCCATCTATTTGTACTTATGGAAGCCATGGGTATGAAAAGTGAGGATGTTGTGCAGCCATAGCCATGCTTCATTTTTGGATAATCTCCAAAACAAAAATTGCAAACATGTTAGTTTAGTTTTTGGGTTTAGTTGTATATTAGTTTCTTAGAGGTTTCATCTGTACATATTGAGGGTTCACCATTCATTATAATTATTTAGATATTTTACATTTACTTGTATATGGTATCAGAGCTAATATCCTTAGCATAAACCCTAACCGCCGCTGGATCTAACCGTTGTGATTGCTTTTGTCCAACACATTTCTGTTTCTTGCTGTCTCTGCCGGTATAGCAGGTGAGTGAGGTTGTTTGGCAGCATCTGAATTAGCTGTTTAACGGTTCAGATGTGTAAATGGTTTAGCACTTAATGGTTCAGACTGTTTGTTTCACGAGCAAATGTTTGAATGGTTCAGACATTTGCCTCTTAACGGTTAAGCATTATATTAATGCTGAATGGTTAAGAGGACTAATGTTGAATGGTTAAGACCTCTTATATGAATTGATCTGACATTTGCCTTTGAATAGTTAAGCGATATATTAGCTCTTAATGGTTCAGACCTCTTAATGGTTTAACACTTAATGGTTCAGACCTTTTAATGGTTCAACACTTAATGGTTCAGACCTCTTAATGGTTCAACACTTAATGGTTCAGACCTCTTAATGGTTCAACACTTAATGGTTCAAATCTCTTATTGATTCAGCAATTAATCATTAAGAAATTGCCAAATAGCCCCTTAGTATAACATTGCTTTTACTTCTCTCTTTCCTTTTCTTTTCTTTCCTATCGTCGTTGCCTCACTTTTATTTTTTATTTTTATTTTGTTCTTTCTCTTTTTACGACTTTCTTTTGCTACTCTTGTTGTCAATCCAAACCAAACCGGTTTAAGGAAAAGCCTGAAGTGTGACCTCTAGGTTTACCGTTCGTTATAATTATTTAGATATACATGCTCTTTTACTTTTAAAAGTTGAATTATTTTGTAAATTTGCTGAAGTTTTTGTTTGATTTGTGTTTTAATATATATTTATTTGATTTGGGGACGTTTGTAAATAAAAAAGCTGAAAAAACACATATTTGTTTTAAACTTTTGCATGAACATTAGCAATGGATATACAACCTACCAAAAATCAGTGCACTAAAAAAACTGAAATCTGTGAGTCATCTATTTGCTAAGTATCTGTTACTGATTGTCTTATCCATAACTGATATTCGTTTGTGATCTGCATGAATACTTTTTAATAATTGATGATTATACATTCCTATATGGTACCAATTCGTGTATACATGTATGCATATAGGTATAAATATTACATATGTATATGCAAGATAACATCAAACACTATAAATGTTCATTCCTCCATGAACACGCATGCATGGCCCTTGTATATCTTCCTATTTTACTGTATCCCTAAAGCTTGAATCCTCCTAATGAGTGACAACGATAACAAGTTTCGTTCTTTCCATTCATCGATACTCTCTTTTCGCCCTTCATCCCTTAAGCATCGATCATGACCATCGAGTATGCTCACAATCGTTGTCATCGATGGTCTTAAATCGGGGTTCGACTGTGTGCACGCTATCGCTAACTTTACCAGCCTCCGCAATTCTTTCCTGTTGTACTCTCCATCTAACCTTGGATCCACAATTTCTTCATAATTCCCTTTCTGAGACTCAAATTCATGAATCTTTTTTACTAGTAACACCTCGGGCCGCCGGAAATCCACCGCCATCCGCCCTGTCACCACCTCCAACATCACCACGCCAAAGCTGTAAACATCCGCCATTGGTGTTGCTTCCCCCATCTCCATATATTCAGGCGCCATATACCCGAAAATCCCACGTACGCAAACCTTTTTGTCGATTACCACATGGTGCCCATGTTCGTTTCGTGTTAAGAATTCTGCTAGCGCGAATGAACCGAGCCTAGGGTTCATGTCGGGGTCGATGTATATGGCGGATGATGTGATGTTTCTGTGGATCACCTGTTCTTCCCATTCTTCGTGGAGGTAGCGAATCGCGCAGGCGAGTGATTTCACGATGTTGTATCGATGGTTCCATCGAAGGAAGTTTGATTTTTGATGGTTGTTATGTGAAAGGAGTTGGCCTAGGAGACGGTTAGCCGAGTAGTCATAGACAACGAGCATTTCCCCTTGCTCGGTGCACCACCCGCGGAGCTGTATGAGGTTCCGGTGCCTGAGCCGCCCCAAATTCGCGAGCTCGTTTGCGAACCGGACGCGCAGTGCGGGGCATGTTTTCATCCCGAGCCTTTTTACAATGATGTCATGGTTGTCAAGAACACCATAGTAAGCTGTCCCAAAGTCCACCTCTGATAACCGGTTAGCATCGGAGAAGTTATTGGTAGCGGAGATGATTTCCTTGTAGGTTATCTCCCGTGGCGGTTCGACCATCAGGAACGGGTTTAACTGGCGGCGGCTCAGTTGCGCAGTGGCGGTCATATGACCGCCACTGCTGTCCCCATGTTCTTGTTGGGCAGTTATGTACAAGCTTTCTTCATTGGCAGTGGCGTAGGCGGTTGAGCCACTCGAAGCAATTCCGAAAGATGTGGTGATAGTGATAGTGATAGTGGTGGCCGCGGTGGTTCCACTGGTGCTAGTGGTGTTACGCGATACAGATATGTAAGTAGGATGGTATTTGAAAGAGGGAAGATCAGGGAGAGTGGTAAAAGCACCACCCGAAAGCGCTTCTACGATCCACCTCATGTTGGGTCGGGTTAGCGGGTCGTGGAGCGTACACAGTAAACCAAGATGAATCAACTGTTCCATTTCATGAACGTCATAAGACCCATCAGGCAACCGGCTATCCGCGGCCTGCAACAGCGTCTTCTCATCGGCTAACTTTCGAAACCTATCGACAAGTATGATCTGATCGTCGGGAAGCGTAAGATCCACAGCTCTTCGCCCCGAAGCAACTTCTAGCAGCACAATACCAAAACTGAATACATCAGATTTCGCAGTGGCGGATGCCTTTTTCTGGAAGCTCTCCGGTGGAAGATACCCGATCGTGCCACCAATACTCGTGGTATCCGCCAGCCGGAGTGAGTTGTCGCTCATCGAAGGTGTTCTTGTTTCATACCCGAGTTCATGCTCCATCCAACGAGCCAACCCGAAGTCACCAAGCCGAGCGTTAAAGTTCGAATCGAGCATCACATTGCTGGTTTTCACATCACGGTGTATGATCTGCGCCTCAAGCTGCTCATGGAGATAAAACAGTGCTGCTGCTAGACCCTTAACTATTTTCATCCTCCTGTCCCAAGTAAGCGATGGCGCGACCGCGTTTTTATCGCTTCCCACCCGTCGAAAAAGCAGCCGGTCGAGACTACGGTTCGGCATGTAGTCGTAAACAAGGAGAAGCTGATCATCATGAACACACCACCCACGTAAAGGGACCAGGTTCCTGTGGCGTAGATGGGCTACAGCCACCAGTTCCGCGGCGAAGCTCTTCTCGAACCGGTCCCCGGTCTCGGACAAACACTTGACCGCGGCCACGGTCCCATCGCTCGGCAAGACGGCTCGAAACACCCTCCCGAACCCGCCACTCCCGAGAACTTGATCCTGGCTAAACCCTTTGGTGGCTATATAAAGCTCGGAGTATGTAAAAGTTTTAGGACTATGGGCTCCAACGCTCACCTCCTTCGAAAACTGGACACCGTCGGTGTCGTGGAAGACCGCGGGGGGCGGTTTGGTACATAAACCGCACAACCGAACGTCTCTTTTGGAGTTGAAGAACCTATGAACCGTGTTGCGGAGGAGGTCGTGGAGGTGTATACCGCATGATCTTTGCTTAGGTTGCGGTGGTGGTGGCGGTGGCGGTGGTTGTTTGGTGGTGCGGTGGTGGTCGAATGGATGGATGTCGTCGCCGTCGGAGGGTAAGATGAAGCAGAGGTGGTGGAGGTGCATGGTGGTGGTGATGAAGAGGGTTGATGTGGATAAATAAATAGGTGTATGAAATATGAATGGGTTGTGTAGCTTAGCTTATTGTGTTGTCAATTGTCACCAACTATAAACATAAATGATAAATATAAAAAGGAAATACGTACAGGTGGAGCGCTCACTTACCCGCATTGACTTTTGATGGAGAAGGGCAATGGGAGTTAATTTTAGTGTGGGACATTGCAATAATAATTCAAATAATAATATTATTGGGATCAGCTAAACAAATATCCCCTGGTTTATTACAAATATATATAACTTCTCGTAACAACAGTATACGTTAGAATCGATTAATTGGTTTTGTTTTATATGTAGAGTATACAAAAAAAAAAACTAATCAATCCCTATTGATTTGATATTATATGCGCATATTGAAGTAGTTATACTTATACCCCCTTATACAAGTGATATACATTGCTATGTAGTCGAGCATGACTCACGAGTTGGTGTGATGATAAAAGGGGTGCTACTTTAGCATGACCATATTTATTTCTATATGAAATAAGACGAAAACATAATAAAGATTGAATTAAACATACTATTTTAAAAAATTGCTATGATGTGCATACGTGTATGATTTCGTATGATTTATTTATGTGTGTTTGATTTTGGATATGCAACACTAGAAGAAGCCAAATTGTTCTATGACGTAAAAAAAAAATAGAGAAAGATGTTAGCATCAGGTCCAATTCGACCTTAAGTTGGCATAGCTAGCATGAGAACGACGTCATTTAAGACTGTTGTCGGGTCCAAATAATGAAAACTACTTGACAATTATTTTGGTATTCGACTAATGCATTAATCGGTGCAATTTCCGCTCGGCTAATAATAGCTAGAATACATGTAACATCAACGGTAGATTTTATTCATACACTAACTTGCATAATGTATAGGTGATGCTAGACTTGGTTTTGTATATGAATGTAAGCATAAAGTTTGGTAACGAAGTGGATTGGGTAACCGATAGATAAGCTAAGATTAATTAAAAAAATATTATTTTTATAAAAAAATATTAAAATTTTGAAAAGATTGAAAGAAAATGACATTGATTGGATTCAAATCTTGAATATTAGTGCATGATAGATGGGTTTAGCATCATTTTATAAGTTTTTAAGTGACTTTATTCAACCATGGATTTGTTGCATGTTTGAATTTTGTGTTCTCAAGTTGGCCAACAATTTCTACCCTTTTGTCTCCATTGTGATCAAGGGAGGTTGGTGAGATATGAGTAGGCAACATAAGTTTTGACAAGTGATCATAAAATTAATATTTATTTCAAAACATAGATTTCAAAACCAATTTCTTGTATTCTATATTCGATAGATACATTTATATGAATTATTGGTCAACAGTATGAGACTTTGAGCAGCAAAGATGACGGTTTGGGCTAGGTTGTGGGGTTAGAACATTTTTTTTAAATTTTCAAATTTGGTATGGGAAAAACAAGTAGTTTAAGAAAACATATTATTGGGTTATGCTTAAATTGTATTGAGCTGTTCACCAAATAAATTTATTTAATGGCACGGCAACAACTATGGTGACAGTGATTGCATCGATAACGTCATAACAACCATTAGGTGGTGGTAAGTTCGGTGGTGGTGGTGGAAGTAGCGTCAATGACAGCAGTGCTGGTGGTGGTTGCGATGACCTTGCTACCCGCGACATGTAGATAAAAAGTTTACATAAAAGGATAGGAAGGACATTAATGCAATTAGAAGTTTGGTGACTTTATCTTACCTTTTATAGTTGAATGAGCTTGACACTTTTATGAACTATTTTTGTATTTATCATATATACTCACAATTGTTAACATATACTATTTAAGAAAATGTTAAAGAAAGACTGGTAACATAATGAATCGTCCATTTACTACAATAAACATGGAATAAAATCATGAGAAATTTTCACTACATGAGAACTAAACAACTCCAATTTTCTCTTCACATTTGCAATCGATTAAAACAATCGCTTTTCACACAGTCGCACATAGAAACCTAATCGTATATATTATCGTCTATTCCAGTGGAACAAATCTTAATAGTTTTGCAAACCTTGTAATCAAACATCCAATAAAAAAATCGGGATCAATTTCTTAGAACACACATGGACCGATTCGATGGAATAAAATTCTACCAATGACCGCCATCTCTATCCACCGATGACCACAACCTACACCACTGCTAACACCACTTGGTGTTTTAAAACCGTCTGATTATATAATGATTTTGAACTGCATGATTTTAAAATGTTTTTGAACCGGTCACTTTGTGATGTTTTTTTCCATGGGGTTTACCATACTTTTAGAGTGGCGTATGATATGCCAGTTTGATGCCATCAAGCTCAGTTTGGACCGTTTGACATTTCACATGAATCAAAGTTTAACCAAATCTTTGTATTCCTCGTTGTTGCTAGATTCCTCATAAGGAAGCTTCGCTTGAGGATGCACCGGTTGGAACATATGATTCAGAAGCCGTGGCCTTGGTTTAGGATACTTTTTATCATATATGAAAGATATTTTGCCGTTTAGAGTTTGGTTTTATATTTTGGGTGTTGTGATCAAACCAATACAAAAAATTCCTATATGTACCAATATATGGGGTAAAATGGTCCAAAAACAGACTTTAACAGTCTAACACAAGCAATAAACGGGTATATGACCGTTTTCAAATGGTCAAAAGTTTCAAACAATTGGAATCTTTTGGTCAGGTTGGAACTGGGTTAGGACTATTTTTTCGTACTAAGGAGAACCGATCTTAACTTGACGGGTTATATAGGATTAGGACTGTTTTTATGAAAGAAGGGTTAGGAACCATATTGAGTGTGTACTTCCATTGTCACTTGTTACTTCATGGTGTAGGATTCTATGTGCCCAAGACACTTAGAATATTGATGTGATTAGTACGTTATGATCCAAGTCGGGTTATACCCAATAACAAGCTTAGCAAACACCAATTAATATTTAATTGATGATATGATCATGCAATTAAATATTTACACCAAATTTAGAAAATTGGTTTTCTAAACAATTATATGTGAAATGGGTCAAATCATAAGGATGATTTGTTGATGGATTTTATTAATCACATTGTTATTTAAAAGGGTTTAAATAACATAAGATAATGCAATGTTAGTGATCTTTAATTAAAATGTTTAATTAAAGATTAGTGCATAAAACATAAGTATAGTTCTTGCACTTGTCACACATTAAAATCCAAGAGGGTCCATGAACTTTTAATGTGTTCACAAGACATTAAAATGAGAGGGAATCCCAGCCAATTTTAAATAAATTCAGCCACCCCATAGACCAATGGGGTTCTTTCTTTTCCCTTGGTAACTCACACTCTTTATGAAAGAGTGTTGGACTCTCCAACCCATATTTTTCACTTGCAAAAATCAAAAGAAAAACTCTCTCTTTCTCTCAAAAGGTTACGAAACAAGCAGCAGAAAAAAGGGGTTTTTTAGTTGATTTTGGTGTTCATTCTCCCTAACAAGAGTTGTTTGCTTCAAGGGCTTGGGGTATACAAGCTTGAGGACTTCTAATCTTGAAGTCTTGGCCGATTTTGAGCATCAAACATCCACTTTTCTCTCGGTTTTCTTGCTGCTGAAAGAGGTAGTTTGGCAGCTCATTTGGTTGTCACATTATGTATGTTTTATGTGTTTATATAGCTTGCTTATTCACATATTAAAGATCCTTTTGATTTGGGTTTGTCTTTCATCTTAAAACATCATTTAGAACATGAAATTTTCAGATTATTAACATGTTATAATGCTTTACTTCCGCTGCGTTTTTCAGAAAGTTTAAAAGGTTAAACTATGTTTTGATGTTCTAACAAACCCATCAATGGCATCAAGAGCCGGTTATGTGGATAACTTGCTTGTTCTTAGCCTTTAAAATCGGTTTTAAAGATGTATTATCAACATATTAGAGGCTGATTTTGGGCTGCTATGTTTTGTATGAATGATTCCCCTAACTTTCAAGGTCATATCACACATGCTAGTGATTAGACCTTGAAAGATATATATTATGAAATGTTGATTGTTTGGACAATGTTTAAAACCCAAAATTTCAGTTTATGTTGGCTGAAATTTGGTGGTTTTAAGTGGGGTTTCATTATATGTTTGGATGATATGATCATTGGATGTTGGTGTGCATAACCTAGCCTTTGGCCTTTTGATTTGGATGATTGGAATGGTTGGTTTTATTCATTCAATTGGGTTGTAATATTTATGTTTATTATTTGGGTTGTAATTATTTATTCATTTGGTTATGTAATAAATAGAATAGGTGCATTTCTTTTATTAGAAAAATGTATTAGGATACAATTTTGTAAAAGGAAGATGCACAAGATCAAGACCCAAAGATGGACATCAAAGACATGTACACTTGAAGCATTTGGATGTGGAATCGAGTGGGAGTTCATGGACACATATGATGTGTCATTGTTAACCCTTAGGAAAGACCTTATGACAACACTTGTGATGGCAAACAAGTGTAGTCAACTTAGTGGCTATGGTTATGCACATGTGGTTGAATGATATATGCTTGTTTGATTATTCATTTTATGTTGATTGTTTGATATATGGATATGCTTAACAATCTAAATAAATTATCATAACAAGCTGAATTTTTGGTTCCTAATCATTAAGTGACTAATAAAAGGTTATTAAAAGGATTAATGATTTCAAAATAAAAGAAGTTTTATTAAAAGTGAACCATAGGGTATCTTGTATTTGAAAGCATGCAAATACAAGTACATAGAGTTTTCTAAAACTAGAATTATGAAATCTCTAAACTTTTGACAAACAAGTTTACACTGTCCTTTTGCACAACACTTGAGTCATTTGGAAACTCTAAATGGGATAAAGGTCACCTAACCATTTAGAGGGAACTTGTGATTTAAGGTGCGGATACCAAATTGGTGGGATAAAGGTCACCTAACCATTTATGTGGGTAAACTCACACGTGTGTGCAAGTAGGATAACTTGATTTGCAAACCATGTTAAATGGATCACCTAAATATGGTTTCCAAATGGTGTTGATGGGATTAACATGCCGACTTTACATATGATGTTTAAAGTCGATCCCATACCTCTAGAAGTTGCAAATGGTTGCAACCGTCAATCGTTGACCACCTTATTAATTTAAATCGTGGGATAAAGGTCACCTAACCACAATTTAAATGTAATGTTGGGTTCTAGATTTTAATATAAAAATGACCTTAAAAGCCATTAATTATTAAAAATAGCAATATCGAAAATACTAAATAGACCTTTGTTAAATTTTGTAGATGGCCACCAACAATGAAAATCACGATAACTCATCCGCGTCAAACCAATCATTACGTGCGATCCTCCAAAAGGAACGTCTAAATCATAACAACTTCATTGATTGGTATCGAAACTTGAGAATCGTTCTCAAGCAAGAGAAACGATCATATGTTTTAGACGACCCTATCCCCGATCAACCTACTGAGGATGATGAGGAGGCCTTCAACGATTGGTTGAAGTACACTGAGGACTCCATCCAAGTGTCTTGTCTCATGCTAGCGAGCATGACTCCGGATCTCCAAAAGGAGTATGAACATCACGGAGCTTATGACATGATAACCCAGCTGAAGGAAACGTTCCAACAGCAGGCAAGGGTTGAGCGCTTCGAAACGGTTCGAGCACTCCATGCATGTCGTATGGACGACAACCAATCTGTTTCATCTTATGTACTTAAGATGAAAAGTCATATTGACCGCCTCGAGAGGCTTAATTGTCCCGTCTCGAAGGAATTGGCCACGGATTTGATCCTTAATGGCCTTACCAAGAAGTTCGAGACATTTGTGTTGAACTACAACATGAATGCTTGGGACAAGAGCATTGGTGAGCTTCACTCAATGCTCAAAACGGCCGAGGCGGCCATGGGTAAAAGGGTTTTACCCGTTCTCACCATCAATGAAGGTGGGAACAAGAAAAGGCCTTATCCCGCACCCAAGGCAAAGGTTGCCAAGGGTAAGGGACCCGTTTTGGGAAAGGGGAAAGGGGTGGTAAGGGTACCACCCAAACCACAAGAGAAGAAGCAAAAGGTTGCTACTAATGACCCATGCTTCAAGTGTGGGGAGATTGGACATTGGGCAAGGAATTGTCCCGTCCATCTCCAAGAGTTGAAAGCAAAGAGGGATGCCGGGCAGACCTCAGGTACAACATACATGATTCATATTGATCTTAATGTTACATCTTCAAACACATGGGTATTAGATACCGGATGTGGAACTCATATTTGCAATTTGTTGCAGGGGTTCACAAGAAGTAGGGACTTCAATCAAGGGGATGTTAGTCTCTTCATGGGCAATGGAACCAAAGTCCAAGTTGAAGCTCGTGGAGACTACATCCTAAAACTTCCAAGTGGCTTGGATGTTATTTTGAAGAATATTTTGTATGCTCCTAGTTTGACTAGGAACATTATTTCTGTATCCCAATTAAGACATTATGATTATGTATTATCTTTTGTTGAAAATGATATTCATGTTTCTTTAAATAATATGTTCTATTTTAAAGCAATTCCCATTAATGGTATTTATGAATTGGTTCATGAAAACGCTTTAAATAGTTCATTGTACCAAACTAACACCAAGAAACTCAAGTTGGACTTGAATGATACCTATCTTTGGCATTGTCGTCTTTGTCATATAAACAAGAAAAGAATTCAAACACTACAAAAGAATGGTCTTTTAAAAACAAGTGAATGTGATTCATTTGATGTGTGTGAATCTTGTTTACAAGGTAAAATGACAAAGGCACCCTTTAGTGGGACTAACGAAAGGGCAAAAGATTTATTAGGAATCATACATTCGGATGTATGTGGTCCTTTTAAGCCAATGACTAGGAATGGTGAAAGATACTTCATTACCTTTACCGACGATTATAGTCGCTATGGGTATGTGTACTTATTAAGGCACAAAGATGAAGCTTTTGAAATGTTTAAAATCTTCAAGAATGAAGTAGAAAATCAACGCAACAAGTCGATTAAAGTTCTCCGTACCGATAGAGGAGGTGAATACCTAAGTGATGCCTTTCAAGATCATCTTAGGAGTTGTGGGATTGTCTCACAACTCACTCCACCTGGAACACCACAACATAATGGTGTGTCTGAGAGGAGGAATCGAACCTTATTGGATATGGTTCGATCTATGATGGCTAGAAGCACATTACCTCTATCATTTTGGGGTTTCGCTTTGCTCTCCGCGGCCCGTATTTTAAATATGGCCCCAACCAAAAAGGTGGAAAGGACACCTTTTGAGATATGGCATGGAAGAGTTCCATCCCTATCATACTTAAGGGTCTGGGGTTGTGAGGCTTATGTTAAGACTCCCACCCCAAACAAATTGGAAGTCCGATCCACCAAGTGTATCTTTGTTGGATATCCTAGAGATTCTATGGGATATTATTTCTATGATCCACTGGAACAAAAGGTTTTTGTTGCCAGAAAGGGTGAGTTCTTAGAAGCAAAGTTCCTTATGGAAGGAGCTAGCAGTAGAACAGTGGATCTTGAGGAAGATCAAGAACCACAACCCGATGCACGTTTGGTTGAAACTAGCACTCAACATGAGGATGTTGAAGATGATCAAATGGTTGATCAATACACACAAAACGTTCGCAGAAGTGGTAGAACTAGTAATCCACCTGAAAGATACGGATTTTTCATGGATGGATGCTATGTGGTAGATTCAGATGAACCAACCACATACCATGATGCAGTGTCCAATTTGGATTGTGACAAATGGCTTGAGGCCATGAACGTAGAGATGCAATCCATGTATGACAATCAAGTTTGGGAACTTGTTGTACCACCTCTTAATTCCAAGGTAGTTGGAAGTAAGTGGGTTTTCAAGAAGAAAACCGATATGCATGGAAACTTGGATACTTATAAAGCTAGACTTGTAGCAAAGGGTTTCACTCAAACTCAAGGGGTTGATTATGATGAAACCTTCTCACCTGTTGCGATGCTAAAGTCTATAAGGATATTGTTTGCCATAGCTGCTCATTATGATTATGAGATTTGGCAAATGGATGTCAAAACGGCTTTCCTAAATGGATATCTTGAGGAAGATGTCTACATGGTTCAGCCTGAAGGTTTTGTCGATCCAAAACATCCTAATAAAGTATGCAAGTTAAAGAAATCAATCTATGGATTGAAACAAGCATCTAGAAGCTGGAATCATCGTTTTGATGAGGAGGTAAAGAAATTTGGCTTCATCAAAAACGCTGATGAGGCTTGTGTGTATAAGAAGGCTAGTGGGAGCACAATAACTTTCCTGGTATTGTATGTTGATGACATACTACTATTTGGAAATGACGTTCCAACCTTGGAAGGTGTGAAAACCTGGCTTGGAAGTTGTTTTTCCATCAAGGATCTTGGTGAAGCCGCCTATATTCTGGGAATAAAGATCTATAGGGATAGATCAAGGCGGTTGATTGGTTTGAATCAAAGTGCATACATTGATAAGATCTTGAAAAGGTTCAAGATGGAGAACTCTAAGAAAGGTACCGTACCTATTCAAAGAGGAACGATATTGAGTACGACTCAATGTCCTAGCTCAAAGGATGAGCAAGATAAAATGAAGGCAATCCCATATGCATCTGCTATTGGATCCATCATGTATGCAATGATATGCACTCGACCGGACGTGTCATGCGCCTTAAGCATGACAAGTCGTTACCAGCAAAATCCTGGAAACAGTCATTGGATGGCTGTTAAGAACATACTTAAGTACCTAAGGAGGACAAGGGATATGTTCCTAATCTATGGATCTGATGATGAGGAACTCGTTGTAAAAGGTTACACGGATGCGAGTTTCCAAACCGATCGTGATGATTCTCGGTCACAATCGGGATATATTTTCATTTTGAATGGAGGAGCGGTCTCTTGGAAGAGCTCCAAGCAGGATGTGGTGGCTCTATCAACTACAGAATCAGAATACGTCGCCGCCTCATTGGCAGCTCAAGAAGCTGCATGGTTGAAGAAATTCATTGCCGATCTAGGGGTTGTCCCTTCCATTCAGGATCCCCTAGAGATCTTTTGTGATAACGAGGGTGCAATTGCTCAAATCAAGGAACCTCGTGCTCATCAAAAGACTAGGCACATTGAGCGGAGATTCAACTACATACGAGATGAAGTTGAAAAAGGAAAGATATGTATTCGCAAAGTTCACACGGATCAAAACATTGCGGATCCTCTCACGAAGCTCCTTGAAAAAGCAAAGCATGAAGGTCATACTTGTGCCATGGGACTTCGATATTCTAGTGATTGGATTTGATCTGTAAACTTTGTATTTGGATATGTGGAACTCTTTATTATTTGAATAAAATTATTTGGTTATAATGTTTCAATTAATGTTCCAATTTAGCATGTTTAATCCATGAGTAAATTGTTTACCTAAAAGTCCGTAGTCGTTCATACTTGTGGGAACAAGTGTGAGGTAAGATTATTATGAACTTGGATTGGTTGATATTCATAAGGATGAATATAGAGCAATGGGTTGCTACCAAGGTTCATAGATATTTGTGGGATACAAATATTGGACTAACCCGCATCTCAAATTTTACTACATGGAATCTTATTGATTGATCATAAGTAAATTTGAGTAAAGGCGAATATCATTTGGTATCCTCCGACCTGAGATACATATTGGGTTTTGATATTCACCAAGTATTATACCTTGAGCTTTTTCTTCACTGTCCTGAAATAGTGGACAGCACATAAGGGTATGTTCAGGTATGACACGAGGTGTTTGTGAGAAACGTATGTAGTCAAGATGGAATTTGTTCCTCTTATTCGTTGAGAGTTAGATGTCTAAGGCCTGATTAAGTTAAATCAACAAGGAATGATCATTCTGTGTTCTTGGATTTAACATGACATCTGTAACAAAAGGATAAATGATTGATTCACCTAAATCATTTCAAGTAGGGTACTTGAAAGGGATGATGTTATTGAATGGCTATAAGTCATGCGTATTAAGGGTAGTAAACCGTTGTTAGGCGGTATTTACTGCTTGCATCAATCTTCTATGAATCTTGGGCAAGTGGGAGATTGTAGGATTCTATGTGCCCAAGACACTTAGAATATTGATGTGGTTAGTACGTTATGATCCAAGTCGGGTTATACCCAATAACAAGCTTAGCAAACACGAATTAATATTTAATTGATGATATGATCATGCAATTAAATATTTACACCAAATTTAGAAAATTGGTTTTCTAAACAATTATATGTGAAATGGGTCAAATCATAAGGATGATTTGTTGATGGGTTTTATTAATCACATTGTTATTTAAAAGGGTTTAAATAACATAAGATAATGCAATGTTAGTGATCTTTAATTAAAATGTTTAATTAAAGATTAGTGCATAAAACATAAGTGTAGTTCTTGCACTTGTCACACATTAAAATCCAAGAGGGTCCATGAACTTTTAATGTGTTCACAAGACATTAAAATGAGAGGGAATCCCAGCCAATTTTAAATAAATTCAGCCACCCCATGGACCAATGGGGTTCTTTCTTTTCCCTTGGTAACTCACACTCTTTATGAAAGAGTGTTGGACTCTCCAACCCATATTTTTTCACTTGCAAAAATCAAAAGAAAAACTCTCTCTTTCTCTCAAAAGGTTACGAAACAAGCAGCAGAAAAAAGGGGTTTTTTAGTTGATTTTGGTGTTCATTCTCCCTAACAAGAGTTGTTTGCTTCAAGGGCTTGGGGTATACAAGCTTGAGGACTTCTAATCTTGAAGTCTTGGCCGATTTTGAGCATCAAACATCCACTTTTCTCTCGGTTTTCTTGCTGCTGAAAGAGGTAGTTTGGCAGCTCATTTGGTTGTCACATTATGTATGTTTTATGTGTTTATATAGCTTGCTTATTCACATATTAAAGATCCTTTTGATTTGGGTTTGTCTTTCATCTTAAAACATCATTTAGAACATGAAATTTTCAGATTATTAACATGTTATAATGCTTTACTTCCGCTGCGTTTTTCAGAAAGTTTAAAAGGTTAAACTATGTTTTGATGTTCTAACAAACCCATCACATGGCTTAAAAATTGAATTAGAATACATGCTGATAAATAAATTATATTTGTGTGTTCACACATTCACTTATACAAAAGAATCTACGCTATTACTCTCCAATATAATGCCAAATATAATTTAACTCCGAACAAATAATTAATTTAGCTAATGTATATTTCAGTTGATGCACATTATCCTGTCAAAATACATTCAACTTGGCATAAGACGTATTATGTCCATATCATAGTTCTAATAGATCTTGTAGACATTGAGCTCTTGTACTTTAGGAGTCATAAAGACGATCAAATCTTTTCTTAGCCACCAAACTTCGTAACTAATCAACAGATTAACGGGCTTTTTTCTTAACAAGCAAATACAAAGACGAGAGATTTATTGTAACATGATGAAAGCTAGTGTCAAAATAGTCAATCAAAGTTTATTTAACCCAAACTAATGTTGTATACACCAAAAACTCAAGACTAAATCATATTAAATATCGATTATCATGATTGATTGTGAGACTCAAGAACAAAAGAAGAAACCCTGGACTACACTAAGAAGATGATTAGCATCAGAGAGTGAAGGAAGGCTGGAACAATCAAAGAACATCATAATCGATGGTCGCATGATGGTGTAGATCAGAAATGACGATTAGACCACATGTAAAGAAGACCAAGGATGAATCAGATGAAAAATTGGCTAAAAACTTTAGACAACATGGAGATGCCGAAATAATTAAAAAATTTAAAACCGCCTCTTGTTTATGTATGATCAGCATAATAGATAACCACTTTAACAAGGCCAAACCCCCTAATTTGATAAGTCCAATGATCCATTCAAACTATACTCTTCGTCTCTTCCCTACTACAACCCAATGATCTATACAACCTAATATTACTACATCATACTCATGCAAAAATAATAATAAAAATACATTAAGAATAATAAAACAACACTATTTTTATTGTGCTCATCTCAATCTCAATCTCAATCTCAATCTCAATCTCAATCTCAATCCTACTACTCTAATAAAATGGTAACTACGATTGCCACATGTCACTTTTTAGATCCATTGAATGCCACATGTCATCTTGATATTTAACAATAAATATTTTTCCCGCCCAAAATAATTAAATCTACTATTTTTGTATTAATTTTTTTAAATACACATTTTGTTTCCAAATATAATTCCATCCAAAATTAATGGGATATAAATTAAAACCCTTCCATTTTAAACTAAAAAACATATATCTCTTACTTTTACTACTAGCAAACTCTATTGGTTAATTTAAAAAATTATCTTCTTATCAAATCTTTATTTTTTGAAAGGCAAATAAGTCATAATTCTAAAATAAATGTTTAGTTTAAGATTGTGTGGTACCACTTAAAGACACACCAATTATAATATTTATATATTTTTTTCTATAGAAACTACTATTAGTAAAAACAAATAATTGCTTTTTGAAATTAAAATGAAATACTATTAAAAAAGGTATTTAAATTAGACATCAATATTTTCAATTGTCTTTTATTTCATTACCGTCTCTTTTTCTTTTTTCTTTTTTCATTTGTTACCATCAACAAAATCATTATTTTTCAAAATTTAAGATGTTTGTAACTAATATTTGAAACACGTTCTTATTTCGTTTAAAATGTTTTATTTTATTTTAGAAGTGGTTTTTTTAATTTATTAGATATCATATTTTTTTTTTTTCTTTTTATCCAGTTTTATTATGTTATTTTATATTTAGGTAGAACATTTTAATCAAGTCTCTTAAGATATAGAGTAGCTATTTTTAGTGTGAAATTTAGAGAGTTCTTTTAATTGATTTTTTCATTGTTCATGCTTAATTGTATTATCATGTGAGTAGGGCTGCAAACGAACTGAACGTTCAGCGAACAGTTCGTGAACCGTTCGGCGGGAAGTTCGTTTATGTTCGTTCGTTTAGTAAATGAACGAACATGAACAAAAAATATGCTCGTTTAGTTAAACGAACGAACATGAACACAAGCCGTGTTCGTTCATTTATGTTCGTGAACGTTCGATAATGTGTTCGTTTATGTTCATTAATGTCCGTTTGAGAATGTTCGATAATTTGTTCGTTTATGTTCGTTAAGGTGTTCGTTTATATTCTTAATTTTTTGTATCATTTATTTTTATGACTATTATATCAAGTGTTTTTTGATATTTTTGCTAACTATTTATTTATTTTTGATCGATTTTGTGTAATGTTTGTAATAAAAAATGTTGTTTTTATTCTAAAATAAATCTATAATAATTTGTATTCATTTGTGCTTATGAGCTTCTTTGTGTTCGTCATATGAACAGTTGTTTGTGTTCGTTTGCCTTCGGTAAGTGTTCGTGAACACTTCATGAACATATTCATTTTCTTAATGAACGAACACGAACAAGAAATCTCGTTCGGTAAGTGTTCGTGAACAGCTCATGAACAAGTTTATTTCTTAACGAACGAACACGAACAAGGGCGTGTTCGTGTTCGTTCGGTTCGTTTGAAGCCCTACATGTGAGCGTAAGTTTAATAGTAAACTCAACTAAATATGTGCATGATTATGGGTTATAATTAATAACAAAAGGCATCACGGACCCTTCTTTCTATGAGACACTTTCTTTAGTAAATTTTCATGCAATTTTTATTTACACCATCATATTTTACGTTTTTTGTCATTTACAATTGCTCGAGACGAGGTTAGTCAATATGTTTCCTTTTTTAATTGTCACAATTAGGTTATTTAATAAAAATTTTAAACTCATGTACATATCAATGGTTTTCTCATACAAAACTTTGATAAAAAATTGCTATCATTGTTTATTACTTATAATTTTACTCATATGTAATTTTAATTCGTATATTTTATAATATCGTTTATAACTAATAACATTTTATTTTGTTTAATATTTTATTTATTCAATCCGTGTAATACACGTGTTTATTAAAGGTAGTCTCAATATATAATAAAGAGCAGGGTTAAGCCACGTGACAAGATTTTAGGTATTACATTGTCACTTGACACCTTAAGAAGCTATTGCCACTTGTCGTTTTTATTAGCTTTTTTTAATTGGAAACATACTCACATTTAAAAATTGATTCATAATTTTTTGTATTGACTTTAAAATTAAAATATGCATGGCAAGTTTTTTTAAATGGAAACATAATCAACAATATAAATCATCTATTACAATATACAATTCATGCATAATTTGACTGAAAATTAATTCTAAAAAGATGTTATACTTTTAAAATACTAAAAAACTGTTATCAGTATATTCAAACAATATTGATTTATACAAAAAATAATGACATTTCACATTTTGTTATTCCTATGTATTTATTTTTTGTAATTTATACAAATTAATATGTGTACATATTTTTAACCAATTTACAATTTCTGGTTTTGAGTTTACACATACATGCATATTATATTATCTTAATAAACAAACTACTAAATTATCAAGTTTATATTTACAAATTATATTTTGTTACATATTTGTTTAATATTCTATGTCAAACGATTAAAGTATTAATTTACAACGTATTGTTTTTAGGAGAAACTAATGTATAAGATAGTAAAACACAAATATTTTTACCAGATACAATATACAATTTAAAAATAATCAAGTTTTAAATCCTTATATTTCTCATAAGTTGTTCAAATATGCTAAACTAAATTTATCTTTCACATAAAACTAACATTTTACCCAACTATAATATTGTATCTTGAAAATAAATATGTTAAAAATCTTTTCATTTATCATATTTTGTTTGGAGATAATAATAATAGAGCTCACTTTAATGTTATTACAATAATTTTTTTAGAAGTAGTGTACAAAATTGTAAACGTGATTTATTTTTCATTTATTGTGCCTATAACCTTTTAATTTAATATTTAAAAATCACATCCCTTGAATTTTAAAAATGAGTTATTTAAAAAAAATAGTTTAATCCTTATACAGCTGTTTTGGCCCATGTTGATGCATCTATGTCCCTAGATCATGAGTTGTAATAATAAATCTTGTCTGTCTGATTATGATGTAATTGTATCAATTAATGAAATGATATGAATTGGTTGTTACTTGTGATGTTTAATATTTCATTAATAAGTTGTGATTGAATTGATTGGGTTTATGAATGTTTGAATGATTGCACATTATGTTATATTAATTAAAACATTCAAACTTAACTTAATAAGTTCTCATGCGAATGGCCCATGCGAAAGGACCACACGCATGAATAACTTCATACGATTGACTCAATCGCACGATGAAACAGGAGACTGGATCAGTCGTATGATTGACACATAAGATTGACTCAATCGCACGACTAAACACTCAGTCGTGCGGATGAATCAACCGCATGGTTCAATCGCACGACTGAACCATACTTATGGCCCAGTCGCACGATTGAACAATACTAACCTATAAATAGACCCAATTCGTGGGAAAACGTGAGCATTCATCCCATTACGATTCCAGACGTACCCTAGCCGTCCAGAAGCCTCCCAAATCGTTCTCCAAGTTCACAGAACACATCAAATCGGTTCCTAATCGATTTCTGACGTTGATTTCAATTCTTGATTGATTCATCGTGTGTTCTCACTGATTGGATCGCCAATCAAATAGGATTCCGCACTATTTGAGTTGGTTTAACACGCAATCACTAGGTATTTCGATCAAATACCAGGTCCTAACAATGGTATCAGAGCTTTGGCTCTTGATTTCGTGTTGATTCAATCAAGATTGCATAAAAGTTTGTGTTTTTGCACGAAAAACGCGATCTTTGGCATCAAAAGTGATCTTGGACGTTCCCTGCTCATCGAAGTTCAGTTTCTACGGACCTAGGCGATTAGGACTTGTGAAATTTCGAATTTTACGGCTGAAACCCATCAAACCTAGAAATTTTCGCAAAACAGCAGCTTCAGTCGCACGAGTGACCCATTCGCACGACTGGACTCCATTCGCATTGCTCATTCGCACGACTGGACCTAGTCGCACCCTCATTCGGCCGACCGAACCGTTCGTTCGCATAACTCATTCGCACCAGATTCATTCGCACGACTGAACCATTCGCCCTGTCAGTCGCACGGTTGAACCAATCGCAGAGTTCATACGCACGATTAGACCATTCGCATCCTTCAGTCGCATCAGTTAAAGATTAATTGATTAGATACTAAGTTTATTAGCCATGGAAGATCAGATGTCAGCCTTTACTGCTGGGAAGGACTCAAGGATTCAAACCGCTGTTGCTTGAGAGTAAGGTGGGTAATCACAATAAACCACCAAAGCTCTTGACTTTAGATGAGTTTCCCCACTGGAAACAACGTTTTGAGATCTACCTCAATGGAGTAGATCTATTGAGGTCGGTTATAGTACACCGGTGGGAGCAGATGGAGTTAAATTAACGTTAAGTGGGATGACAGACGCACAGAAAGTAAAGTACAATGCAGAGAAAAGGGTTTATGCATTGATCACTCAGTCTATCCCCAAAGACATATTCCACCAGTACTCAGAGAACAAGCAGTCCAAGAAACTGTGGGATGAGCTAGAGAAGAGATATGATGGGAATGCATCATTGAAGGCAATCAAGGCAAAGGAGTTAAAGAAGGAATTCGATAACTTCTCATCGATTGGTAATGAGAGTTTAGATGAAGTCATAGACAGATTCTACCACTTGATGAGCGAGTTGCATACACATGGAGTGGAAACGACTATGGAAGAGAAAGTAAGCAACTTCGCAGACGGATTGCCTGATAAGTGGGCTTCATTCGTGTCTAACCTTAGACAGAATGGAATGCTTGTAAAGCTGGATATAAATGACTTCATTCTCAAGTTGCGTGAAGAAGCACTAAGGATGAAGTGAAGTATAGAGCACAGAAGTCTTCGTACACACAAAATCCAGCTTTATACAACGCCACGCCTCAAGCTAAGACATCTGGAGCACCTCTCCAGACAGCATTTGTGTCTAGCTCGTCAGGTCCTTCACATGCTTCTCCTTCTGGATCAGACACGTCAGGGTCATCATGTACCCACTATATTGGATCAGAAGCAAGTGCTACCAAATTGAAGACCGAGAACCTCGGTAATGTGACCGTAGAAGTAGCACGAGAGCATATGGATCTTCTAGCCGCAGTGGTTCATTCATATGATGGACTTGTTGCTGGGAAGATTGGAAACTGCCATCTGGCAGATGAGGACTACGAGCAGGTAGATGAAATGGAGCTTGAAAGATGGATATAATGTGGGCCTTAGCTAGCGCTGTCCGAAGGGCGAAGAAGTTTGTTAAGAAGACAGGACAGAACTTGATAGCTACTAAGGATACCACATTTGGCTTTGACAAGAGCAAAGTGACCTGCTTCAACTGTGGAGAGAAGGGGCACTTCAAGAGAGAATGTGTCAAGCCAAAGAAGACGGGTAATGGGAACCCGTTCTCATCCTTTACTCGCCAAGACAAGCAAGCTTCCAGTTCTACTTCATCAAACAAGGACCCAAAAGCCTTGACTGCTCATGATGATGAAGGACAGGATTGGAGTTTTAGGTTTGTCTCACCAGAATCTAACATTGCCAGTGTTGAAGATATTGATGATGATTCTGCGAGTGAAGGTGATCTAGCAGTTGAGATAGCGATGTCACACAGTGAAGAAACAACTGCAGCTGAGGTCAGTTACAAGCCAAAGGAGGAGACTTCCACGTCAGAGAAACAGAAAAGTCAGAATCACCAGAACCAGAGACGTCTGATGCTGCGTTGATGGCTAACTCTTCTGAAACAACACAGGTAAGTACAACTGACCAAATGTTTAATAATCATGCTTGTTCTAACTGTGATATGTTTAGGAATAGCATTGATGAAAAATTTGCTAGGTTATTAGATCACAATGATAACTTAGTAAAAGATTTACAACTATGCACTGAGGCCAATAGAGTTCTAAAACAAAATGAGCATAGTTATAAAGAAAAGATAGACCTATTGACTAAACAGCTTAGGGAAACCGAAGTAGTTGCCTTTAACCAAGCAAATGACATTAGGTACTATCTAAACTCCCTAGAGGACACTAAGAAGCAAAAGGCAGTTCTAGAAGTAGAAGTTAATCCTTAAAACAGAAACTGCATAGTTGGACTAGTTCTTCACACATAGTTCAACACTTAGTGAGAGAAAGGAATAACGGGGAGGGATTAGGCTACAAAGTGGTTCCACCACCACCTGAGACCTTGATGAACACCAAGTCTAAACCAGTAAACAACAACCCCATCAAGGATCATGTGGTGACCACTCCTCTTGTTACTGATCCAGACACATCATGTTCATCTACTGAATCTGGACAGAAACAAAAGGAGGCCACTTCAAAGGCAAAAAGGGTAAATTGCCTTGTGTTAATCTGGAAAATGAATTTGAAAAAGTTAACTTAAAGTCAGGGTCAAACAGAGTCAAATCAGAACCTAAAAGGACTTCAAACGTTAATTTTTCACATGCTACAAGTCAAAAACCAGTTAACCAAAAAGTGGAACACGTTAAACAGGTTAAAACAGTTAAATTTGTTAAACCAGAGAAAACATCAAACATGCAAGAGTCAAAACCTAAAGTGATTGATGTTACTAGAGTGTCACGCATTTCTCCACAAAGAAAGTCTACTCATAAAGTTGATAGCAGATCATGCTACAACTGTGGAGAATGTGGACACATTGCTTCCTATTGTCCTTTCTATCAGACACCTAGGAAGAAGATTGATCTTCAGGACTCTAGACCTAGGTCTTCTAAGAGGAGTTCTCTAACTCCACCTAGAAGATCTAGTGAACCTAAAGTCCAACCTGTAAGCCAGACGACTGTTTATCATAAACAGGCATTGCACAAATCTGGCTTATGGAAAGAGAAGTCATCCTGTGTGTCTGATACTGATGACAAGAAGGAATCTGAGCTACCCTCACCCTCTAAGGGTCAATGGGTAGAGTTTATGATGTGTGATGCCTCTGGGAAACCCAAGACAGTAAAGGCTTGGGTTCCTAACCTAAACTAATACATTTACTTGATATGTGCAGGGTGTTCGATATAGCGCTGAGACTAACACGTGGATTATAGACAGCGGAGCATCCAGGCACATGACAGGAAATAGAGCCCTTTTATCAAACGTCAAACAAATAAAAGGAGGGCATGTTTCCTTTGCAGGAAACAAGGGAGGATACATCACAGCACAGGGAGAAGTGGGAAATCAGAAAGTTAAGTTTGATAAGGTGAACTACGTTCAACAACTTCAGAATAACTTACTTTCTGTTTCCCAAATCTGCGATAAAGGATTTAAAGTCATCTTCGACAACAAGAAGTGTTACGTGCTGAAGAAAGACTACATGATCCCAGAGGACCAAGTTCTGATGACTGCTTCAAGATATAAAGACCTTTATGTCTTGGATCTGTCAACAGCTGCTACAACGGATCATGAGGTTCAGTGCTTTCTATCTAAAGCTACTGAGAAGGACTCAATCTCCTGGCATAGGAGAATGGGACACATTAGTCAAAGGAAGATGAATCATTTGATTCAGAAGGATTTAGTGAGAGGAGTAAATGTCAAGAACTTCCAACTTCCTGACTTTTGTGTAGCTTGCAAGAAAGGCAAACAGACAAAGAAGTCTCATAAGGAAAAGAAAGTTCATTCAATAGAACTTCCTCTTGAACTTCTTCACATGGATCTGTTTGGTCCAGTCAGTACAAGGAGCATTGCAGGCGATTGTACTGTTTTGTGGTCACTGATGACTACTCAAGGTTCACTTGGGTAATGTTTCTGAAATCCAAATCAGAAACATTTGAGTCATTCAAGGAATTAGTCACCACTCTGGAATCTCTCTACAAGCTAAAAGTTAGACAAGTACGCTCAGACAACGGGACAGAATTCAAGAATCAATGGATGGAGGCATACTGCAAGGAAAAGGGAATTGTTCATCAATTCACTTCAGCCTACACGCCTCAGATGAATGGTGTTGCTGAGAGGAAAAATAGAAGCTTGATAGAGACTGCACGGACTATGCTGGCTGACTCGAAACTGCCTATCCAATTCTGGAATGAGGCAGTAGTAGCAAATGCATGTTATACACTGAATCGAGTCCTAATAGTCAAGCGCCACGGAAAGACATGTTATGAGCTACTACAAAGACGCAAACCGAATTTGGAGTATCTTGAACCTTTTGGCGCGCCGTGTACACTTCTGAAGAAGACACAAGAAGGAAAATTCAGCGAGAAGGCAGATGAAGGAATCTTTCTAGGATACAACATACCGAATAAGCGAGTTTACAATAACTCAACGGGTCTTGTAGAAGTGTGGTGTAATGTCGACGTTCAGAGATATACCACACCACCTACAGGCAAAGGACCTGCATACTTCTTCGATTATGATGGATTCTTCAAGTCCTTCAACATACCTCTCTCTCCCTCGGATGATGAGTTAGCTACTAGGATGATGTATGATATTCTGAATACACCATCTAGCACACAGGGAGAATCATCTACTCAGTCAGGGGGAGTAGTCGATGACAGTGACTCCTCCTCTGAAGATGAAACTGAAGCAGATGACCAGAACAGTCAGGAGGAACAGGTTCCAGTTCCTGAAAGTCCACAAGCATCTACGAGTGATGCACCTTCGACTTCGGAACCTCAAACTCCAACTACCTCAGATGCAGAACAAAATGTTCATAATCTCGGTTCTGAGGTGCTGTTCCTACTACTCCAGGATCACGACTAAACGTCTATCATCCCCTTGACAATGTTATTGGGGATGTCAGATCAGGAGTACAAACCCGAAATCAGCTATACTCAGCTGATTACGCCTCGGTTATGGAGAAAGGTACATTCATGATGGTGCTTATCGATGTTTTGTCTCGCAGGTTGAGCCAAAATATGTCAGTGAGGCACTAAATGATGAGGCGTGGGTGAGTGCCATGCAAGAAGAACTTCTGCAGTTTAAGAAGTTAGGTGTATGGACTCTGGTTGATAGACCTAAAGGTGCTAAAGTCATTGGCACTAAATGGGTACTAAAATGCAAGAAGGATGACCAAGGGTCATTATCAGGAACAAAGCTCGACTGGTGGTTCAAGGTTTTCGCCAAGTCGAGGGGATTGACTATAATGAGGTGTTTGCACCCGTGGCAAGGATGGAAGCTATTCGTATCTTCCTTGCCTATGCATCGTACATGAAGATCAAAGTCTACCAATTAGATGTAAAGAGTGCATTCCTTCATGGGGAAATCAGGGAAACAGTCTATGTAAGTCAACCCGAGGGATTTGAAGATCCTTATCATCGGGATAGAGTTTACAAGCTCGACAAAGCTTTATATGGGCTTCATCAAGCTCCTCGAGCTTGGTATGAGAAACTCTCAACTCATCTTGTGAAACACGGCTTTCGCAGGGGAGTAATTGACTGTACACTGTTTATTAAGAAAAGGATGGCGACCTACTGCTTGTACAGATATATGTTGATGACATAATCTTCGGGTCAAAGAACGAAGAGTTATGTAAAGAGTTTGAAGCAGTAATGAAGAAAGAGTTTGAGATGAGTGCTATGGGGAGAGATGAAGTTCTTTCTCGGGTTACAGGTGGATCAAACACCTAATGGAATCTTTCTACATCAGACCAAGTATGTAGGAGACATTCTCAGTCGCTTTGACATGGAGAATGCTTCTGCTGCTGGGACTCCACTTGCTACGAATCATGATATAGCACCTGATGAGAATGGAGATCTAGTAGATGCCACTATGTACCGAGGAATGATTGGATCCCTCATGTATCTCACTGCCTCAAGACCTGATATTATGTATGCTACATGTCTATGTTCTAGATATCAGGCTAAACCAAAGGTCAACCATCTGATCGGGGTCAAGAGGATTTTTCGTTATCTGAAGGGTACACCCACACTTGGATTGTGGTATCCTCATGATGATGACTTTGAGCTTACCGCGTATAGTGACTCGGATTACGGGGGCTGCAAGATGAACTACAAGTCTACATCAGCGGGTGTCAATTCTTTGGGAGAAGATTAGTTACCTGGCAGTGTAAGAAGCAGACATCGGTTGCATTGTCAACCTGTGAAGCCGAATATGTTGCTGCTGCAAGTTGCTGTTCACAAATCATCTGGATTCAACAGCAAATGCGGGATTACGGTTTAAAATTCTCATCTACTCCTATTTTTGTTGATAACTCTGCTGCAATTGCAGTAACTAAAAATCCGGTCCAACATCCTAAGACCAAACACATCGGTATTAAATACCATTTCATAAGAGATTGCTTTGAAAAGAACTTAATTGATGTGGTTAAAATTAATACTGATTTTCAACGCGCTGACCTCTATACTAAAGCCTTTGATAAACCACGTTTTCAATATTTTTAGAGGTCAACGGCGTTAAAAAGAAAAGTGAGGTAATTCCTGATGATGAAAATGTGTAGTCCGATGTAGTTTAGTTAAAGTTTATTTTATTTTATTTTATTTTCTATTATTTTATTTATTTAAACTCATGTTATTTTGCTGTTTATTAAAATCCTAAAATAATTAAACCAGAAATGATTTTAGTATTTTGGGGAGAATATGTCAGCAAGTCACAAAAAAAAAAAAAAAAAAAAAAGAGGGAGAAGGAGTAACTAGCTGAAATAAGGTAGATTGTGTCTGTGATACCGATTCAATACCTTTGGAAAATGATAGTACACACAGGAACAAATCAAGAGGGACTTTAAAATTTAAGTTTTGAAAGATGCAAAAGTTCAAAGTATAAATCTGTGTAGTCTAAGCAATACAAAAAGGGAAGATGATAGAAAACTGGCAACTCCTAAGGTGACACAAAGAAAGTAGACTTAGAGGCTGCTAGACCATATATGATATGTTGGTAGATTCAACACAATAGACAAATAGACCTGATTGGTGATCTCAAGATAAAACTAAGTTGTTCAACTGACTGTGGGCTTCCATCTTATCACTGGTTAACACAATCAACAATATTCCAATAAGGGGTAATGAGCAATTAAACGCCACAAATGTGTGCGGATGACCATAATTAGAGCAAAGCAAGAAAAAAAATGAAAGACAAATGCAATAAAGCTAATGACTTATGTTGTTGGTGCATTTTGTGCAAAATAAAATAAGCTGCTCTAACAAGGAGATAGGTTGTGTGCCTCTCTGCTGTGCGATGGCACTGACCTGAGGATAAGCATAACCTAGATATTCTAGAATTCATTGTTGTTTGCCGCCTCTCTGCTGTGCGATGGCACTGACCTGAGGACAGGCTTCTCTTTGAAAGCTCTAAGAATAGTCTCTTCTTGTAATAATACCCGTAGACCGCTCAAAAGCTCCTGAGGAATGTTGATTACCATATAAGTGTGGGATCCACAAATGTTAGTTGAAATAATTAAACCTAAATAAGTCACCAGTCTGTGTCAAAAGTCTGTGTATGGATTTAAGTGGACAAAATACTGACAATCATTGTGGCTACATCTCAAAGGTTCAAATCAATGTGAAAATCTAAGAGTTTCAGTATGATTTCCTTATGTTGCTAACGACTCTGGATGAACACCGAGAACTTGAGCATCAAAAGTTTAATAACTAGTCCCAAATGATTTGAATTGCCTGTATGATTCCAAAAATTGAATTGGTCCAGATATGATCAATCTAAGTTGAAGCTATCTACTCCCGAACCAAATCCCGTAGATATCAATCTCTGGATTTATCTCTCACAAAAAGCCAAAAATATGTCTGTTTATGTAATTAGTTTAAAGTCTTAAATTAGTTAGTCGTTTTAATTTTAATTTGAGTCAAGTGTCGGGCTACATCAGGAAAATCAGAAGGAATCAACTCACTAAAAGGGTCATGTCTGAGATGACCATATGTGCTTTGAAAGGTTAAAATAGTCACGTCTGAGGTGACAAAGTGTTTTAAAAGGGTCACGTCTGAGGTGACCAAGTGGTTAAAAGGATCACGTCTGAGGTGATCATCAAAGTGTTTTCAAGATAAAAGGATCATGTCTGAGATGATCAAAGGCTCATAATGTTAATTTAATTAATCTAAAAGAGTTTAAAGTAAATTGGTAAAAATGGCAGAAAATTAACTAAGTATGACCCATTCGCACGAATGGACCATACGTATGGACTAACCATACGAATGAAGTCCATTCGCACGAATGAACTATGAGTATGGACCATCCAACCGAATGGACCATACGATTAGTCCAGTCGGAGGCTTAAGTGCGAACGAGTGAGTCAGTCGCACGACTGAACTTCAGTCGGACGACTGGAGAAGGGCGACTGACCCAATCGCACGACTGAGTCCCACTCGCACGACTGAAAGGTGCGTATGAACTCAGTCGCACGATTGGATCTAGGGTTGGTATAAATAGAGGTGGAGTCGGTCGCAGAGAGACTCATCACCCTCAAATCGCCCCTAAATCGCACTCCCTACCGTTACTCTGCCAAAATTTGATTTGCCTAGTTTTACCTTGATTGTGATTCACTGACTTTCAATCATCATACAGGTAGTTTGAAGTCTTCTTTCATCAAAAACAGAAAGATTGGAACCCTAATGGGATTGTCGACTGTGAAACGTGAACCGAGACAAGAAAGCCCTAATAACCTATTAAAACCAAGCAAAATGTTAAATTAAGTAAAATAGGTTATTAGTAAAGAGAATGCGACTCTAATGAACCGGTTAATTGAGTTAAAAGACTTAGTTGTGAAGTTCGAACGATTGGCGACTGAACAACTGAGACAGCGACTGGTCGTCGGGATGAACTTCAGTCGCACGACTGAAGGGAGCGATTCACTTAACCGCACGACTGAACCATGCGAATGAGACTCAGTCGCACGACTGGTGTAACCGCATAAGAGTACATGCGCATGAGTCCAGTCGCACACTCAGTCGTGCGCATGAGTCGCACATCAGTCGTCGCATGACAGTCGCGTCTGAGTTCAATCGCACGGTTCAGTCGCACGACTGTCTTCAGTCGTACAACCTCAATCGCGCATGACAGATAGATTTTATTCAAAGTCTAAGTGTCTATTATCTTTAGCCAACGGAACTAATGTTTATATTGTTATGTGTTACAGATGGCGAGTCGATGGAACATGAGCACCAAGCACAACATATGTGCTCATCTGGATTTGACATCCAGGAACGCAGCTGACTTCTCAGGCATATTACATTTTTGTTGAGATCCAGGATCGCTCATGCTATCTCTACTCCATGCACACCGTATAGATCAGTGCAGCAGGCCTTCTGGGAAGGCGCATCTGTTGATAGATCCTCTGAGCCTCATTGCATCAGGAGTTCGATCTTTGGTGAGGCTATCACTGTATCAGAGGAGGATCTGAGGATTGTTCTACAGTTTGGGGACGATGCTGATTGTCCTACTCGTCTACACCCCCATCAGAGGATGTTTCATGAGAGCCAAGTACTCTGGGGACATCAATGCTGGGGTACTCAACAAGAGTAACCTCTGTCCCCAGTTTAAGTACTTGCGCACGTGCTGCTAAAGTGTATAGCTTCCAGGAAGGGAGGTTTTGATGAGCTTTCCGACCAGATCCAGAACGCGTATGTTGCGTTGGTGCTGAACCACCCGTTCAGCTTCTCCAAGATGATATTCACCTACCTGGTGGAGAACATCGAGGGGAAAGGGAAGGAAGGCTTCTGTATGTACCCAGATTTATGCAGATGATCATTGACCAGAAGCTCCCTCCCTGCCAAAGGAGAAGGAGGATGCTGTGTCTTGAGGTCATGGATGACACTACGCTTGGCCGGATGAAGGTATACAGGGGGAAGCAGGTGAAGCCCCCTGTCAGGGTTGGTTGGCATTGGGCATCTGGCCCGTGCTGATTATGTGGCGCCAGCCAAGAGAAAGTGGCGCCACGATGACAGTGATTCGGATGTTGAGCATATTGCTATACCAGATACTGACTCTGATGATGATGATAGCGGCGACGCCGGGGATGATATGCCTGCTCCATCTAGAGGCACTGATTCAGACGTTATTCCCCGGGGTCAGCCACTGCCGGAGAGGTCGCTGAGATGGCCGGTTTCCATCAGGAGTTTGTGGCTGGTGATCAAGAGGAGGAGGAGTCAGATGAGGAGCCCCTCACCAGGACTGTGGGAAGTAAAGTTGTTCCCACAGACCACGGGCTTAGGGTGGTTGGTGAACACCCTCGGGACTCCTCAGAGAGAGAGACTGACCCGAACTATGTTCCGGGTTCAGTGGCAGAGCTGCAGGGGGAGCATCCACTTCCACCGGGACTAGGAGGAAGCGGATGGCTCAACCCCATGGATTGAAGAAGAAGAAGCGTCGCCTGACCTTCGTTACTACTACTTCCACCACCACAGCCACCACTACCACCACTACTGACATACCACCCATCACCACAGCCACCACATCCACTACTCCCACTACCACATCCACACACCTTACCTACCACCACTGTATCCTTCCCATCCACCACCAGACCATTCACACCTACATCACCAGCATCAGCCCACCGACCCATATTCACCACTGCCACTGCCACCACCACCACCACATCATGCTGGACCTCAGCCCAGCCTTCACATGTTATGGATCTACTCTACCTCACGGGTGGTAGAGGAGCAGCTCTCAGCGCTTAACCGTATGGTGTGATGCGTCTGCTTGCTGCAGATGAGGAGAAGGCGGCGCAGATCCGCCAGCTGACCGACCTGACTGCTGCCCAGTCTCAGCAAATGGCAGAGCAGGCTCGGGGATGATCGACCAGCAGAGAGTCGAGGTGTCCCAACTCCAGGACAGCAGGCCCAGTCCGTCAAACGTATAGAGGAGTTGGAGACGACCAACAAGACGATTATGCTGAGGTTAAAGGGGTCGAAGGATGAGCCCTGAAGCTAAAGGAAGGTGACGGGGATGATGGAGATGGTGATGATGAAGATGATGATGATGATGAGGAAGATGATGATGATGAGGAGACTGAGGAAGACAGGACAGAAGGTCGTGATGATGATGACGAAGCAGAAGGAGGGGATGCGGCTGCATCGGCCTCTGCTTCAGGTCAAGAGCGAAGATCTAAGCATCGACAGGACCAGTCATCCACCACTTCTGCTCCTCCGAGCGACACGCCCCAGATTCAAGACAAAAGTACTGATTAGATGTCTTATGTATTTATTTATTTTGTACTTGAATCATGTAATGAAAAACAAGTGTGTTGAATGTTTATATATTAAGTTAATATAAGTCTGTTTGATTAATTACTAATGGTTTATGTGTTGAATGTTTATATCAAACAGATCCAAACTTTCAAAGGGATGAGTTTGACTTTGCTCCCCTTCAAATGGTCAAGACTCAATTAACCATGATTCTTGACCTACAAGGGATAGTGAGACGGTCTGTGAGTTATACCCCTGAAGAAGGGGAAATAATTCATGACCTATCTGATGAGCAACTGGCAGAGATGTTCAGACTCAATCCGATGAAATAGTCAAGGACGCTCCAACAGTTGATTCAACCAGTGATGAGGAACTTAATGACATTGATGAAGTTGAGGTTGAAGACATTACTGCAGAAGAGTACCCTCAGTATGCTGACGCCGAGGGAAATGTGGTCCCCAATCTGGGTGAATCCCTAGTCAGTGATACGTTTGAGGTACTAGACAAGATGGAGCAGGAAACTGAAAAGACTGAAGGAACAGCCCAAGCCTCCAATGATGACGTAGACATTCGCAAGGCTGAGTGGGCTGCCTGTTTTGAAGAAGTAAGAGCCCAGCGTGCTGCACCAAAGAGAGATGCCTACACCAAGCTCTACAGAGTCAAGAAACACCATAAGGTGTCAGGCAGGATTATCTCATGGGCTTATTTTGATGACCTTAACGCGTATGCAGTTAAGAGGGAGCAGGGCATAGAGTACTTCAGGTTTCCACATGATCTGAAGACTCTACCTGGTTTTGAGCTCAACCAGCTGGCTAAGCTAAAGCTGCTGTATGCTGACCCAAGAAAGATGTCAGGCTGGTTTGAGGCTGCCCTGAAAAAGGAGTACCACACCAGATGGGTTAACTTCAGACCACAACAGCCTACGAGGTATATAAGAAGGTCTGAGGTTGATGCCATTACTGGCAAACCCAAGATTGTGCTGAAGTGGAGTCCCCCGCCACTATGTCGAGAATCCCTCTCAGGGAAATGCCACAGGACTTCACTCCACACTTCAAATGGTGGTACTATGATTGGAGAACCGCTGAAGCTGTCATAGTTCTGAATAAAGAGGGCCAAATGGATACTATCAGGGTATTCGACCCGATGTGGCTAACCAACTTGTCTGCTAATGATGTCTACACATTATACAAGTGGCCACTGTTCTATGACACACAAGACATTGTACAAGCCCTCCAGTTCCAAAATGTTATACGACTTTGCTTTGCGTTTGAGATACACGCAGGAGTCACTAAAGAGGAGAAGTACAAGAAGTATAAGGAGGTGATGCAGAAGACAAGAGATTAGATAGATCTAGGTCCAAGGGGGAGTTTGTTGATGCATGTATGTCCCTAGATCATGAGTTGTAATGTAATAAATCTTGTCTGTCTGATTATGATGTAATTGTATCGATTAATGAAATGATATGAATTGGTGTTACTTGTGATGTTTAATATTTCATTAATGAGTCGTGATTGAATTGATTGGGTTTATGATGTTTGAATGATTGCACATTATGTTATATTAATTAAAACATTCAAACTTAACTTAATGAAGTTCTCATGCGAATGGCCCATGCGAATGGACCACACGCATGAATAACTTCATACGATTGACTCAATCGCACGACTGAACCAGGAGACTGGATCAGTCGTATGATTGACACATAAGATTGACTCAATCGCACGACTGAACACTCAGTCGTGCGGATGAATCAACCGCATGGTTCAATCGCACGACTGAACCATACTTATGGCCCAGTCGCACGATTGAACAATACTAACCTATAAATAGACCCAATTCGTGGGAAAACGTAAGCATTCATCCCATTACGATTCCAGACGTACCCTAGCCGTCCAGAAGCCTCCCAAATCGTTCTCCAAGTTCACAGAACACATCAGATCGGTTCCTAATCGATTTCTGACGTTGATTTCAATTCTTGATTGATTCATCGTGTGTTCTCACTGATTGGATCGCCAATCAAATAGGATTCCGCACTATTTGAGTTGGTTTAACACGCAATCACTAGGTATTTCGATCAAATACCAGGTCCTAACAAGTTTTGTTGATGCATGTATGTCCCTAGATCATGAGCTGTAATGTAATAAATCTTGTCTGTCTGATTATGATGTAATTGTATCAATTAATGAAATGATATGAATTGGTTGTTACTTGTGATGTTTAATATTTCATTAATAAGTTGTGATTGAATTGATTGGGTTTATGAATGTTTGAATGATTGCACATTATGTTATATTAATTAAAACATTCAAACTTAACTTAATGAAGTTCTCATGCGAATGGCCCATGCGAATGGACCACACGCATGAATAACTTCATACGATTGACTCAATCGCACGATTGAAACATGAGACTGGATCAGTCGTATGATTGACACATAAGATTGACTCAATCGCACGACTGAACACTCAGTCGTGCGGATGAATCAACCGCATGGTTCCGTCGGCACGATTGAACAATACTAACCTATAAATAGACCCAATTCGTGGGAAAACGTAAGCATTCATCCCATTACGATTCCAGACGTACCCTAGCCGTCCAGAAGCCTCCCAAATCGTTCTCCAAGTTCACAGAACACATCAGATTGGTTCCTAATCGATTTCTGACGTTGATTTCAATTCTTGATTGATTCATCGTGTGTTCTCACTGATTGGATCGCCAATCAAATAGGATTCCGCACTATTTGAGTTGGTTTAACACGCAATCACTAGGTATTTCGATCAAATACCAGGTCCTAACAAAAAATGCAGCGGATTTATGCCTTAATATATTCATTCATAATCTGGAAATTAAGGTTTATAACTTAATATGAACAAACCCAAGAACATAGGATCGAATATATGTGTTTGAACTAGCTATCAAAATGAAACAAACAACCAAAACAACACAACGGAACTACCTTCCATAAGCTGTCAAAATCGTGGATTTGGATGAAGATGATGATGTTCTTGAATACCAAAACACCAAGGTAGATGTCCTCAAGCTTGCATACCCACAAGTGTAAAGTAAACACCTCTTTTGCTAGGATTTGGACACCAAAGATCGAACCAAGGAGCTGCTGAAAAACGATTTTTCAGCATTGTTTTTCTTCAAAAAATGTAGAGAGAAAAAGGGTTTCTTGGTTTTTGCATGTATGAGATGATCTTGGAAGATGGAGTGTTCAATACACTAATAAAGAGTGTATTTTTTCAAGGCACAAAATGACCAAGAATGCCCCCCAAGTGGGCTGCCGAATTTTTCAGTTTAAATGGGTTTCCCACCCATTTTAAAACACCCTTCTATTGAACTAACACTCCTATTAGTTATATAATTAATCCTCTTAATTGTATAACTAATACACCCATTTTATTTGATGTTATTTAACTAACTTAAATAACATTACAAATAATTTCCATGAACAAAATATCCCTATAAGTTGTTCTATGTCATATGCAACTTATTTAGAAAACCCATTTTCTAAATTGGTGTAAATATTTAATTGCATGATCATATCATAAATTAAATATTAATTGGTGTTTGCTAAACTTGTTATTGGGTATGACCCGACTTGGATCATGACGTACTAACCACATCAATCTTGTATGTGCCTTGGGCATATAAGATCCAACATTCTCCCACTTGCACAAGGTTCATAGAAGATTGATGCAAGCCGTAAATATCGCCTTACAACGGTTTACTACCCTTAATACACATGACTTAAAAGCCATTCAATAACATCATCCCCTTCAAGTATCCAACTTGAAATGATTTAGGTGAATCAATCATTTATCCTTTTGTTACAGATGTCATGTCAAATCCAAGGACACAGAATGATCATTCCTTGTTGATTTAACTTAATCAAGCCTTAGACATCATGCTCTCAACGAATAAGAGGAACAAATTCCATCTTGACTACATATGTTTCTCACAATCACCTTATGTCATATCTGAACATAGCCTTATGTACTGACCATTATTTCAGATCAGCGAAGAACTAGCCCAAGGTATAACACTTGGTGAATATCAAAGCCCAATATGCATCTCAGGTCTAAGGATACTAAATGATATTCGCCTTTACTCAAAATTACTTATGATCAATCAAAGAGATTCTATGTAGTAAAATTTGAGACGCGGGTCAGTCCAATATTTGCATCCCATAAATATCTGTGAACCTTGGTAGCAACCAATTGCTCTATATTCATACCTTATGAATATCTACCAATCCATGTTCATAATAGTCTTACATTCATATTTGTTCCCACAAATATGACTGACTACGGACATTTAGAATAATAAACATATTCATGGATATAAACATGCTAAAAGGGAACATAACTCAAATATATAAAAGAGTTAAATATTACAATTGTTCCATATTTTATATGCTAAACAGATCAATTCTAATCACCAGAAAATCGAAGTCCTAAGGCACAAGTATGACCCTCATACTTTGCCCTCAACAAGGAGCTTCGTGAGTGGATCAGCAATGTTTTGATCTTTATGAACTTTACGAATACATATCTTTACCCTTTTTCAACTCCATCCCTTATGATGTTGAATCTCCGCTCAAGGTACTTAGTTTTTTGATGAGTACGGGGTTCCTAGATTTGAGCAATCCCACCCACGTAATTACCAAAGATTTCTAGGGGGTCTTGAATGGTAGAGACTACTCCTAGATAAGCAATGGACAAACTTATCCATGCAGCTTTCCAAGCTGCCAATGAAGCGGCTATGTATTCGGATTTTGTAGTGAACAATGCTACCGTGTCCTGCTTTGAACCTTTCAAGGACACTTCTCCTTCATTCATAATGGAAGTATACCCCGATTGTGATCGAAAATCATCTCGATCAGTTTTCGAAGCCTTCATCCGTGTAACCCTTTACAACGACTTCCTCTTCAACGGATCCATATATTAGAAACATATCCTTAGTCCTACTAAGGTATTCCAATATACTTTTAACAGCCATCCGATGGTTATTTCTATTGGTATCTACTTTGTCATACTTAATAAGCATGACTCGTCCGGTCTAGTGCATATCATCACACAAATGATGGATCCTATAGCAGATGCGTATGGGATATCCTTCATTTGATTTGCTCATCCTATGAGCTTGGACATTGAGACGTAGTCAACATTGTCCCTCTTCGAATAGGTACCATACCTTTCTAAGAGTTTTCCATCTTGAACCTTTTCAAGATTTTATCAATATATGCACTTTGGTTTAACCCTATCAACCACCTCGATCTATCCTTACAGATCCTTATTCCGAAATATGGGCGGCTTAAACTAGATCTTATATGAAAAACATCTTCCAAGCTAGGTTTTATAACCTTCCAAGGTTGGAATATTATTTCCAAATAGTAGTGTGTCATCAACATACAACACTAAGAAAACAATTATGCTCCCACTAGCTTTCATATATACACAATCTTTTCGATGCTTGTTTCAATCCATAGATTTATCACTTTAACTTGTATACTTTATTAGGATGCCGCGGATCGACAAAACCATCATGCTGAACTATATGGACATTCTCTTCGAGATGTCTATTAAGAAAAACGGTTTTGACATCCATTTGCCAAAACTCATATTCAGAATATGCAGTTATGCCACATAATATCCTAATCGACTTTAGCATTGCCACGGGCGCAAGAGTTTCATCATAATCAACCAATTGAGTTTGATGGAAACCTTATGCTATAAGTCTTTGACTTATAAGTATTCAAGTCTCCATACATATCTGTTTTTATCTTGAAAACCCACTTGTATCCAACCGGTTTGGAGTTAAGTGGAGGGTCAACCAATTCTCAAACTTGGTTGTTATATATGGATTGCATCCTTACATTCATGGCTTCAAGCCATTTGTCCCAATCCAAATTGGACATAGCATCTTGGTATATGGTTAGCCAACAGGGGTCAACCACACAGCATCCATCCTTGGAATATTCATATCTTTTAGATGGAATACTAACTCTACCAGATTTGTGAACGTTTTGTATGTATTGATCAACCTCTTGATTATCATCAACAACTTCTTGTTGATTGCTAGTGTCAACCATAAGTGTATCGGCTTGTGGATCTTGATCCTTATCAAGTTCCACAGTTCCATATGTCATTCCTTTGATAAGGAACTTGGTTTCTAAGAACTTAGCCTTTCGAGCAATAAATACTTGTGCTCTGTTGAGTCGAAGAAACAGTATCCTATACAGTCTCTAGGATATTCAACTAATCTACACTTTCTTGGTCCGGGTCATATTCATAATATGAGCCTTAAAGAGCAATGCGAAAACCCAAAATGATAAAGATGGTAAGCTCATAGCCACAATAGATTGAACCATATCCAAATAGGGTTCAGTTTCTCCTTTATTAGAATGAAGAACATAGATAGTTATGTGGAGTTGATTTTCTACTTCATTACTGAAGATTTTGAACATTTCAAAAGCTTCATACTTATGTGTCATCAAGTGCACACAATAATAGCGACTGTAATTGTCGGTAAAAGTAATGAAGTATCTTTCACCAATCATTGTTATTGTCATAAAAGGACCACATACATCCAAATGTATCATTCCTATTAAGTCTTTGGTTCACATTTATCAAATGAAACATTTTTCATTTGTTTCCAAAAGACCATTCTTTTGAAGTGTTTGAATCCAATTCTTGTTTATGTGACCAAGATGACAATCTCAAAGATAATAATAACTTAAACTCATTTTAAGTTTCTTGGTGCTTAATGTGTATAATGAGTTATTATAGGATGAATTATCATGAACCAATTCATGGATATCATTTAAAAAAAAAGCATATCCTTAAAATGAAATACATCATCCATAAAACTTAATACCATTATTTACAAACTTTAAATCATGATTATATTGTTTTAATAGGAAACATTAATTATGTTCCTAGTCAAACTAGGTGCATACAAAATATTTTGAGAACAACTTCCAAACCATTTGAAAGTCTCAAAATAGAGTTTCCCTCTTTGAAGCGCTCATTATTTTTGAACCCCTTTGCAACAATTGCAAGTATGAGTCTCACATCCGGTATCCAATACCCATGTGTTTGAAGAAATGACATTTAATACAATGTGTGAATCATGTAATTTGTATTTGAGGTTTGCCCAAGTTCCCTCTTGTCTTTCAACTCCTTGAGATAGGAGGAACAATTCCTTTTCATTGTCCTATCTCTCCATACTCAAAGCACAGAACGTTCTTCGTTACCTTAGGCTTCATAAGCTTAGGTTTTCGAGGTTTCGCTTTAACCTTTGATTTGATGTATTCCTTTCCTTTGGCAATAATTGCCTTAGGATCGGGATTGGCCATTCCTTATAGCCTCCCTCATTGATTGAGAGAATAGGTAGAACCTCTCTACCCATCCCTGCCTCGGTTGCTTCGAGCATTGCATGAAGTTCACTTATGCTCTTGTCCCGTCCGTTCATATTACAATTTATTATGAATGTCTCAAACCCTTAGTTAGGCATTCAAGGATCAAATCCTTGGCCAACTACTTTGAGACAGGACAGTTAAGCATCTTGAGGCTATCAATGTGGCTTTTTATCTTAAGAATATATAAGATGATATCGATTGGGTTTCTTCCATGTGACATGCATAAAGTGCTCGAACCGTTTCGAAGCAATCTACTTTAGTTTGTTGAAGGAACATTTCCTTCAACTAGATTATCATGTCATATGCCCCATGATGCTCCAAACCCTTTTGGAGTTCGGGAATCATATTCCCAACATGAGGTAGGATACTTGCACAGAATCCTTAGTGTGCCTAAGCCAATCGTCAAAAAGCCTTAACATCAACAGCGTTGGTTGGTGAGGTATGGGATCGTCAAGGACATAGGTCTTTACTCATTCTTAAGAAAGATTCTCAAGTTTCGAAATTGAGTCCATTAGGTAATTATGGTTAGGACGATCCCTCTCGAGAATAGATCTCAGTGATAGGGAAGGGACGATCGGGGTGGTAGCGTTATAGTTAACGGTCATCATTACAATAATTGACAAAGTTCATTTTACCATTTCTGAAAAATTTATTTTAATCATTAATACCCTTAAATGTCTCATAGACAATTAACAATTAAAATCTAGAATCCAACGTTACATTTAAATAATGGTTAGGTGACCTTTATCCCATTATTTAAATTAACAAGGTAGTCAACAGTTGACAATTGCAACCTATTGCAACTTCTAGTCTTATGGGATCGGTTAAACATCATATGTTTAGTCGGCATGTTTAATCCCATCAACACCATTGTACGCCATGCTTCGGTGACCCTAATCACATGGTTTCCAATTCAAGTCGTCCTACTTACACATACGTGTGAGTTTTCACATACAAGCGGTTAGGTGACCTTTATCCCACAAGTACGTTAGACTCACCTCAAAACACAAGTTCCCTAAAAGTGGTTAGGTGACCTTTATCCCACAAATAGTTCTCAAGTGATTCGAGTGTCGTGTAAAAGGATGGTGTTAAACTTGTTTCCAAAGGGATTTTAGTTTTCATTAATTCTAGTTTTGAAAACTCTATGTACCTTGTATTTGGATGCTTTCAAAAACATGGTACCCTATGGTTCTTCCTTTTAATAAAAAACCCATTTATTAGAATTATTAATCCTTTTAATAACCTTTTATTAACCACTTAATGATTAGGAACCATAAATTTTCAGCTTGTTAAGTTTGCTAATGAATTTGTTATGCATATCCAAATATCAAACAACAATCATACAACAAACAACCAAACAAGCATAATCATACAAACATATGTGCATAACCATAGCCACTAAGTTGACTACACTTGCTTGCCATCACAAGTGTTGTCATAAGGTCTTTCCTAAGGGTTAACAATGACACATCATATGTGTCCATAAACTCCCACTTGATTCCACATCCAAATGCTTCAAGTGTCCATGTCCTTTGTGTCCTTCCTTTTGAGTCTTCATCTTGTGCATCTTCTTTTACAAAATCATATCCTAATACAATTTTCTAATAAAAGAAATGCACCTATTCTATTTATTACATAACCAATTGAATAAACAAATTACTACCCAAATACAAACATAAAAGAAATTATTACAACCCTTTGAATGAATACAACCAACATGACAAAATCACAATCAACCAAATCCAAAACACACATGGTCAAGGCTATCTTATGCACTAAAATATGTATCCATATACATCATTTCAAGAACAAAATGAACCCCTTTTATAACCTTAAAGTTCTGGCCAACATGAACCAAAACATTTAGGTTATGTCCAAACAACACAATCAACCATTTGATGTCATCCTTTCAAGATTTAATCATAAGCATGCAAGATATAACCTTGAAAGGTTGGGGTATCATCATATCATCACAAAACAGCCCTTATTAGGTTGTTGAAGCCCCATAAAACCTATTTTATAAGGACAAAAGAAGCTAGTCATCCACATACCCGGCTCTAGATGCCAATGTTGGGTTTGTTAGACTTTTATCAAAGTTGTTTAAACATGAAAAATGCAGCGGATTTAAGCCTTAATATATTGATTCATAATCTGGAAATTAAGGTTTATAACTAAATATGAACAAACCCAAGAACATAGGATCGAATATATGTGTTTGAACTAGCTATCAAAATGAAACAAACAACCAAAACAACACAACGGAACTACCTTCCATAAGCTGTCAAAATCGTGGATTTGGATGAAGATGATGATGTTCTTGAATACCAAAACTCCAAGGTAGATGTCCTCAAGCTTGCATACCCACAAGTGTAAAGTAAACACCTCTTTTGCTAGGATTTGGACACCAAAGATCGAACCAAGGAGCTGCTGAAAAACGATTTTTCAGCATTGTTTTTCTTCAAAAAATGTAGAGAGAAAAAGGGTTTCTTGGTTTTTGCATGTATGAGATGATCTTGAAGATGGAGTGTTCAATACACTGATAAAGAGTGTATTTTTTCAAGGCACAAAATGACCAAGAATGCCCCCCAAGTGGGCTGCCGAATTTTTCAGTTTAAATGGGTTTCCCACCCATTTTAAAACACCCTTCTATTGAACTAACACTCCTATTAGTTATATAATTAATCCTCTTAATTGTATAACTAATACACCCATTTTATTTGATGTTATTTAACTAACTTAAATAACATTACAAATAATTTCCATGAACAAAATATCCCTATAAGTTGTTCTATGTCATATGCAACTTATTTAGAAAACCCATTTTCTAAATTGGTGTAAATATTTAATTGCATGATCATATCATCAATTAAATATTAATTGGTGTTTGCTAAACTTGTTATTGGGTATGAACCGACTTGGATCATGACGTACTAACCACATCAATCTTGTATGTGCCTTGGGCATATAAGATCCAACATCTAAGACTTGAAGAAGATTCAAGAGATGAAGTCACCATGACAGATTCTGAGGTGTTCCAAGCCTTTAGGAGTATGGGATATGAGGGACCAGCTTTTGGTTCTCGGAAGGAGATCAAGAAGTCATTCTTATCTAAAGAGTGGAGATACATTGCTCATGTTTTTATCATGTGTCTTGATCACCGTAAAGGCGGATCCGATGGTCTTAACATTGATTGGGCTAAGGAAATGGTGTTATGTTGTAAAGGTGAAAAGGCCAATATTGCCAGACTAATTTTTGCGTGCATGGCTGAGAAGTTGATGGCGTTAAAGAAAGACAAATGGCTGATGTATCCCCGATCTTCAGATTATATTTGATGATCTTATACCTCATGTACCAAAACATGGAGAGATAAAGAGGCTGGTACAAATGAATCCCCGTATCTTTGCTGACTGCTGTGCTATTCGCCACGACTTCAGTGGAAAGATCACCCATCTTTGGGAAAACATGTATCCTTCAGAACGCTGGAGCTATATTAAACGGGTGGATGAATCAGAAAATAAACAAGCTGAAGAAACTAGAGTACATCAATCTGATGCTACAAAGAAAAGAAAGAGATATGCCAAAGAAAAGGACTATGACTTTGAGGAAGATATTGCTGCACAAGCTGAGGAAGTTAGGGTTGAAAAAGAAAGAAGGTCAAAGAAGAAAGCTGATTTTGCTGAACCTGAGAGACGAACCAAGCATAGACATGAAGGATTTACAACAAGAAGAGAGGCTAGTGGAAACCTTGATGAGGATATGATACGCAATTTGAATACTTCGTTGGCTAATGAACTGAGTATGATCAAGACCAAAGTCACAAACCAGGAAATCAGAGAAAAACAAAAAGATGAAGTGATTGAAGGTATGCAGAAGATGCTCGTTGATCAAAACCGACTGGTGAAGAAGTTGTTTGAAGAGATTACGCAGCTGAAGGCTGCAGCCGGCCTACCTAATCAACTAACTCAATCTGAGTTAGATGATCTGACTGATACATCTAAGTACACATTTCTGAATGTGGGCACTTCATCTAAGGTAGGAGAGGGCACATCTGGTGCAGCAACTACTGATGCTGGAGATCGGGAAGCTCCAGGAGAGGATGTTGGAAGAAATGATGAGGAGGATATTATAGAGGCTGGGTTTGTAAATATGCAATTTGACTTTGAAAAAGATCTGGTTGGTGAAGAAGTTATAGTAACAGATACTGCTGAAGGAGTTCCTGAGAAAGGTAAGGGGTTGGTTGATGAGGAAGAGGAAGATGAACAGCTCATAGATTATGATTCAGAACCTGAGTTCTATGAAGTTGATGAACGACCATTGATCTATGTTGCTAAAAAGGGAGAGGATGATGCAGATGTGTTTGAGATGGATAAAAATGATTGGTTTGTGAAAGAGAAGGATGTAGAAGAAATCACTCCTCTTTTCCAACACTTGGAGGGGTTGAGTAGGAAGGAGGCTGACAAGAAAATCATAAGCTGGTGTTATAATTCAAGCTTAAAGATGTTTATGATCAAGAGACGGGGAGGTGATATTAGTTATATGATTAAAAGGAAGGCTTTCAAGACCTTGCCTAAATAGGATTTAAGGCATTTGGCAACTCTACCACTGATTAATGCTCATCTGAGTGAAAGAGCCACATTTCTTGAAAAAGAGATAAAGAATGGGCTTAATGACAACTTTGAGTCTTTCAGGTATATGAAGGCAGAAAGAAAGAGGTCAAAGAAGGATAAGGACTGGGAGACGGGAAAGGGAAGGATTGTTTTAAGAGTTAAACCTCCAAAGACTGTAAACAGGGTAAGATTGGCTGATCCTCTTCCCCAACATCTACAGGACTTTGAGAAATGGTTTTATGATAACAACACTGGAGAAGCTATGATCAGAGTTAAACATGGAAAAGAGTTTAGAGTATTTGATCCAATGGAGCTGATCAGTTTCTGTGATGAAGATCTACTAGTATTATGTGAAAATCAAATTAAGGCTGGGGCTGGAGAGGAAACTAGGAAAGAAGCTAGTTTGTTTATGAATGTTGCCAACAAGATCAGGGGCGTAAGGTCCGAGGTAAAGAAGTTAGCTGAAAGGGTAAGGGCTCAGGATGACTTTAATATGGATGTTCAAGATCTGACCAGGCAATTTGCGAAGGCTAGTGGTCATTCCGAAGAAGCTAGTGATGCAGGAAAAGACCATGGAGGATCATTTGCTGAAGCTTCTGAGGAAGTAGCTGCAGGAGGTGACGAAGACAGATCAATCGCAACAGAGGAAACTGGTGCTGACAAGACAAATCAAGAAGAGTGAAGACGGTGAGATCCAACCTAGGGGGAGTATTGAAGATCATGTATAGGTTGGACTCACCTTAGTTTAGATTGCTTACTTTACTTGTAATAGGACTTTTGTTAGTTTCCTTTTCTATGTACTTAGTTTTGTGTTTTTTTAGCAGTCTAGCGAAACTGTGAGCGAATCTGTAAATTCGCTCACAGTTTGCTGTTCTAGTTTACCTGGCGAACTTATGTTTTGCCGGGCGAAACTGTAGTTTCGGCATGACAGTTTCGCTGACAGCGAAACTGTCTGCGAAACTAAGACTGCTATATATACTCTTGTTAATTTTCATTGTAAGGTAAGCTTGCAAAACCCTAATCGTGGATCATTGTTGCAAGTTACCTATTTCAAGCAGTTATTACACAAAAATATCATTGTGCTTTATGTTATTGATTGTCTTTGATCATTTTTTTTCAAGTATGAGTTAGAATTGTATTCAATCTTCTCTATTGTCATTGTTTAGCATGCTTGTTAGATATTGAGCAATTCATCACATCATTTGCACTGTTTTTCGATCACATGGACCAACACTTTTCTTTATGGGGTGATTGATGAAGAGGTGTATGTCAGACAACCACCTGGGTTTGCAGATCCTGATCATCCTAATTATGTCTGCAAGCTTGATAAAGCTCTTTATGGGCTGCACCAAGCACCAAGGAAGTGGTATGAGACTCTATCTCAGTATCTCTGTCAGCATGGCTACAAAAGGGGTACTATAGATGGAACTTTCTTCATCAAACGAATATGAAATGACATAATGCTAGTTCAAGTATATGTAGATGACATTATCTTTGGGTCAACTAATCCAAAGCTCTGCAAAGACTTTGAGAAGCTGATGAAGGACATGTTTGAAATGAGTGCCATGGGGGAACTCAATTTCTTTCTAGGAATTCAAGTGAAGCAAGTTGATAATGGCATCTTCATAAGTCAGCCAAAGTATGTACAAGACATACTTAAGAGATTCAACATGACTGATTGTAAGGTTGCTAAGAAACCCATTGCCAGAAAGCACTCCCTTGGACCTGATCTTGAGGGGGAGTGTGTTGATGAGCATCTCTACAGGGAAATGATTGGGTCTCTTATGTACCTCACAGCTAGCAGGCCAGATATCATGTTTGCTACATGCATTTGTGCAAGATATCAAGCCAACCCCAGGATGTCACACCTGGTCACTGTCAAAAGAATTTTAAGATATCTCAAAGGTGCTCCATCACTTGGCCTTTGGTATCCAAAGAATTCTGACTTTAAAATGTATGCTTATACAGATAGTGACTATGGTGGTTGCGACATGACTGCAAAGTCTACATCAGGGGGATGTCAATTTTTTGGTGGAAGAGTAGTCTCTTGGCAATGTAAGAAACAATCCTGTGTGTCTGCATCAACTGCTGAGGCTAAATACATTGCTGTTGCAAGCTACTGTGCTCAAGTGCTTTGGATTCAAAATCAGATGTTGGACTATGGATTCAACTTTAAAGATACTACCATCCACATAGACAACAACAGTGCTATCTCCATCACAGAAAATCCTGTGCAGCACTCAAGGACAAAGCATATCAATATCAAGTATCATTTGATTAGAGATAACTTTGAAAAGGGATTAATCAAACTAGTAAAAGTTAACACAAATGAACAATATGCTGATCTGTTTACTAAAGCTTTTGATGAGCAGAGATTTAAATATCTTGTATCAGCTATTAGGATGATTAACTTTGAATAGCTTTTCTTAAAACTTAATCATATTATTTCTAAAACCTGTGTGTCCTGAGTTGTCTACTTTATCACCTTCATAAGCCCTTGTTTTCTTTGGAAGAAAATCTTTTCAAAAGAGTTCTTAGATTTTTGAAAGTTTTGATCTCTTTTCTTTTTGGAAGATTTAAAATTACCTTCGGAAGAAATTTATGTCTTAGTAAACAAATAACTAGTTCAGTAATTTTACCTTCGGAAGAAATTTATAAAATATCTTCCAAAGCTTAAAATCAACTAAAGTACTCTTATGTTTTCAAAGAACAAGTTTCTTTCGAAAGCAATTTACCTTTGGAAGTTTTTATTCTCCTTAGAATAAAAATCTCTGAGTGTTAATTCTCTTCCGAAGCAAATTTCTCAAAAACCTTTGAAATATCTTCAGAAGCTAATTTACCTTCGGAAGCATTTTCTTCAGAACTTCCGAAGCAAATAACCTTTGGAAGATCTCTCAACTTCCAAGAAAACTACTTTTTGGGCAAAAGTAAATTACTTTTCTGAGGTGGGACCGGCATCCGGATTTAAAAGTTTATCCTCTTTTATTAACTTTGTCTCAAATCCTTTTCACATAAATACCCAACAGTTCCCCCCTCTTTCACTATCTTCTTCAATTACACTATTCCTTAAACATAAATTCTCTCAAACCGCCTTTGCTCTTCATCTTCCTACACTTTTAAGCTTCTCAAATGGCCAACCTAAACTGCAGAAACAACCCTGATTTCTCCATACAACTTCACAGGCAACACAACCAGGTTGCACTGTTAAGCTCTGAGAAAGATGAAAGTTTCTCAGAGATTTGCCGTTTCTTAGCTCTATCCAACTACTTCACCTCCCTTACCATTGATCCTACTCTATATGAGAATCATCTGCTTGAATTCTGGAAGACCTTTCAAGAGGTCATTATGGATGAGGAGAAGGCACTGTCTGCCACAGTGCAGGGTAGGACAATCTTCTTCACTCCGGCCATCATCAATACTCACTTGCAACTGGATGATGAAGAAGGTGAGTTGTCTTTCCCAAAGGAAGCTGTAAATCATTCTTTTGAGCAGATGGGCTATGAGAGAGATTTCTCTGTAAAGACATTCAGGAAAGGGAAGGTCTCATCCCAGTGGAAATACCTGCTTCATGTGGTTATCCACAGCTTGTCAAACAAGCATGGAGGGTAGGACCAGATTCCTAAGGATCTCTCCTTCATAGTACATTAAATGATTCAAGGGGTCAAGTTCAGGTACTCTCAGTTTGTTTATACAAATCTGCTTGCTAACTTGGACTCCTTAGAGTATTTTATGTTTCCTAGATATGTTCAACACATTCTCAACTGTGAACTGGGCTCACAGTTGAGGGAAACATATAATATTCTTAAATTGGGACAGATGAAGCTCGGTATCTTTAAAATGATGAAGAAGCCAACTGTAGGCTTCTCAGGGGTAGAAACAACCCTTGTCCTAAAAATGTTAGAGCTCATTGCTCAAGGTGACAACCTAGCAACATAAGCTAGTGCTGAACCCACACCTTCTACCTTCAAACCACCAAAAAGACCTCAAATCACCCTCACCTACCAAAGAAAATCCAAACGAACCCCTGCTCAAGCTATTGAGTCTGTGCAGGCCCCCATACACTCACCCATATAGGAGGAAGTGGACACTAGAGCTCCTACTTCCCCTGAGGAGCAAACCACTCCCATCTCTTCAAGAATCAGTGGTGAGGTTCCTCATGCTCACCCTGATGAGCTCACAAGCCCAACTGCCTTAAGCCTTCACTCTGAGTCTCAACACTCAAGTGAACAACCTTCTAGGGACAGTTACCATCCCTAACCTTTAGACTTAAATCAACCCATTCCCAACCTCTCATTCTATAGTGATGAAGATTTAGGTTTTAGTGAGTACCATGAGTCTCTGTACTATTCCCTTACTCAAAGAGAGATGAGTATTCCTGAGCCTCCTTTGTCTAGCCCACATCAGTCACCTATCACTGAGGTGGATCTTTCTGAACCAGTTTAGGAGGTCCATATGGAAGAGGCTCTCACTTCTGCAAGTGTTTACATCATTAAGACCTCAACCATGGCAACTCAACCTATTAACACTTCAACTGAGGCTGTCAGTGAGCAGAGGAAATCCAGCAGCCAAGGGCATTCCAAGGAACTTCAAACTACATTATTGGGTGGAGGATGACGCTAATAGAAGAGTCCTCATTCATCAAAGAGTTCAAGGGCAGCAAGAGGTGTTCAATTTTCAGACCTTGAAATACTATGAAGGTCTTGACCTGATTAACATGCCACTTGTCATCCCAAGTCAATCAAGACAAGCTGGCAGGTTAGCACTCATGATTCAAGACAAAATTACAGAAGAGTTCAGTCTTAGAAGGAGACAAAGGCAATCAGGTAATGTCATTGGCCAACTGAATTTTAAGGCAGACCCTGTGATTAGCTTCAAAGGGAAAACCTTGGCTGAAGGCCAAGTGATAGAGCCTGAGAGCCCTGTCACACCAAAACTGCTTCAGAAATTCATTCCCTCAGTGAGACACCTGCTGGTGAAGGTGTCTCACAACCTCTCTCTTGCTAGAGCTTGGATGCTACACCAAGCAATGAAGGCCAAAGCTCATTCCACCCTGTGTCACAAAGGTTTGTGGGTGACAAAGGGAAAAGGATTCTAACTCCTGAGGAGATTGAGGAGGAGGAGAGAGAGAGGAAGAGGAAGCTAAGGGGAGAAAGTTCCTCTGGGTGTTCAGGCTTTATGCAAGCTTCATCTTCTGATCCACAGCTAAGGTTGAAAAATTTGAGACAACACAACCTGGACCTCCTGCTGAGTCTCAGCAAGCTTCATCTTCTGATCCACAGCAGGGTCAAACTCCATTTCCTTCTGATCCACAGCAGGGTCAAACTCCATTTCCTTCTGAACCTATGAGGGAGGAACACCCAATATGAGCAAGACAAGACAAATCAACAAGATGTTGTAGACCAGTCTTCTCAGTTAAAGTCATCTAAGAGGAAGAAGAGGATGGCTTCCAAACCAAAGTCAAAGAAGAAGAAGAAGCCTGAATCATCCACCTCCACGCCTCAAGCTGAGTCAGATCAACCTAAGGAAGTGCATGAAGACGCAGCCCAATCAACTCCAATTCAAGTGGTTCCTCTTGCAACTGAGAGACCCATCTTATCCTGGACCTTCACAACTAATCCAGAAAGATGGCATGTGATCAGAGATCAAGGTGTTGAAAATGTCTACACATGGCAAGACTTATTCAACCTACCTCTGTATCATCTCTTTGAGATGAGAAGATATTATGAGAATCTAAGTGATCTTAACCATCCGATGAAGAAGGGCATGGTCATCATCATTATGAGGACTGTCAACAGCTGAAGATATTCAAATGTTTTGGTAGCATCAGCTTAGGGGGAGTTTGTAAGGATTCCTATAAGTCTGATTCAGCCAAAACATCCGAAGTCTCTCTGCATGCATGCACTAAAGAACAGAAGTAGAAATGCTTCGGAAGTTTTACTCCATGCACTAGAAATGTTCAAAGTGTAAAATCTTTCCAAGCCAAGACCAACATCTTCTAAAGCCAAAAGTGAAGTCTTCCGAAGCTTCAAAGACAAAGTCTTCCGAAGCCAAAGAGTGAAGACAGATTTCTTCCGAAGACTTTTAGAGACATGTCTTCCAAAGACTTTCCGCTGCAACTCTGTAAAGTCACCAACTTACATGAGTTGGTGAAAAGGTCCATGCTTTTGGTAACTGTATATTAAGGTCTTGAGTCTGTGCTTTCTACTTTATGTACAAAACTTGATGTGATGTTTAGGTTTGCCGTATTGATGGGAACTCTTAATGGGATAAAGGTCACCCTACCATTTTTGAGGAAACTTGTGATTTGAGGTGGGAATACCATACTTGTGGGATAAAGGTCACCTAACCACTTGCATTGGTAAACACACATGTGTGTGTAAATAGGGTGACTTGATTTGCAAACCATGTTAAATGGATCACCTACAATGTGGTTTACAAAAGGTGTTGATGGGAGAAACATGCCGATGATACATATGATGTTTTAGTCGGACCCATATCTCTTGAAGTTGCAAATGGTTGCAATTGTCAAACGTTGACTACCTTGTTAATTTAAATAATAGGATAAAGGTCACCTAACCACTATTTAAATGTAACGTTGGATTCTAGAATTTTAATTTGTGTATGACACATAAAAGGGTATTAATAAATTAAAATATGATAATATCACAAATACTAAAATTGAATTTTGTTAAATTTTATAGATGGCCACCAACAACAATGAAAAAAATGATATCCCGTCCGCTCATTCCCTATCACTAAGAACCATTCTCCAAAAGGAGCGTCTAAACCATAACAACTTTATTGATTGGTTTCAAAACTTGAGAATTGTTCTCAAGCAAGAGAAACGGTCATATATTTTAGACGATCCGATTCCCGATAAACCCAATAAGGAAGATGAGGAGGCCTACAATAATTGGGTAAAATACAATGAGGATTCGGTCCAAGTGTCTTGCCTCATGTTGGCAAGTATGACTCCAGATCTCCAAAAGGAGTACGAACATCACGGAGCGTACGATATGATTACCCAGTTGAAGGAAACATTCCAACAACAAGCAAGGGTAGGCGCTTCGAAATGGTTCGAGCACTCCATGCATGTCGTATGGATGACACCTAATCGGTCTTATCTTATGTACTTAAGATGAAGAGCCACATAGACCGCCTCGAAAGGCTGAATTGTCCGGTCTAGAAAGAGTTGGCTACGGATTTGATCCTCAACTCTTTGTCAAAAAGGTTTGACAACTTTGTTATGAATTATAACATGAACGGGTGGGACAAGAACATAAGTGAGCTTCACTCTATGCTCAAAACAGCCGAGGCGGCCATGGGTAAAAGGATTTTACCCGTTCTCACCATCAAGAAGGTGGGAACAAGGAGAGGCCTTACCCCGCACCCAAGGCAAGTGTTGCCAAGGGTAAAGGGTACGTTGGGGGAAAGAGAAAGGGAGTGGTAAAAGTGCCACCACCAAAACCTGCGGAGAAGAAGCAAAAGGTTGCTTTGAAAGACCCATGATTTAAGTGTGGGTAGATAGGACATTGGGCAAGAAATTGTCCTGTCCATATCATAGAGTTGCAAGCTAAGAGGGATGTCGGGCAAACCTCAGGTACAATTTTCATGAGTCATATTGATCTCAATTTAATATCCTCTAACACATGGGTATTGGATACCGGATGTGGAACTCATATTTGCAATTTGTTGCAGGGGTTCAAAAGAAGTAAGGACTTCAAGAAAAGGGATGTTAGCCTCTACATGGGGAATGGGGCAAAAGTTCATGTTGAAGACCGAGGGGACTACATCTTGAAGCTTCCAAATGGTTTGGAAGCGATTTTGAACAATGTTTTTGTTAGATCTAGGAACAATAGATCTAGATCATTTTGTATAGGCTTAGAACTTTAATCAATATTTGTGATGAATGATTGTAATTCATTATTTTGATATATGCGTTGTCTATATAGGTTAACCCATATATGTGTTGATCTGTGTATGATTGCAGGTACAAACATAATACTTGGTCAATTACTGAAATTGACTAAGTGTAAGAAACATCTACGGATGAACATTTTGTTCTTTCGTAGATATGTTTCTTACAAGTAACAAACATCCGAAGATAATCTGCGGATGAACAATCAGCTCTGGAGTTCAAGTGGAGTCAATCAAAGAGTTCAAGCAAACTCCTGTGGATGAGCAAACACCTTCGGAAGACTAAAGAACTTCGAAAGAACAAAGTACCTTCGGAAGAACAAACACCTATGGAAGACTTTGTAGCTGCGGAGCTCAAACACTTGAATTTAAATAATACAAGTGTTACAAGTCAACAAGACAGCTGTGCGAATCCCAAGAGATCTGGTGTTTCCTTAACTGAAACACGCGTGCCTATACATATGAATCCTAGGTTTTACATCGAAAAAAAAACACGAACACAAAAAACCAAGCATCAATATGGCAAACCTAAACATCACATCAAATCACACAAACATAAACCCTAGCAGCCGTCACATCAACATCAACACGTTCGAAGCATTTATTATTTATTACTTATTTATTCATTTGTAATCATTAATTTGTTTAATGAAATACATTTGAAATCAAATCTTTTGGGCAAAAGTAAACTACTTTTTAGAGGTGGGACCGACATCCGGATTTCAAAGTTTATCCTCTTTATTAACTTTGTCTCAAATCCTTTTCACATAAATGCCCAACGGTTCCCCCCTCTTTCACTATCTTCCTCAATTACACTATTCCTTAAACCTAAATCTCCCAAACCGCCTTTTGTTCTTCATCTTTCTTCATCCTTAAGCTTCTAAAAATGGCCAACCTAAACCTAAGAAACAATCTAGATTTCTCCATGCAACTTCACAGGCAACTTAACCAAGTTGCTCTGTTAAGCTCTAAGAAAGATGAAAGTTTCTCAGAGATTTGCCGGTTCTTAGCTCTATCAAACTACTCCACCTCTATAACCATTGATCCTACTCTCTATGAGGATCATCTGCTTGAATTTTGGAAGACCTGCCAAGAGATCTATGGATGGGGAGAAGGGACTGTCTGCCACAGTGCAAGGGAGGACAATCTTCATCACTCCGGCAATCATAAACACTCATTTGCAGGTGGATGACGAAGAAGGTGAGTTGTCCTTCTCAAAGGAAGCTGTAAATCATTCCTTTGAGCAGATGGGCTATGAGGGAGATTTCTCTGTAAAGACCTTCAGGAAAGGAAAGGTCTCATCCCAGTGGAAATACCTGCTTCATGTGGTTATCCACAGCTTGTCAAACAAGCATGGAGGGTGGGACCAGATTCCTGAGGATCTCTCCTTCATAGTACATGGAATGGTTCAAGGGGTCAAGTTCAGGTACTCTCAATTTGTTTATACAAATTTGCTTGCTAACTTGGACTCCTTAGAGTATTATATGTTTCCTAGATATGTTCAACACATTCTCAACTGTGAACTGGGCTCATAGTTGAGGGAAACAGATAATATTCTTAAATTGGGACAGATGAAGCCCGGCATCTTTAAAATTATAAAGAAGCCAACTATAGGCTTCTCAGGGGTAGAAACAGCCCTAGTCCCAAAAATGTTAGAGCTCATTGCTCAAGGTGACAACCTAGCAACAGAAGCTAGTGTTGAACCCACACATTCTACCTCTCACCCACAAAAAAGGCCCCAAGTCACCCTCACCTACCAAAGAAAATCTAAACAAACCCCTGCTCAAGCTATTGAGTCTGTGCAGGCCCCCATATACTCACCCATACAGGAGGAAGTAGACACTAGAGCTCCTACTTCCCCTGAGGAGCAAACCACTCCCATCTCTTCAACAATCAGGGCTGAGGTTCCTCATGCTCACCCAGATGAGCTCACAAGCCTAACTGCCTTAAGCCTTCACTCTGAGTCTCAACACTCAAGTGAACAACCTTCAGGGGACAGTTACCATCCCCAGCCATTGGACTTAAATCAACCCATTCCCAACCTCTCATTCTATACTGATGAAGACTTAGGTTTCAGTGGGTACCATGAGTCTCTCTACTCTTCCCTTACTCAAAGAGAGATGAGTACTCCTGAGTCTCCTTTGTCTAGCTCACATCAGTTACCCATAACTGAGGTGGATACTTCTGAACCTGTTCAGGATATCCGTATGGAAGAAGCTCTTACTTCTGCAAGTGATTACATCATTAAGACCTCAACCATGGCAACTCAGCCCATTGACACCTCAACTGAGGATGTTAATGTGCAGAGGAAATCTAGCAAGCAAGAAACTGAGGCTGGTGGTAAGAGAGGGGACTTTGGTCCAATCATCTCATCCCCCAATGATTATTCTGATGAAGAAGAGGGGAATCTGAGACTAAAGGTGCAAAAACTATCAAAAACATGCTCCTATTTAGTCTCTAAGGTTAGTCACCTTGAATCTCAGGTGACTACCCTGCATAATAGGGTCAATGATCAGCAACTTGAGATATCTCATCTCAGGGAAAAACAAGATGGGAGACCATTAAGAAGAGCTCAACCAGGAACACAAGAACCTGTGAATGTGATTGACCTAACCTCTAACTCACCTATGCAAGAGGGTGATGCTACCAAAAAGGGGGAGAAAGTCATTACAGTCACAGAACCTGGGAGTTGTTCAGGGAGTATGGACATTGAGGATTCACCATCCTCACTTGCAACTGTGCATACTCAACAATTTTTTCAAGTTCACATTAATGTGGACATCATAGACTCTGTCATTAGGAGTTTCTTTGAGGAAGGCATTCCAAGGGCTGTGTCATCTCCACCTCAAGGAACTTCAAACTACATTATTGGGTGGAGGTATGATGTTGATAGAAGAGCCCTCATTCTTCACAAAGTTCAAGGGCAGCAAGAAGTGTTCAATTTTCAGACTTTGGACTACTATGAAGGTCTTGACCTAATCAACATGCCACTTGTCAACCCAAGCAAAACAAGACAAGCTGACAAGTTAGCACTCAGGATTCAAGACAGAATTACTGAAGAGTTCAGCCTTAGAAGGAGACAAAGGCAATCAGGTAATGTTGTTGGTCAACTGGATGCTGAGGCAGACCCTGAGATAAGCTTCAAAGGAAAAACCTTGGTTGAAGGGCTAGTGATAGAGCCTGAGAGCCCTGTCACACCAACAACTGCTTCAGAAATTCATTCCCTCAGTGAAACACCTGCTGGTGAAGGTGTCTCACAACCTCTCTCTGGCCAGAGCTTGGATGCTACACCAAGCAATGAAGGCCAAACCTCTATCCACCCTGAGTCATAAAGGTCTGTGGGTGAGAAAGGGAAAAGGATTTTGACTACTAAGGAGATTGAGGAGGAGGAGAGAGAGAGGAAGAGGAAGCTAAGGGGAGAAAGTTCCTCTGGGTCTTCAGGCTTTATGCAAGCTGCAATCAGGGCTGCCCCCAGACCAAACACTCAAGAAGATGAGTTGAGGGCAGTTAGGATTACTTACCTGCAGACCAGGAACTATGACATAGATGAGATTATATTTCTCCCCTTAGAGCAATTAAATGAACTGGCTGACATGGAAGTGTCAAGAGAGATGAATGAAGCAGGATGCAAGATTACTTCTCAAATTCGAAGAAGAGAAGAGACAAAAAAGATTATACAAGCATGCTCCAACTCTCTCCCCAGTTCAGGAAAGTCCTGTGCAAGGGGATGTGGCTGCTACACAAGAACCTCAGGTAGACAAGGAAACAAATAGGCAAAACATGATCAACTACCTGAGTGCCATAGGTCTCTACCAGGCATCTGCACTTCTTCCCTTGTCCTTTGAGTACATTGAGTTTGAGTATCTCAAACAGCTTCAACTTCAAGTGCTTAAAGAACAAAAGGCAATAAAAAGAAAGATGAGGGAAGATGCTGCAAAGTCAAGAGCTATCATCCAAAAAAGTATGAAGAAGTCTGCTGACAGACAAAGAATGATAAGCTTCTTGAAGCTGTATGGATTCTTCGGAAGGAGACTTGGCCCTATGTCTTTATCCACAATGGATGAGCATATCAGGGTAATCAAGCAGAAGATAAAGAGTGGAGAGCTGATTGACTTATACTCTCCTCCAAGTCAAATCCCACCTGAAGTGGAGGTTAAGGTTGAACAACCTGAGACAATACAACCTGGACCTCCTACTGAGCCTTAGCAAGCTTCATCTTCTGATCCACAGTAGGGTCAAACTCCCTCTCCTTCTGAACCTGTGAGGAAGGAACACCCAACTGAGAAAGACAAGGATGATCAACAAGGTGTTGTAGACCAGTCTTCTCAGTTAAAGTCTTCTAAAAGGAAGAAGAGGATGGCTTCTAAACCAAAGTCTAAGAAGAAGAAGCCTGAATCATCAACCTCTACACCTCAGGCTGAGTCAGATCAACCTGAGGAAGTGCATGAAGAGGCAACCCAATAAACTCCAATTCAAGTGTCCCCTCTTGCATCTGAGACACCCATCTTATCCTAGACCTTCACTACTAATCCAGAGAGATGGCATGTGATCAGAGATCAAGGTGTTGAGAATGTCTATACATGGCAAGACATAATCAACTTACCTCTGCATGATCTCTTTGAGATGAGAAGACATTATGAGAGTCTGAATGATCCTGACCATTTGATGAAGAAGGGTATGGTCATCATTGTGCTGAAGAATACAAACATCTGAAGATCTTCTAAATTTTTGGTAGCATCAGCCTAGGGGGAGTTTGTAAGGATTCCTATAAGTCTGATGCAACCAAAACATGTAGAGTCTCTCTGCAAGCATGCACTAAAGGACAGAAGTAGAAATGCTTCGGAAGTTTTACACCATGCACAAGAAATATTCTAAGTGTAAAATCTTCCGAAGCCAAGACCAACATCTTCCGAACCCAAAAGTGAAGTCTTCCGAAGCTTCAAAGACAAAGTCTTCCGAAGCTTCAAAGACAAAGTCTTCCGAAGTCAAAGAGTGAAGACAGATTTCTTCCGAAGACTTTTAGAGATATGCCTTTATCTGATGTACTTTACCATAAAGTTAGACCACCTTTCCACTGCAATTCTGTAAAGTCACCAACTTACATGAGTTGGTGAAAGGTATGCTTTTGGTAACTGTACATTGAAGTCTTGAGTCCATGCTTTCTACTTTATGTACTTTTATCCTTTTTGTAATATATTAAGATGTGAGCTATGGCATGTCATAGTCACAAGTCAAAAGGAAGATATGCCTTTTGACTCTACATTTGATTTTGTAGTTGTCTAGTCAATTGTACCCAGCTGGCATTCAAAGTATGGCCGGCTGTAGGATGTAGTATAAAGTATCTCAAGTACTTGTAACTTTCTATCGATGCTTTGTAACTTGTAATAGAACTTGAGAAGCAATATACAACATTCTTGAATACCAAATACTTGTGTTGTTTGCAATCTTGTTCTGTCTCACATTTACTTGTGTTCTTAGCATCTTTTATTAACAAGTTAGCCAGTTCCCTATTTGATCTGTTAAGTGTTCTAAGCAACTCTCCTTATTGTGTTGTTGTGTTGTAAGTGCACACCCTTCACCGGTCTTGCAAGAACATTGATTGTCAAAGAACATAACAAAACACCTTATGAGATTTTGTTTAAAAGAAAACCTTACATAGGATATCTTAGAGCTTTTGAGTGTCATGTATCTGTTTTAAACACAAAAGAACAATTGGGAAAATTTTCAGAAAAAGCCTATGACGGTTTTGTTGTTGGATATTCTTCAACATCTAAATCTTATAGGATCTACATTCCAAAACATAACATTGTGGAAGAAACTCCTAATGTATCATTTGATGAATCCTTATTTCCTAAATCAGTTAAATGATCATCCAATTGTTCCCCCAAATATGAATGAAGTGTCATTATCTGTTGATCCTCCAAGGATACACACTTCAAGTGTTATGGAACAAGGAACAATAATTAATGACAATGATGATGCACAAGTCCAACAAACTAAATGCAAATGCTCAGATGGAAACACTTCATTAGCAGCTGCTGACTCTGCATCCGCAGATGTACATTGTGTATCCGGAGATATGAATAATGTCTCAGCAACTGTTCCATGCTCTCGAGAAGATACAACAAACATTGGAAATGATTCATCAAGTCCTCATATACCATCCGTAGAAGTTCCTATAACTCCTACGTAAGAACAAAATGTTTCCGGAGAAGTTCCTATGGAAGACATTAATGATACTCCTTATGTTCAAACTTAGGAAGACCACTCAATACTCAATGATGAATAGGAGGAACACTTTGACTACTTCCTAAATTCATCAACTGGATTGGATCCGTCCGCATCAATGAATATGACTAACTTGGAATCATCTATTCCAGTTGAATCAACTCCAATAAAAAGAATTCATAAGACTCATCCAGTCAACAACATTATTGGAGATCATGACAAAAGAACTACAAGAAGTCAAAGTGGAACTGCCAACATCTGTCTTTTCACTTGTTTTCTTTCACAAGTGGTTCCTCCAAACATCACAGCTGCTCTAAAGGACAATAGCTGGATTGAAGCTATGCAAGAAGAGCTTTAACAATTCAGAAAGCAGAATGTCTGGAATCTAGTTCATTTACCTGAAGGCCAACATCCAATTGGAACAAGATGGCTCTTCAAAAATAACCTAGATGACAGAGGTATAATTATGAGAAACAAAGCAAGGTTGATTGCACAAGGTTACACACAAGAAGAAGGAATAGACTATGATGAAGTTTTTGCACCAGTTGCAAGAATTGCAGCCATAAGAGTATTCCTAGCATATGCATCATATAAGAAGTTCACTATCTATCAAATGGATGTCAAGTCTGCTTTCCTATATGGGAAAATTGATGAAGAAGTCTACGTATCACAACCTCCTGGATTTGAAGATCCTCACTACCCACACAGGGTATACAAGCTTGTTAAAGCTTTGTATGGTCTTCACCAAGCACCAAGAAAGTGGTATGAAACATTATCATCTTTCTTGCTCAAGCATGGATACAAAAGGGGAACTATTGATCAGACTCTCTTTTTCAAACAAGAATATCAAGATCTCTTAGTTGTTCAATTTATGTTGATGACATTATATTTGGATCAACTAAAAAGAGATTGTGTGTATGCTTTGAAGAATTGATGAAATCTGAGTTTCAGATGAGTTCAATGGGAGAATCAACTTTCTTTCTTGGTCTACAAGTTCATCAGAAGACAGATGGTATTTTCATTAATCCAGAGAAATATATACATCAATTATTGAATAAGTACAACCTTGCTGATACATCTTCATGCAAAACACCAGCCTCAACAATTGAAAAGATTGTACCTGATCCTACAGGAAAAACTATTGATCAAAGATTATATAGATCAATGATAGGATCACTTATGTATTTAACTGCCAGTAGACCTGACATTATATTTGATGTGTGTGTTTGTGCTAGGTACCACTCAAATCCAAAAGAGTCTCATCTGAATGCTGTGAAGAGAATTTTCAAATATCTCAAAGGAAAACCAGCACTTGGATTTTGGTATCCAAAGGATGGTGATTTCACTGTCTACTCATGTTCAGATAGTGACTTTGGAGGATGCAACAACAACAGAAAATCCACAACTGGTGGATGTCAATTCATAGGACCAAGACTAGTTTCATGGCAGTGCAAGAAGCAAACAAATGTATTTGTATCCACAGCTGAGATTGAGTACATAGCTGCTTCAGCTGGTTGCTCTCAAGTCTTTTGATTGCAAAACCAATTACTTGATTATGGTTACAACTTCCTTCAGACTCCAATTTATATTGACACTTGGCCTCTGGTATCCTAAATATGGATATTTCAACCTTTATTCATACTCAGATAGTGACTTTGGAGGATGCAACAACAATAGGAAATCCACATCTGGTGGATGTCAATTCATAGGACTAATACTTGTTTCTAGCAGTGCAAAAAGCAAACAAATGTATCTGTATTCACTGCTGAGGCTGAGTACATAGATGCTTCAGCTGGTTGCTCTCAAGTTCTTTGGTTGCAAAACCATTATCGTGATTATGGTTACAATTTCCTTCAAACTCCAATTTACATTGACAACTCAGCTGCTATGTTTATAACTGCTAATCCTGATGCAACATAGTAAAACAAAGCATATTGAAATAAGATACCATTTTCTGAGAGATTGCTCAGAAAAAGGTTTGATCAAGTTAGACAAAGTGGATACAACAAATCAACTTGTTGATTTATTCACTAAGCCTTTGATTCTGTTAGAGTTAATTTTCTAATTGAGTCTCTGGGCATGATTAGCTTAGATTAATCATTATGAACTAACAAAGAAAAGCATGTGTCTATCCTTGTAAATAGTAATAAATAGATAATAAAAAAAATTCTTTCGGAAGAATTATAATTACCTTCGGAAGAAATTTATGTCTTAGTACAATTTTTCTTCCGAAAGCAATTTACCTTCGAAAGAAACTTCTAAAGCATCTTCCAAATTTATAATAATAATTAAAAAAAATTATTGTCTTTCTTTCTATGTATTTTAATTCAGCATGACATATGTTTGGGAAATGATAGTACACTATGCCTTTGCTTCTACCTGAATTCTTAAATATCATTAAAATCTGATCAAGTTACTTGATATGTAAGTAGGTTCATCTTGAGTGGAAACTATACTAAGAGCATGCCAAACATAATGCAAAGTGATTGCATGTGGGAATCTTTATTTTGAAGATACAGAAAGTGGGTCTTAATCTGATGTGACCAAATCACTCATCTAAGCACACTATGTACCAACACTTTATAATATCTATCTTTGCAAATCATACTCCCTCTGTTTTGTGTAAACAAAGACCTGGGTGTATGATCACCATGGTATACATTAGTAACCAGCCGGTGAAAAGATCATGATCCTCATCATCCCTCTGTTTTGTGTAAACAAAGACCTGGGTTAAAGGCACCTCTGTTTTATGTAAGTAAAGACCTGGTGACCTGATGATAATCATATCTAACTCTCAAAAGAATCCTCTGTGATCAACTGGATATTAAATCTAGAGGTTTTACATCAATGCATTAATGAGATGTCAAATGCATCTCTAAATAGAACTTATAACTTAAAGTACATAGTTTCTAAGTGTGAAAAAGTGATGATTTGACTCACAAAGGGATGAAAAACTCTAAGTGATTTCTCACAAAGGGATGAAAAACTCTAAGTGATTTGAATATGAAGCCCATAACAGTTACTCACTAATAAACATGAAAACATGATAAACAGCATGTCTAGTTGATACAATACTCTTGTATGGATTTAAGTGGACAAATATACTTGCATTCAGAACTAAGATCAGGTATCATTTCAACAAATTAACTCATCGGGAAGATGCTTAGTATTATAGTATGATCCCATTCTATATGTATATATGCTTGTACATAGTATTCATTTCAAATTTTGTTTAGTTTAATTTCTTTCTGTTTGGACAGACATGTGTCTTTCATGATATTCTTCTTAAAAATTTATGATAAATGCATTCATTCATCATTAATCAAAAATTAAGGGGGAGTAGAATCATGAAAATAAGTTAACAACAAAATTGTCAAATGAATTGTCATTATGAAGGAATTGGAACCTGAGCACGAACTTGGTTTTTGGATACATGAAGTTTTTAAAATATAAGCCTTCTTGTACACAGTTAGCATGAATACAAAGTCAACAAGGTCCAATAGCAATAAATGGTTCTATCAGTTGATTAGGACCATACAATAAAATAAGTCTCAATCGTGGCATTTTAAGCATCAGTAGAAGTTACAGTACATTTTAAGCATCAATAGAAGTTACAATACATTATAAGCATCAGCAAAAGTTACAGTACATTTTAAGCATCAGCAGAAGCTACAGTGCATTGTAAACATCAGCAGAAGCTACAGTGCGAAACTTAAGGGGGAGTAAAATATGACTATCCGCAGATTGGTAACCTACGAATGAGTTAATATTTTACAAGTATAATTCATTTCCATAGATTGGCAACCTACGGAAAATCAAGTTATACTTCTATACAAACTTTAAATTTCAGTTTTATGTTAGGCATCCGCAGATGTTCTACGGATAAACTGAAATCTGCGGAACAAATAAATTCCATGGAAGTTTAATAAGAAAAGTAGGACCCACTTCATTAAATAAAGGATATTAATGTGGTCAAGTGTTCATAAATGATGTTTTTGACTTTAATATTCATTATTCACTTTTTCAAAACACTTTTTCAGACCTAGAAAACCCACTCAACAAACCTTTCCCCCTTTCACAAACATTCAAAATTACCGAATCAAAACATCAAACAAACACACAATCGTGATCTCAAATCATTGTTCAGAAGATAAAACATGTCATAATCATCAATAATGAACTGTTGCATTCTTAATTATCATTAAAGTTGTTTGCATTCTCATATGTGTAATGTTGATTCTAATCTATTCTTCTTAACTCTCATGAACAGATGTCTAAATTATTTGCAAGGGAGCACAATGTGTGTGCGTTCTTAAATTCCGACAACCCTGTGTCGGAAGGATGTCGAGACATCATCAGATATGTGTGACGATCCAGGCTTTTCTATGCTTTAACAGCAGAGTCTGTGATTCATTAATCACATATAATTAATTTCTGGAACTCCGCATGAATAGAAGAAGATGGAGAAGTTATCATGGCGAAAGTGAAGAATCAAAGACTGAGGATGAATGAACAGACTATAAGGAGGGCTCTAGAGTTGGGAGAACAAGAAGTTGGTCACCCTGATGTGTTTGAGAATGAATACATAGAGAAAGTATTCTATTTGATGGGGTATGATGGTGATTTTGACAAGGGTGAGATAAAGAAAGGGAGATTATGCAAGCCATACACATTCTTATGTCACACTTATCTAAAGTGCATCTCCAACAAGAAGTCTGGGCTCGACAGATTCTCAAGGCACATATCATCAGGGATCATTGGCATTTTTGAGGGAAGAACATACAACTACTCCAAGTACATCTTCAATTGTCTATGTGACCACATCAAAGTGCAAAAGGATGACAAAATGTTCATGTTCCAAGGTTCCTACAACTGATCATCAATGGTGAATTGCCTAGAATAGCAAGAGATGGTGATGTATTTGTGAAAGCTCATTTGGGTAGATCTGTTTTGAACAAGATTAGTGGAAAATACCAAGGAGAAGACATGCCAATGTTTGCTCATGTGGTGGATGCTAATGCCAACATCCCACAATAACTAGTATGGGAAGACCAGCAATGAAGTTCACCTGCTAACACTGAGGAAGTCTCACCTTCACCTCAACAATCACCCATTCACCAACATCATCAATCTCCACAACCTCAATCTCCCCATCCACAATCACCAGCCAGCCAAAACACTGAACCAATCTCTCCAATTCACCCTCCATCACCAAATCAAATCCATATGCAATTTTTTCAACAACCTCTAACCCCTGAAAACCAATCCACTGAAAGCACTTACACTGGGGAGACAGAGTTAGCCTCACAAGCAAGTACATTTCATCTGTCTATAACCAAGTCTGACTCCCTTGTTCATTCAAATGAAACTGAACCAGTCTCACCAGTCACTGATCAACGAAAACATCAACATGAAGAGCAGGAAGATCAAGCAACTGTATCAAGTTCAAGCTCAGTTAGTGTAGCACATGATGATGAGTTGGCTGCTGAACATCAAGAAGGGGAAGAAGGAGCAAACTATGTGGATGTAATTGCCTATCATAAAAATGAGCTAAGTGAATATGACATCCATGTAAGCAAAAGCTATTTGGTGGCTGAATACAACAAGCTTGTTGTCAAGTCCAACAATAGAAAACAAAGAATTCAAGACTTGAAGAGGATGATTAAAGAAAAAGATGATCAGCTTACGAAGCAGGAATCTAGTTTGAAAAGATTAAGAGAAAACATACAAGAAAACAATGAAGTCATTGATGCTCTGCATGAGCTTGTCAAAGAACAAAAAGAGTCAATTGCACATGAGAAGGCTGAAATAGAAAAGCTTGTGTTGGAGAGCAACCAAGCTAACAAGACTCTACAAGAACAATATGTTCAGCTGCAAAGAAAGGATGAAGAGATTGATGGGCTGAAGATGAAGATAAGTGCCCTTGAATCAAATGCTCTTGTAACAAAACAAACAAAAGAACCTGTTGAGACTTCATAGCAACTTATTCTATACACCAGGAAGAGGAAGTACTTAGGCTCTACAATGAAAAAGGTGATCATGTTGAAGATTCTCCTAAAAGGTCAAGGCATACATCTCCAGAGCACACTCCTTTAGTGGATGTTTCAATGTTAAAGCCAGTAACTCATGATGAAGCTGAAAGTGATGCTGAATGGAATGAGATCACAAAGGATGAACCTCCCAAAACAGACAAAGAATCAAAGGTTGATGTACTGCTGACCACAAAAGACATACTGGAAGAAAGGCCCGAATCCTCAATGTTTATGACCCTAATAAACCATGGCTTTCTGTATGACATGGTAGAAAGGATGAGCATGAGTGAGATGAAAGTTGTGCTGAAAGAGTTTGAGCTGGCTAGATTCATGATTCCTAATTGTGATTATAAAGCATTCACAACATTTCAAGCCATTTCGAAAATCAAGAAAGATCTAGGCCACTATGACACAACAAAGCTTAGCAAGTATAATATGATCTGTTGGCTACAGGGTCACAACTACAAGGCACATGAGCTTAAGGGAAGAAAAGTTAGTGAGCTCAGGAGGATGATGGAGCATGTAATGGCTGTTGAGCTTGACACAGGGGTGAGATTCAGAACTGAAGCTCCAAACCCATCCTATAACTGTTGAATCTAAAGATCAGCACATAGGGAAAGAAAAACTAATTAGAGACCTACGAGCAGTTATACTTGGCAAAGTGTGGCCTTTGGGTACAACAGTCAGAGAGATTACAGAGCAAAAATCTACATTAATTGAGCTGTATGACCACATCACAACTCCCAATTCTGTGGAAGAAAACCGGATTATATGATCCAGACTGGGATTGTGCAATCATCAAGAGAACATATGGAAGAATTTAATACTTCCATGATGTAGAACAAGTAATGTATCAGCCTGAGAGTGACATCAAGGATCTACAAAGCTTAATTATCACTAATTACCCAATTCACTCAAGAGGAAGTGACTTCTCTGTGTTAGTAGGAAGACTCAAGACAAAATTCAAAGGTGATGTGTTGAAGGAAGCAAGAAAATAAGATGCTGAGCATAAGAGAAGAATGGAAAGAGTAAAAAGATCAAGAACCAACTCCTCTGCATTGATAGATGATGAGTTTTTGAAAAGGGTTGGATTCAACAACAAGAATGAAGCAGCCATTAAAAAATTTGATGGAAATCAATACACTATTCCCATAACTGAATTCTTCCCAAAGCTGTCATTAAAAGATTTGATGGAAATTAAGAACCAACTTCTCTACACATCATACTTGCATGACAAATTCTTCCTAAAGTTGTCAGATGAAAGAGCACAGAATGATCTATGCTTATGTTCATATGATTAAAGTGCTGGATTAACTACATGCTAAAGCATACAAAAGAAGAAGACATGATGCTAGAATTTTGAAAGGAGCTAACCTTGAAGAAGTATCAGAACTAAGAATCAATGAAGAAGATGAGCTTGAAATAATCCACAATCAAAGTATTGTGGAAACTCTGACAACTTAAGAAGACATCTTGCGCTTAAGTTTTGAGACTCTTCAAAGGATATGTAGAATGGAGATCAAGTACAAACACGATGATCAAAAGGATGTAGTATCTTATTTTAACAAGAAGATGGTGTCAAGATTGAAGGAACTTTCAGTTTTTAGGAGCTGATTAGAAGTATCTTAGCCTAAGGGGGAGTATTGTTAGATCTAGGAACAATAGATCTAGATCATTTTGTATAGGCTTAGAACTTTAATCAATATTTTTAATGAATGATTGTAATTCAATTTTTTGATGTATGAATTGTCTATATAGGTTAACCTATATGTGTGTTGATCTGTGTATGATTGCAGGTACAAACATAATACTTGGTCAATTACTGAAATTGACTAAGTGTAAGAAACATCTACGGATGAACATTTTGTTCTTCCGTAGATATGTTTCTTATAAGTAACTAACATCCGAAGATCATCTGCAGATAAACAATCAACTCTGGAGTTCAAGTGGAGTCAATCAAAGAGTTCAAGCAAACTCCTACGAATGATCAAACACCTTCGGAAGACTGAATAACTTTGAAAGAACAAAGTACCTTCGGAACAACAAACACCATCGGAAGACTTTGTAGCTGCGGAGCTCAAACACTTGTATTTAAATAATACAAGTGTTACAAGTCAACAAGTCAACAAGACAGCTGTGCGAATCCTAAGAGATCTGGTATTTCCTTAACTAAAACACACGTGCCTATAAATATGGATCCTAGGTTTCACATTGAAAAAAACATGAACACAAGCAAAAAAGCATCAATACGGCAAACCCAAACATAACATAAAATCACACAAACAAAAACCCTAGCAGCCGTCACATCAACATCGACACGTTCGAAGCATTTATTTTTCATTATTTATTTATTCATCTGTAATCATTACTCTGTTTAATGAAATACGTTTGAATCAAATATTTTTGTTTGCTTATTAATTGTGTTCTCATTGTGTTCGTCATAATCATTAATTATTATATTTGATATTTAATTATTAAAACAATTAAACAAGGTTAATGTTTATTTCGCAAACATTAACTTGATTTCCTATTAACACCGATAATTCCTGATTGCGATCTTTGGATTCACAGTTTTGTATGCACCTAGTTTGACTAGGAACATTATTTCAGTTGCCCAATTAAGACAATATGGTTATGTTTTGACATTTATTGAAAATGAAATTCATGTTTCATTAAATGACATTTTTTATTTTAAAGCTATTCCTATTAATGGTATTTATGAATTAGTTCGTGAAAACACATTATATGATAGCTCATTGTACCAAACTACCACAAAGAAGCTTAAATTGGATTTGAGTGACACCTATCTTTGGCATTGCCGTCTTGGTCAAATAAACAAGAAGAGCATACAAACACTTCAAAAGAATGGTCTTTTAAAAGCAAGTGAATATGATACATTTGTTGTATGTGAATCTTGTTTACAAGGCAAAATGACTAAGGCACCTTTTAGTGGCAAAACCAAAAGGGCAAAGGATTTATTAGGTATCATACATTTGGATGTATGTGGTCCTTTTTAAGCCAATGACTAGGTACAATGAAAGATACTTCATTACCTTTAACGACGACTATAGTCGATATGGGTATGTGTACTTGTTAAGACACAAAGATGAAGCTTTTGAAATGTTCAAAACCTTCCAGAATGAAGTAGAATATCAACTCAACAAGTCAATAAAAATTCTCCGCATCGATAGAGAAGGTGAATACCTAAGTGATGCTTTTAGAGATCATCTTAGAAGTTGTGGGATTGTCTCACAACTATCTCCACCTGGAACACCACAACACAATGGTGTTTCCGAGAGGAGAAATCGAACTCTATTGGATATGGTTCTATCTATGATGGCTAGAAGCTCATTGGCTCTATCATTTTGGGGTTTCGCTTTACTCTCTACGGCCCATATTTTGAATATGGCCCCAACCAAGAAAGTCGAAAAGACAACTTTTGAAATATGGCATGGAAGGGTTCCATCTCTATCATATTTAAAGGTGTGGGGATGTGAGGCTTATGTTAAGACTCCCACCTCAAACAAGTTAGAAAGTTGTTCCACTAAGTGTATCTTTATTTGATATCATAGAGATTCTATGGATATTGTTTTTATGATCCAATAGAACAAAAGGAGTTTGTTGCCAAGAAGGCTGAGTTCTTAGAAGCTAAGTTCCTTATGGAAGGAGCTAGCAGTAGAACAGTGGATCTTGAAGAGGATCAAGAACCACAACCCGATACACGTTTGGTTGACACTAGGACTCAACATGAGGATGTTAAGAATGATCAAATGTTTGATCAATACACAAAAAACGTTCGCAGATCTGATAGAACTAGTAATCAACCTGAAAGATATGACTTTTTCGTAGCTGGATGCTATGTGGTAGATTTCGATGAACCAACCACATACCATGATGCAATGTCCAATTTGGATTGTGACAAATGGCTTGAAGCCATGAACGTTGAGATGCAATCCATGTATGACAACCAAGTGTGTGACTTGGTTGTACCGCCTCTTAACTCCAAGGTAGTTGGAAGTAAGTGGGTTTTCAAGAAGAAAACCAATATGCATGGAAACCTGGATACTTATAAAGCTAGACTTGTAGCAAAAGGTTTCACTCAAACTTAAGGTGTTGATTATGATGAGACCTTCTCGCCAGTTGCAATGCTAAAGTCTATTAGGATATTATTTGCCATAGCTGCTCATTATGATTATGAGATTTGGCAAATGGATGTCAAAATCGCTTTTCTAAATAGATATCTTAAGGAAGATGTCTATATGGTTCAGCCTGAAGGTTTTGTCGATCCAAAACATCCTAACAAAGTATGCAAGTTAAAGAAATCAATCTATGGATTGAAGTAGGCATCAATAAGTTGGAATCACCATTTTCATAAAGAGGTAATCAAATTTGGGTTCAACAAAAACGCTGATGAATCATGTGTGTATAAGAAAGCTAGTGGGAGCATCATCACATTCCTAGTATTGTATGTCGATGACATCCTACTATTTGGAAATGACATTCCAACCTTGGAAGGTGTTAAAACCTGGCTTGGAAGCTGTTTTTCCATTAAGGATCTTGGTGAAGCCGCCTATATTTTGGGAATAAAGATCATAGAGATAGATCAAGGTGGTTGATAGGTTTAAATCAAAGTGCATACATTGATAAGATCTTGAAAATGTTCAAGATGGAAAAGTCTAAGAAAGGTACAGTACCTATTCAAAGAGGAACGATATTGAGTACGACTCAATGTCCAAGCTCAAAGGTTGAGCAAGATCAAATGAAGGGAATCACGTATGCGTCTGCTATAGGATCCATCATGTATGCAATGATATGCACTAGGCCGGACGTGTCATGCGCTTTGAGCATAAGTCGATACCAGCAAAATCCTGGAAATATTCATTGGATGGTTGTTAAGAACATACTTAAGTACCTAAGAAGGACTAAAGATATGTTCCTAATCTATGGATTTGGTGAGGAGGAACTCGTGGTAAAAGGTTACACGGATGCGAGTTTCCAAACTGATCAGGATGATTCACGATCACAATTGGGATACATTTTCGTCTTGAATGGAGGAGTAGTCTCTAGGAGGAGTTCTAAACAAGATATGGTGGCATTATCAACTACAGAGTCAGAATACATCACGACTTATTAGGTCTTGATATTCACCAAGTATTATACTTTGACTTAGTTCTTCGCTGTTCTAAAACATGGCAGTACATAAGGCTAAATTCATGTATAGTACGAGGTGATTGTGAGAGATGTATGTAATCAAGATGGAATTTGTCCCTCTTATTCGTTGAAAGTAAGATGTCTAAGGCCTGCTAAAGTTAAATAAATGGAGAATGATCACTTTGTGTCTTCGGGATTTAACATGACATTTGTGACAAAAGGATAGATGATTGATTCACCTAAAACATTTTTGAGTATGGTACTTGAAGGGGATGATGTTATTGAATGGAACTTAGTCATACGTATTAAGGGTAGTGAACCGTTGTTAGGCGGTATTTACTGCTTGCATCAATCTTCTACGAATCTTATGCAAGTGGGAGATTGTTGGATCTTATATGCCCAAGACACATACAAGATTGATGTGGTTAGTACGTTATGATCCAAGTCGGGTCGTACCCAATAACAAGCTAAACAAACCCAATAAATATTTATTTGCTTGATCATATCAAGCAAATAAATATTGACCCCAATTTAGAAAATGGGTTTTCTAAATTATTGCATTTGAAATAGAACAAACTATATGGATATTTTGTTCATGAGAAATTATTTGTATTGTTATTTAAATAGGTTAAATAACAACAAATAAAAGTGTGATTGAGTTATAAAATTAAAAGAGTTTTAATTTTATAAACTTATTTTGAATAATGAAAGATAAAAAATTTAAATGGGTGGGAACCCATTTTGAATATTTCGGCTGCCCCCTTGGACCATCCATTGGGATTAGTTGTCTTGTTTTATTACAAGACATTAATCATATTCACGCAACGCTCAACCTACATTCTCTCTCACACACAAGTGCAACTCTCTCTTCCTCCTTTCTCCTTGCAATTTTCGAATCAAGAAGAAGGTTTTAAACAAGATTTGGTGTTAACTTCCTAACAAGTTAGGTGTATTTGAAAGGCTTGTGGGTATACTAGCTTGAGGTCTTCTTCTTTGGAGGCTTACATTCAAGAACATCATCTTCTTCATCTATCATCCATCTCACATCTTCTTGTTCTTACAAAGGTAGTATTCTAAGAACACCCTATGGTTGGTTTCGTTTGATAGCATTTGTTTTCACATATATGATCCTTGTTCTTGGGTTTGTCTTCTTGATTATAAAATGGTTTATTTTCAGCATATAAAACAAGTTTTATATCTCATAATACCCGCTGCGTTTTTTTGTTTAAATGGTTAAACAAACTTTGATAAACTACTTGGCACTCAATAAAGGAATCTTAGGATAGAGACTTATCGTTTTACTTCATTTTATTGAACTTTCTAGGAAGGGGGTTTCAAGATGGTGCTCGAGTGCTTTGGATAAGTTTGGGCAGGAGTGAATTATTTAAAATGTGAGTTGAGTGCTATCGTGTTCGGTTTTGGTTTTGCTTTAAACAGTAGATACAAATGTTTCCTATGTGATTTTTAGTGTGGTTTTAGTGATCATAATGCTTATGTTTGATTAATTTAGTTCGGGGGGTGTGTTTAGAAGGTTCTAGAACCGAAACTCCATAAGATTGAAAGTTGTTACGAGAAGATAAACCATTCCATAGAAGATCTATTTTTATTTAATATTTTTGTGTATGTACTTATTTTCACATGTATAATTTTATGCTTTTATGAATATTTTTATTTGGGTAAAGGGGTTACCCCGACGATTCTATTATAAAACAAACTATGAAGATACAAGTAACATGACAGTTTGTCATGCTAGTTCAAGACTAAGGCATTCCTTTGCCTCGTAAACAGAAAACTAACAAAAAACCCCCTAAACAAAGGAAACAAGCTATCAACTTCAAATAGCAAAAAATTAAACATGGCTCAGCATCCTAGCGATTATCTTCATGAGATTACTGCTGCCCCTAATTCCCAATCTTCCAACAAGACAAGATCCTGTGATTGACCGGTTTATCTTTGAACTTGAATGAACAAATTTTCAGCCAAACCGTCTTCAAAGTCACATCCACCAGCTGTAATGCAGTACTTCTATCATTTGAAAACAGTCGAGCGTTCCTTTATTGCCAAACATAATACGTAGAGGCCGCAAGCACCAATCTTTGGATTATAGAAGCTGTCGAGTTCCTCCTAATCCTTTGAATAGTCCATGGCACAATATTATCCCGACTATTATCCACTTGCTCCATATCCACATGAGTCCAAATCAGTTGCCAAACTTGTTTAGAACATGAGCAATCAAAATATAAATGAGGGTGAGAATCCAGCCCTGATTGGCATAGAGGACAACACATTAAGTCAGTAGGGCTCGTCATGTTCCACGGTTGCATTCTGTCTTGTTTTTAACTTTCTTCTAAATACTTGCCATAGATGGAATGCATGCCTAGGAATGCATTTTGAGAACCACACCATATTTGTCCAAACCACATCTTGGCTATGGCTTCGGATATCATTCCACACTATATTCAATGTGAAATGACTATCTTCTCTTAATCTATTGTGCCATATGTTTTATCTCTTTTATTTAGGTCTAAACCTGGAACTTGAATGTTAAGAGAATAGGAAATAAATCATACCACGCGACCGGCCACCTCTAGCTTCCTTCCAAAATAACATCATCCACCTTATTATTAAGATTGAAACCAACCCTCGAAATCTGCCTAGGCGTGATGAAATCTCGAAAAGGACTAGCACTACACCAGTTTTCACTCCAAATAAACGTTGAACGTCCATCACCAATAACCTCCCAGAAATGTGGCCTAACTCGATCTCTAAGATGTAAAAGTTTCCTCCAACTCCAGCTCATGCTCCCTCTGTTGGATCTTGTATGCCCAAGACACATAAAAGATTGATGTGGTTAGTACGTTATGATTCAAGTCGGGTCATACCCAATAACAAGCTATACAAACACCAATAAATATTTATTTGTTGATGAGATCATACAAATAAGTATTTACACCAATTTAGAAAATGGGTTTTCTATAACGTTGCTTTTGTATTAGAACAACATTATATGGATAATTTGTTTATGAGAAATTATTTGTTTCATTTTTTAAGTGAGTTAAATAATAACAAATAAAAGTGTGTTAATGTTATAAAGTTAAAAGAGGTTTTAATTTTATAAACTTATGGGTTAAGAGTGTAATTTTTTTATAAAAACTAAATTGGGGGGAACCCATTTTGAATGGGTTTCGGCCGCCCCTTTGTGGGGTTGTGTGGAATCATTTTGTCTGGGTTCTACAAGACATTACTCTTCCTTGCACTCTTTCATCTATCTCGCTCTTTCTCACACACACAAGCAAGTGCTTTTCTTCTCTTCCTTTGGCTGAAAATTCGTTTCTTGCAAGCTGAAAATATGGGTTTTGGCTTTGCTACATTCGGATTTGCAAGAAGAAGGGTTTGAGCTTTTGGTGTTCTTCAACCTAACAAGTTAGGTGTTTACTAAGGCTTGTGGGTATACAAGCTTGAGAACTTCTATTTTGGAGGCTATACATTCAAGAAGCATCATCTTCTTCTTCTCATCCATACCACATCATTTTGTTCTTGAAAGGTAGTTTCAAGAACACCCTATGGTTGCCATTTTCATTTTGATAGCATTTCATTTCACATATATATATGATCCTTGTTTATGGGTTTTGTTTTGGGTTAAAATGGTTCAAATTTTCAGATTGTTAAACAACATTTTAACACCTTATATCCGCTGCGTTTTATAGTTTAAATGGTTAAACTTGCTTTGATTAACTTGTAACAAAACCCATCAGTGGTATCAGAACCGGTTATGTGGAATACTTGCTTCAAAAGTTCTTGAAAAAGTAGTTTTCATGGACTTTTTCAACCCATTAGGGGCTGTTTTGTTATGGATGAATGAATCCCTTATGTTTCAAGGTTTTATCTTACATACTTTAGTATAAACCTTGAAAGATTAACATCAAATGGTTGATTTATATTGTTTGGACTAAACCTTAAAGTTTTGGTTCATGTTGGCCAGAACTTTAAGGTTAAAAAAAGGGGGTTTATTGTTGTTCTTGGATGTTGAATATGATACATATTTTGGCGCATAACATAGCCTTGACCTTTTGTGTTTTGGATTTGGTTGATTGTGATTTTGTCATGTTGGTTTTGTTTCTTGAAAGGGTTGTAATATTTGTGTTTGTATTTTGGGTTGTAATTTATTTATTCATTGGTTATGTATAAATAGATTAGGTGAATTTCTTTTATTAGAAAAATTGTATTAGGATATGATTTTGTAAAAGAAGATGCACAAGATAAAGACCCAAAGAAGGACACAAAAGACAAGGACACTTAAAGCATTTGGATGTTGATTCAAGTGGGGGTTCATGATTTTGATGTGTCATTGTTAACCCTTAGGAAAGACCTTATGACAACACTTGTGATGGCAAACAAGTGTAGTCAACTTAGTGGCTATGGTTATGCACTTATGTTTGTATGATTATGCTTGTTTGGTTGTTTGCTGTATGGTTGTTTTTTGATATTTGGATATGCATAACAAACTCATTAATAAACTTAACAATCTGAAAATTGATGGTTCTTTATCATTAAGTGATTAATAAGAGGTTATTAAAAGGATTAATGATTTTAATAAAAGGGGTTTTATTAAAAAGTGAACCATAGGGTACCTTGTATTTGAAAGCATGCAAATATAAGGTACATAGAGTTTTCTAAACTAGTATATGAAAACTTAAAATTTCTTTTATAACAAGTTAAAGACCATCCTTTTGCACAACACTTGAGTCACTTGAAAACTCTTAATGGAATAAATGTCACCTAACCATTTTGAGAGAACTTGTGATTTGAGGTGGGGATACCATATTTGTGGGATAAAGGTCACCTAACCACTTATGTTGGAAAACTCACATGTGTGTGTAAGTAGGGTAACTTGATTTGCAAACCATGTTTAATGGATCACCTATAATGTGGTTTACAAAGGTGTTGATGGGGTAAACATGCCGACCACACATATGATGTTTAAGTCGAACACATACCATAGAAGTTGCAAAGGGTTGCAATTGTCAAAATGTTGACTACCTTGTTAATTTAAATAATGGGATAAACGTCACCTAAACACTATTTAAATATAACGTTGGATTCTAGAATTTTAAAATTGTGTAAGACACTTAAAAGGGTTTTAACTATTAAAATATGAATAATATCAAAAATACTAAAATTGAACTTTGTTTAATTTTGTTGATGGCCACCAACAATAATGAAAATAAGGGCATCCCGTCCGCTCACTCCCTATCACTAAGAACCATCTCCAAAAGGAGCGTCTAAATCATAATAACTTTATAGATTGGTTTCAAAACATGAGAATTGTTCTCAAGCAAGAGAAACGATCGTATATTTTAGACGATCTGATTCCCAATCAACCTAATGAGGAGGATGAGGAGTTCTATAATAATTGAGTGAAATACACTGAAGACTCGGTCCAAGAGTCTTGCCTCATGTTGGCAAGTATGACTCCGGATCTCCAAAAGGAGTATGAACATCATGGAGCATACGACATGATTACCAAGTTAAAGGAAACGTTCCAACAACAAGCAAGGGTAGAGCGCTTCGAAACGGTTCGAGCACTCCATGCATGTCGTATGGATGACACCCAATTTGTTTCATCTTATGTACTTAAGATGAAAAGCCACATTGACCTCCTCGAAAGGTTGAATTGTCCCGTCTCGAAAGAGTTGGCTACGGATTTGATCCTCAACTCTTTGTCAAAAAGGTTTGACAACTTTGTCATGAATTATAACATGAACGGGAGGGACAAGAACATAAGTGAGCTTCACTCTATGCTCAAAACTGCCGTGGCGGCCATGGGTAAAAAGGTTTTACCCGTTCTCAACATCAATGAAGGTGGGAACAAGAAGAGGCCTCACCCCGCACCGAAGGCAAATATTGCCAAGGGCAAAGGGTACGTTAAGGGAAAAGGGAAGGGAGTGGTAAGAGCGCCACCACCAAAACAAGCGGAGAAGAAGCAAAAGGTTGCTTCAAATGACCCATGCTTCAAGTGTGGGGAGATTGGACATTGGGAAAGAAATTGTCCAGTCCATCTCAAAGAGTTACAAGCTAAGAGGGATGCCGGGCAAACCTCAGGTACAATTTTCATGATTCATATTGATCTAAATTTAATATCCTCTAACACATGGGTATTGGATACCGGATGTGGAACTCACATTTGCAACTTATTGCAGGGGTTCAAAAGAAGTATGGACTTCAAGAAAGGGGATGTTAGCCTCTACATGGGAATGGGGTAAAAGTTCAAGTTGAAGACCGAGGGGACTACATCTTGAAGCTTCCAAATGGTTTGGAAGCAATTTTTAAATGTTTTGTATGCTCCTAGTTTGAGTAGGAACATTATTTCTGTTTCCTAATTAAGTCAATATGATTATGTTATGGCATTTAATGAAAATGAAATTCATGTTTCTTTAAAAGACATCTTTTATTTTAAAGCTATTCCTATTAATGGTATTTATGAATTGGTTCGTGAAAATACATTATATGATAGCTCATTGTACCAAACCACCCCTAAGAAGCTCAAATTGGATTTGAGTGACACCTATCTTTGGCATTACCGTCTTGGTCATATAAATAAGAAGCGCATACAAACACTTCAAAAGATTGATCTTTTAAAAGCAAGTGAATATGATTCATTTGATGTATGTGAATCTTGTTTACAAGGTAAATTGACTAAGGCACCTTTTATTGGAAAATCCGAAAGGGCAAAAGATTTATTAGGCATCATACATTCAGATGTATGTGGTCCTTTTAAACCAATGACTAGGTACAATGAAAGATACTTCATTACCTTTATTGACGACTATAGTCGATATGGTTATGTGTGCTTGTTAAGACACAAAGATGAAGCTTTCGAAATGTTCAAAATATTCCAGAATGAAGTAGAAAATCAACTCAACAAGAAAATAAAAATTCTCCGCACCGATAGAGGAGGTGAATACCTAAGTGATGTTTTTAGAGATCATATTTGAAGTTGTGGTATTGTCTCACAACTATCTCCACCTGGAACACCACAAAGAAATGGTGTGTCCGAGAGGAGAAATCGAACTCTATTGGATATGGTTCGATCTATGATGGCTAGAAGCTCATTGCCTCTATTATTTTCGGGTTTCGCTTTGCTCTCCGCGGCCCGTATCTTGAATATGGCCCCAACCAAGAACGTGGAAACGACACCTTTTGAAATATGGCATGGAAGGGTTCCGTCACTATCATATTTAAAGGTATGGGGTTGTGAGGCTTATGTTAAGACTCCCACCTCAAACAAGTTAGAACGCCGTTCCACTAAGTGTATTTTCATTGGAATCCTAGAGATTCTATGGGATATTATTTCTATGATCCATTGGAACAAAAGGAGTTTGTTGCCAAGAAGGTTGAGTTCTTAGAAGCTAAGTTTCTTACGGAAGGAACTAGCAGTAGAACAGTGGATCTTGAGGAGGATCAAGAACCACAAACCGATACACGTTTGGTTGACACTAGCACTCAACATGAGGATGTTGAGGATGATCAAATGGTTGTTCAATACACACAAAACGTTCGCAGATCTGGTAGAATTAGTAATCCACCTGAAAGATATGGATTCTTCGTAGATAGATGCTATGTGGTCGATTCTGATGAACCAACCACTTATCTTAATGCAATGTCAAATGTTGATAGTGACAAATGGCTTGAAGCCATGAACGTTGAGATGCAATCCATGTATGACAACCAAGTTTGGGACTTGGTTGTACCACCTCTTAACTCCAAGGTAGTTGGAAGTAAGTGGGTTTTCAAGAAGAAAATCAATATGCATGGAAACTTGGATACTTATAAAGCTAGACTTGTAGCAAAAAGTTTCACTCAAACTCAAGGGGTTGATTATGATGAGACCTTCTCGCCGATTGCAATGCTAAAGTCTATTAGGATATTATTTGCCATAGCTGCCCATTACGATTATGAGATTTGGCAAATGGATGTCAAAATCGCTTTTCTAAATGGATATCTTGAGGAAGATGTCTATATGGTTTAGCCTGAAGGTTTTGTCGATCCAAAACATCCTAACAAAGTATGCAAGTTAAAGAAATCAATCTATGGATTGAAGCAAGCATAAAGAAGTTGGAATCACCGTTTTGATGAAGAGATAATCAAATTTGGTTCATCAAAAACGTTGATGAAGCATGTGTATATAAGAAAGCTAGTGGGAGCATCATCACTTTCCTAGTATTGTATGTCGATGACATTCTACTATTTGGAAATGACATTCCAACCTTGGAAGGTGTAAAAGCTTGGCTTGGAAGGTGTTTTTCCATTAAGGATCTTGGTGAAGCCGCCTATATTTTGGGAATAAAGATCTATAGGGATAGATCAAGGCGGTTGATAGGTTTGAATCAAAGTGCATACATTGATAAGATCTTGTAAAGGTTCAAGATGGAAAACTCTAAGAAAGGTACCGTACCTATTCAAAGAGGAACGATATTGAGTAAGACTCAATGTCCAAGCTCAAAGGATGAGCAAGACAAAATGAAGGGAATCTCGTATGCATCTGCATTAGGATCCATCATGTATGCAATGATATGCACTAGGCTGGACGTGTCATGCGCTTAGAGCATGACAAGCCGATACAAGCAAAATCCTGGAAACAGTCATTGGATGGCTGTTAAAAACATACTTAAGAACCTAAGAAAGACCAAAGATATGTTCGTAATCTATGGATCTGGTGAGGAGGAACTCGTAGTAAAGGGTTACACGGATGCGAGTTTCCAAAGTGATCTGGATGATTCACGATCACAATCGGGGTACATTTTCCCCCTGAATGGAGGAACAATCTCTTGGAAGAGCTCTAAGCAAGATGTGGTGGCATTATCAACTACAGATCAGAATACATTGCCGCTTCATTAGCAGCTCAAGAAGCTGCATTGTTAAAGAAATTCATTGCCGATCTAGGGGTAGTCCCTTCCATTCAGGAACCCCCTAGAAATTCTTTGTGATAACGAGGGTGCGATTGCTCAAATCAAGGAACCCCGTGCACATCAAAAGACTAGGCACATTGAACGAAGATGCAACTACATAAGGAATGAAGTTGGAAAGGGAAAGAAATGTATTCGCAAAGTTCACATGTATCAAAACATTGCTGATCCACTCACGAAGCTTCTTGAAAAGGCAAAGCATGAAAGTCATACTTGTGCCATGGGACTTCAATATTCTAGTGATTGGATTTGATCTTAAACTTTGTATTTAGATATTGTAACCCTTTATTACTTGAATAAATTATTTGGTTCTAGTGATTCAACTAATATTCCTATTTTGCATGTTTAAAATCCATGGGTAAATCACTTACTCAAAACGTCCGTAGTTGTTCATACTTGTGGGAACAAGTATGAAGGTAAGACTATTTTGAACTTGGATTGGTAGATATTCATATGGATGAATATAGAGCAAAGGGTTGCTGCCAAAGTTCATAGATATTTGTGGGATACAAATAGTGGACTGATCTGCATCTCAAATATTACTACATGGAATCTTCCTGATTGATCATAAGTAATTTTGAGTAAAGACGAATATCATTTGGTATCCTCTGACCTGAGATACATATTGGATCTTGATATATACCAAATATTATACTTTGACTTAGTTCTTCGCTGTTCTGAAACATGGCAGTACATAAGTCTGAGTTCATGTATAATAGAAGGTAATTGTCAGAGACATATGTAGTCAAGATGAGATTTGTCCCTCTTATTCGTTTAGAGTAAGATGTCTAACACCTGATAAAGTTAAATCAATGGTGAATGATCATTCTGTGTCTCTGGGATTTAACATGACATCTGTGACAAAAGGATAGATGATTGATTCACCTAAAACATTTCGAGTAAGGTACTTGAAGGGGATGAGGTTATTGAATGGCACCTAGTTATACGTATTAACGGTAGTAAACCGTTGTTAGGCGGTATTTACTGCTTACATCAATCTTCTATGAATCTTGTGCAAGTGGGAGATTGTTGGATCTTGTATGCCCAAGACACATACAAGATTGATGTGGTTAGTACGTTATGATCCAAGTCGGGTCATACCCGATAACAAGCTATACAAACACCAATAAATATTTATTTATTGATGAGATCATACAAATAACTATTGACGCCAATTTAGAAAATGGGTTTTCTAAAACATTTCTTTTGTAATAGAACAACATTATATGGATAATTTGTTCATGAGAAATTATTTGTTTTATTATATAAATGAGTTAAATAATAACAAATAAAAGTGTTAATGTTATAAAATTAAAAGAGGTTTTAATTTTATAAACTTATGGGTTGAGAGTGTAAATGTTTTATAAAAATTAAATTGGGGGGAACCCATTTTGAATGGGTTTCGGCCGCCCCTTTGTGGGGTTGTGTGGTATCATTTTGTCTTGGGTTCTACAAGACATTACTCTTCCTTGCACTCTTCCATCTATCTCTCTCTCTCACACACACAAGCAAGTGCTTTTCCTCTCTTCCTTTGGCTGAAAATTCGTTCATGCAAGCTGAAAATTTGGGTTTTGGCTTGGCTACATTCGGATTTGCAAGAAGAAGGGTTTGAGCTTTTGGTGTTCTTCAACCTAACAAGTTAGGTGTTTGCTAAGGCTTGTGGGTATACAAGCTTGAGGACTTCTATTTTGGAGGCTATACATTCAAGAAGCATCATCTTCTTCTTCTCATCCATACCACATCATTTTATTCTTGAAAGGTAGTTTCAAGAACACCCTATGGTTGCTATTTTCGTTTTGATAGCATTTCATTTCACATATATATATATATGATCCTTGTTTATGGGTTTTGTTTTGGGTTAAAATGGTTCAAATTTTCAGATTGTTAAACAACATTTTAACACCTTATATCCGCTACGTTTTATAGTTTAAATGGTTAAACTTTCTTTGATTAACTTGTAACAAAACCCATCACCCTCTAGGATAAACATCCCAAAAGCATCTACCTTTTAGTTTGTGAGCATGGATCCATTCAACCCACAACGATCTACGGTTCTGGACTATACTCCCAATATGGCTTGTCATTAAAGCGTGATTAACATCCTTAATGCACCTTATACCAAGACCCCCTCGGATTTGGGCAAACATATGGAACTCCAAGCCACTTTCGAATTCCCTCTACACACCCCTTTCTTACTCCACAAAAATACGTGCATTTTCTGTTCGAGATCCTTGATTATTCTAGCTGGAATAATTAGTACAGAAGCCCAATATACATACATCGAGGATAGAACAGATCTAACCGGCTGCAATTTAGCAACAAATGATAAGAACCTATTTTTCCAGTCTGCAATCTTGTTCTCCACCCTTTCCACCAACATCTTACAATCAGTGAACAAAACCAAGTCGATATAAGGGGAACTCCCAAATATCTTACCGGAAGCTGACCCTCCACAAATGGCATGAATGAGAGAATAGCTTGTTTAATAGAATCTGATACGTTAGAAAAGAAAACAGTACTTTTCGCAACATTAGGAACTAAACGGGAACAAGTCTTGACTTTCTATGGTTGACTTCTCGGGGCTAAATTCGTATGAAGACGTTGATAATGATAGACTAAGGGGGAGTATTGTTGGAGCCGTACAAGATAGTCTATATTGTCAACACAGTCAATATCAACAAAAGTCAAGGTCACCGTCAAAGTCAACAAAAGTCAAACCGGACACGTTCGTGACGAAGAACCGAGACGAGACGTTGAAGATTAGATGACTAGGAGTTTTATTGTAATAAATATATTTTGTGTGAACAAAATATATTTTATCTTGTTTTAGTCATTTTTATGATTTATATGTATTTTCCATTAATTAGCCTAAGTTTAGGGGGTTAAATGTAATTAGTGAATATTATATTCACTATAAATAGCCTAATTGTAATTAGGATTAGGCTAATGGTTGAATGACCAATTGATTGAGGGACTACTTGTAAAGATATTATTAGCAATCTAATTGAAGATCAAAGGGGTTTTGATTATGATTATTATATTTGATCTATAATCTTCATGATTTGATTCAAGTTTGATTATCCTGGATTTACACTACTCCCTTACACTTATTACATATGGATCTCTTTGGCCCCCCTAGTGTAATGAGTCTAGGAAGGACCTCTTATTGTTTGGTAATCACAAATGACTTTACAATATTCACTTGGGTCTTCTTTCTTAGAACTAAAGATGAGACCCCTAAGATTCTGAAGAATTTCATCTTAAAGATTGAGAATCAATGTGAATCACAATGTCAAAACCATAAGATGTGATCAAGGAACCGAATTTACGAACCAAATCCTTGATACATTTTGTGATGAAAAAGGTATTATAAGACAATATAGTGCTCCTAGGCCTCCTCAGCAAAATGGTGTTGCTGAGAGGAGAAACAGGACACTAGTTGAAGCTCCAAGAACTATGTTTTCTGACTCCAAAATACCCATCACGTTCTGGGTAGAGGCAGTGAACACTGCTTGCTATGTGCAAAACAGAGGTTTAGTAGTTAAGACACATGGTAAGACTCCTTATAAACTTTGGCACAAAAGAAACCTTTCATTGGTTTTCTTAGGTCATTTGGATGTCCTTGCACCATCTTGAATACCAAAGATCAAATTGCTAAGTTTGTTGAGAAATCAGATGATGGACATTTTATTGGATACTCTTCTCAAGCTAAGGCTTATAAAGTATACAATCTCAGAACTAAAGTAGTTGAGGAATCAGCAAATGTGATTTTCAATGAGCACACTCCTAGTGTGAAAGGTTCTGGTCCTGATTGGCTATTTGATCTTGATTTAGTTGCCAACTGTTTTAACAAATCTTGTGAGCATGTTTCAGGATCCACAGATATACTACCTACAAGTAATCCTGTCCCAAGATTTGAGCTGAGAATACCTTCAAGCTACACAACTTTAGCTCTACTGGTAACTAACCCTGCAAATGAAGTTTCTACCCGCACATCAATGAAAAATCCTACTGATACTTCTGGCCTTCAAATTCCAGCTTAGAGCACAAAACTCAGATGGAGGAGCTTCAAATGTAGGAGATAATGGTGGTGGTAAAAGTGATCAAGAATTTCTTGATGCTGACAGCCATTCTATTCAAGACAACATCAATGATGTCACACACTCATTGGATCAAGTCAATCTTGATAAGTGTGTTGATGTTGAGGGTTAATCCTCATTGCCAGATCAAAATTTCTCTAATTTAGATCTGTCTAAGCAACTTGCCATGATCCCTCAGCTAAGGATCCACAAGTCTCACCCTACCACAAACATTATTAGAGATGTTGATTCAAGGGTAAGAACAAGAGGACAAACCCATGATGCAAATGTTTGTCTTCACTCTTCTTTCTTATCCCTGATAGAGCCAAAGAAGATTGATGAGGCTCTAAAGGATGGAAGTTGGGTTGAAGGTATGCAAGAGGAGTTGCTTCAATTCAAAAGGCAAAAGGTTTGGAACCTATGTCCTCTTCCTCAAGGGAAGACTACCATAGGAACCAAATAGGTGTTCAAGAATAAGAAGGATGATAAAGAACTTGCCATCAAGAATAAGGCAAGACTAGTTGTTCAAGGGTATACTGAAGAAGAAGGAATTGAATACACAGATGTCTTTGCTCCTGTAGCAAGACTTGAAGCTGTCAGGATATTCCTAGCTTTTGCTGCATCCAAGAATTTCAAGGTCTACCAACTTGATGTCAAGTGTGCTTTTCTCTATGGGGTGATTGATGAAGAGGTGTATGTCAGACAACCACCTGGGTTTGCAGATCTTGATCATCCTGATTATGTCTGCAGGCTTGATAAAGCTCTATATGAGTTGTACCAAGAACCAAGGAAGTGGTATGAGACTCTACCTCAGTATCACTGTCAGCATGGCTACAAAAGGGGTACTATTGATGGAACCCTATTCATTAAAGGAACATGAAATGACATAATGCTAGTTCAAGTATATGTAGATGACATTATCTTCGAGTCAACTAATCCAAAGCTCTACAAATACTTTGAGAAACTAATGAAGGATAGGTTTGAAATGAGTGTCATGGGGGAACTCAATTTATTTCTAGGAATTCAAGTGAAGCAAGTTGACAATGGCATCTTCATAAGTCAGTCAGAGTATGTACAAGACATACTTAAAAGATTCAACATGACTGCTTGTAAGGTTGCTAAGACACCCATAGTTAGAAGTCACTCCCCTTGGACCTGATCTTGAGGGGGAGGGTGTTGATGAACATTTGTACAGGACAATGATTGGGTCTCTTATGTACCTCACAGCTAGCAGGCCTGATATAATTTTTGCCACATGTATTTGTGCAAGATATCAAGCCAACCCCAAGACGTCACACCTGGTCACTGTCAAGAGAATTTTAAGATGTCTCAAAGGTGCTCCAATACTTGGCCTTTGGTATCCAAAGAATTCTGACTTTAATCTCTATGCCTATATAGATAGTGACTATGGTGGTTGCAACATGATTTCAAAGTCTACATCTGGGGGATGTCAATTTCTTGGTAGAAGGATAGTCTCTTAGCAATGCAAGAAACAATCCTGTGTGTCTGCATCAACTGCTGAAACTGAATACATTGCTGCTGCAAGCTGTTGTACTCAAGTGCTTTGGATTTAGAATCAGATGTTGGATTATGGATTCAACTTCAAGGAGACTCCCATCCACATAGACAACAACAGTGCTATCTCTATCACAGAGAATCATGTGCAGCACTCAAGGACAAAGCACATCAACATCATGTATCATTTGATTAGAGATAACTTTGAAAAAGGTTTAATCAAACTAGTCAAAGTTAACACAAATGAACAATATGCTGATTAATTGACCAAAGCTTTTGATGAACAAAGATTTAAATATCTTGTATCAGCTATTGGGATGATTAACTTTGAGTAGCTTTTCTTAAAACTTAATTATATTATTTCTAAAACTTGTGTATCCTAAGTTGTCTATTTTATCACCTTCATAAGCCCTTGTACTCTATGGAAGAAAAACCTTTTGAAAGACATTCGTTAGATTTTTTAAAATTTTGATCATTTTTTATTCTATGAAAGATTTGAAATTACCTTCAAAGAAACTTATGTCTTAGAAAACGGATAACTACTTCGGTAGATTTACCTTCGGAAGAAATTTTCTGAATATCTTCTGAAGCTTAAAATTAACTTAAGTACTTATATGTTTTCAAAGAACAATTTTCTTTCGAAAGCAATTTACCTTCGGAAGTTTTTATTCTTCTTAGAATAAAAACTCCGAGTAATAAATCTCTTCCGAAGAAAAATTCTCAAAACCTTTTGGAATATCTTCTGAAGCCATTTTGCCTTTGGAAGCTTTCCTTCAGAACATCCAAAGCAAAATACCCTTCGGAAGATTTCTCGACTTCCAAGAAAACCACTTTTTTGGCAAAAGTAAACTACTTTTTCAGAGGTGGGACCGACATCCAGATTTCATAGTTTATCCTCTTTCATTAACTTTGTCTAAAATCCATTTCATATATATACCCAATGGATCCCCCCTCTTTCACTGTCTTCTTCATCTGAACTATTCCTCTAATCTAAATTCACCCAAACCGCCTTTGTTCTTCACCTTCCTTCATCCTTAAGCTTTTCAAAATGGCCAATCTAAACCACAAAAACAACCCTGATTTCTCCATGCAACTTCACAAGCAGCACAACCAGGTTGCTCTGTTGAACTCTGAGAAAGATGATAGTTTCTCAGAGGTTTGCCATTTTGTGGCTCTATCTAACTACTTCACCTCCTTAACCATTGATCTTACTCTCTATGAGGATCATCTGCTTGAATTTTGGAAGACCTGTCAAGAGGTCATCATAGATGGGGAGTAGGCACTGTCTGCCACAGTGCAGGTGAGGACAATCTTCATTACTACGGCCATCATCAACACTCATCTTCAGCTGGATGATGAAGCAGGTGAGATGTCCTTCTCAAAGGAAGTTGTTAATCATTCCTTTGAGTAGATGGGCTGTGAGGGAGATTTCTCTGTAAAGACCTTTAGGAAAGGGAAGGTCTCATCCCAGTGGAAGTACCTACTACATGTGGTTATCCACAGCTTGTCCAACAAGCATGGAGGGTGGAACCAGATTCCTGAGGATCTCTCCTTCATAGTGCATAGAATGGTTCAAGGGGTCAAGTGTAACACCCCGGCCCCTCGTAATCACCAATATTGTCCGCTTTGCTCACTAAGAGCTCACGGATTTGTTTTTGGTTACCCAGGTGAAAACTTCCCAGGAGGTCCCATCCTGGTGGTACTACCCACCACTGAGCACACTAACTGTGGAGTTTTTTAGGCTCCACAGCCAACTAGCCCAGCCCAAAACGTCGATGATTTTAGGAGGTCATTACTTATGAGCCAGGAATCTCTCCTGTCCACGGACAATGTGGGAGGGACCTGTAGTGTTGCAATCACCCCCCATAAGGGACTCACGCACTCGATGAGGTTTTGCCCATACGGTTAGGTTGCCCATGGTTATAGGTGTTACAATCACCCCCTTACAATCACCTCCTCGACTCATCGTCCTCGATTTTTTTCCCCACATCCCGATGGCACAGGAGTGGCTCTGATACACTCTGTAACACCCCCCCCGCCCTCGTAATCACCAATATTGTCCGCTTTGCTCACTAAGAGCTCACGGATTTGTTTTTGGTTACCCAGGTGAAAACTTCCCAGGGGGTCACCCATCCTGGTACTACTCCCACCTGAGCACGCTTAACTGTGGAGTTTTTTAGGCTCCACAGCCAACTAAGCCCAAAACGCGTCGATGATTTAAGAGGCAGGTCATTACTTATGAGCCAGGAATCTATCCTGTCCACGGACAATGTAGGAGGTACGCCTCTAGGTGTTGCAATCACCCCCCATAAGGGACTCATCGCACTCGATGAGGTTTTGCCCCAACGTATACGTGGGAGGTTGCCATTAGATGTTACATCAAGTTCAAGTACTATCAATTTGTTTATACAAATTTGCTTGCAAACTTGGACTCCTTAAAGTATTACATGTTTCCTAGATACGTTCAATACATTCTCAATTGTGAACTGGGTCACAGTTGAGGGAAACAGTTAATATTCTTAAATTGGGACAAATGAAGCCCGGCATCTTTAAAATCATGAAGAAGCCAACTGTAGGCTTCTCTGGGGTAGAAACAGCTCTTGTCCCTAAAATGTTAGAGCTCATTGCTCAAGGTGACAACCTAGCAATACAAGCTAGTGTTGAACCCACACCTTCTACCTATCAACCACCAAAAAGGCCACAACTCACCCTCACCTACCAAACAAAATCCAAACAAATCTCTGCTCAAACTATTGAGCTTGTGCATGCCCACATATACTCACCCATACAGGAGAAAATGGATACTAGATCTCCCAGGAGCAAACCACTCCCATCTCTTCAAGGATTAGTGCTGGGGTTCCTCATCCTCATCCTGATGACACTACAAGAATCTGACCCTATCCCAACTAGAGCTATGGCGACGACATGCGTCCTCCCTATAGGTCACCCTATCGCGACGACATGTCGTCGCTATAGTGTGGATTTGTTTTTTGGCTACCAAAGTTCTATCGCGACGACATGTCGTCGCCTTAGGTGCCACCTATCATGATGACACAAAAGCTGTCGCCGCATTTAGTCGCCATAGGTAATTTTATCATAATTTCTATTTATTTCAGATGACACAAAAATTTTCTTTTACCTATGGCGATGACATGTCGTCGCCATAGGTAAAAAACAATTTTTTTCTTTTTTTTTCCTCTAAATAAATCAGCGGCAAAAATGCCCGCCTGTTATGAAATATCTATCGCGACGACATGTCGTCGCCATAGGTAAAAACAATTTTTTTTCTTTTTTCCATCTAATAAAATTGGAGGGAAATAACCCCATCTTTTGTGAAACATCTATGGCGACGACATGTCGTCGCCATAGGATGGATTTTTTTTATAAAAATAATTATATTAACAATAATACTTTGTGGATTTTTTTATAAAAATAATAATTATATTTATTATAATTATAGGTCATAATAATAATATTAACAAATCTTATATTATAATTATAAGTCATAATAATAATATTATCATATGTTCATATGTATTTAATATATTGTGTTTAGTGATCTTGACTCAATATAGTCTATATGTTATACATATTTGAGAATTGTTTGGTTTTGATAAGTTGTGTTTATATCTTGAAATTTGGGAATTTTATGTTATATTTACTTATGATTTAGCATGGTTTTTATTTATTTTGTTACAGTTATGTTTTGAAATATCATAAAAATCTTAATACCTTTTCATTTTGATTCTTCAAAATTGTAGGAAAAAATTGAAAATCAATACAGCCAAATGCAAATGGAGGCGGGAGAGTCGCCCGTTAATGAGATGCAATGTTTAGAGCTTGCATTAGGAGAAAGGCGTGGTCATACGAGAGGTATTGGACGAAAAGTAAAAAATATCTCTCGTTATGAACAATCAAGCGGTCGTCATCACATCGGAATGAAGAAATGGAAGCAATAAAGCAACAAATGCGAGAAATGCCAGAAAGGATGAATGAATTTGAAAGAAGAAAACATAATCCCAATAACGACGAAGATGACGACAATTAGGAAGTTAATTTGTTTGGGTTGTAAAAACTTAAGATATGTTTAGTTTGGTACTTTTGTTTTGTTTGGTATGTAATTAACTTAGAATTGTTTGATCTTCGTTTAAGTATTGGTAATGTTTAGTTTCATTTTTGCGTATCTGATTTGTGTTAAATTTTTAGGTGTAAAAAACCTGAAAAAAATAAAATTTAAAAAAAATTATTTAACCACGGACCCTATGGTGACGACATGTCATCGCCATAGGTAAAATTAGAAAATAATTTATTAATTTAATATATTTTCCATTTTTATTATTTATTATATTAAAATACCTATGGCGACGACATGTCGTCACCATAGGGTCCCTGGTTAGGTATTTTATTTTTAATTTTGAATTAAAAAAACTAAAAAAAATAATAGGGACATGTCTGTAGCGAAGACATGTCGTCGGGATAGGTGGCAATGGCGACAAGCTCTACAGCGGCGACGATTTTTTGACCAATTGCGACGAAGCTATGGCTACTAACCCTATAGCGACGACATGTCGTCGCAATAGGCTATAGTGACGACAGAGGGCACCTATGGCGTCGACATTTGTCGTCGTGATAGGGTTAAAATCTTGTAGTGTGAGCTTACTAGCCCAACTGCCTTAAGCCTTCACTCTGAGTCTCAACACTCAAGTGAACAACCTTCAGGGGACAGTTACCATCCCTAGCCTTTAGACTTAAACCAAGCCATCCTAACCTTGAATTCTATACTGATGAAGACATAGGTTGAAGTGAGTACCATGAGTCTCTCTACTCTTCCCCTACTCAAAGAGAGATGAGTGCTCCTGAGTCTCCTATATCTAGCCCACATCAGTCACCCATTACTGAGGTGGACCTTTCTAACATGTTTAGGAGATCCATATGAAAGAGGCTATCACTTCTGCAAGTGATTACATGATTAGGACCTCAACCATGGCAACTCAGCCCATTGACACTTCAACTGAGGATGTCAGTGAGCAGAGGAAATCCAGCAACCAAGAACATAAAGCTGGTTGTGAGAGTGAGGACCTTAGTCCAGTTCTCTCATCCCTCCTGTGATTCTTCTGATGAAGATAAGGGGAATTTAAGACTAAAGTGAAAAACTGTCAAAAACATGCACCTATCTAGTCTCTAAGGTTAGTCACCTTGAATCTCAGGTGCCTACCCTACAAAACAGGGTCAATGATCAGCAACTTGAGATATCTTATCTCAGGAAAACTAGCTGGGAGACCTTTAAGGAAGCTCAACCGGAACAAAACACTGTGGATGTGATTGACCTAACTCCTAGCTCACTTATGCAAGATGGTGATGCTACCAAAAAGGGGGAGAAGGTCTTTGCAATCACAAAGCCTGGTAGTTCATCAAGGAGTATGGACATTGAGGACTCACCATCCTCACTTGCAATTGTGCATACTCAGCAATCTCCTCAATGTCACACCCCCCGCTAAAAGCGGAAACACGGGGATGTAACGAGACGGGATCGTCATAACACATGGTAAGCAATAGAGATGCAATATAATAAATGATGATAAGGCGTTTCATGACGACACCCGACACAAAGGAGACTTGTGTCGTGTTCAGTCAATATTCACGACAACATAGTCATAAGCATAAACTTGTTAAATGATTCACATAGTCAAAGTAGTAACAATTCTAATGTAATTCCCACAACCCGGGAACAAGTATCAAAAGAATAAAGTTGTTTAATCAGACTACAACAATGATTCCAAAATGAATGTTTGTCAAGTATGTTTAGTCTCAAAAATGCATCCTAGGGTCTCCACTAAGGCATCACACCTAGATCTTCAATTAACATTGTCACCTGAAAAGATATGCTCAAAATGGTTAACAAAATTGTTGGTGAGCTCACAGGTTTAAATAGAAAAGTTATTGATGTTGTATAGTAAATATTGTGGAATACCGTGAATACAGTTATAGGTAAGTAAAATCACATGACAATGAGCTTTGCAACCAAACCTAATGACATACACACAGAATCTTGTCGGAATATATTCACCCAAGGGCCCGTTCCTGGCCACTGTTGGTACCAACAAGTATACCAACAAACAAGGGTGGGGGTGTCAACCCACTAGTACTACCAATACCTATCCGTCGGTTCCCACACTGGAATTAAATAGTTGCAAAGAAAGTACCACATAGCAAACTCAAGCATGTATCAAGTATGTACTCACAAAACAGTAACATGTTGATTCCAAGTATGTAAATTTTTTGTAAGTTGTACAGCATAGAAAGTGGGTGAGCATACTTTTCCCCCATGTTTGTAAATTATTGAAATGTTGTATAAGCATAAAAAGGGGCCACGAAACTCACTTGTTAAGTGGTAAGTATGAATGATCAAGTTTCCAAATGTTGTATGCAGTAAACGGTCAACCACCTATTGACAGTTATTGTTAAGCATTAATGATATGTATAAGGTAAATAGTAACGTTCGGTCGGTTTGGGTTGTATCGGTTCGGTCGCGTGTAACACACACAAGCAGACACACGTATTAGATCTTATGTAGATCTGAGTACTAGAAGTCGTCGCCATTGCTGATGATATTTGTGTAAAAGTTCCATTGTTATTAGAGAAGTATTTGGTGAATATTAGTAGTTACGAATCAGTTGTTGATAATTGTAAAATGTTAACTTGATTTGATTTGGAATAACATTAGTAAGTTTGATAGTGTCGACTTTAACGTTGTCATTAGCAATGGCAACCGTGTCGAGTTCACCTTAACATCACACGACATACACACACCACACATGTCACACCCCATCAAATCCACGTGCGGAGTTTTACCGCGAGGCGTGTGAACAAACCAGGATCACAGTCAATAGTTACTCAGAACGACTCTATATGCCACATTTAAAATAAAATCAACCAGAGTTCAAACTTTAAAATTATGTGGAAGCATTTTGTAAGTAAAGACACCCAATATGTATAAATGTATAATATGGCAAAATACGCGCCAACCCAAATGAGTAATCATTAATAAATAAAACCAACAAAGATGTCTTTAAAATGGAGTCTTAATATGCACGATGAACCCGTGCAGTGCTCCTATGGCAAGCGAAGCTAACGACCTGAGAATAGCATATTAAAAATGTCAACACAACGGTTGGTGAGTTCAAGAGTTGGCATTCAAATATAAACAATTTAACAGTTGTGATATAAAAGCAGTGTATTGCACCAGATAGCTAGTCTATTAACAATAAATATTAATTTCATAGTGATTTCGCAATTGAAGCTGACTGTGATAAGTTGTTTCCTCCTGTCACGCCTTACCAGGTTGTGACAATGTTCAATAGGACAAATTGCACCCGGTTGACCTTGCAGGATCGGGTTTTGTCACTTAACACTTGTAATTCTCTCAAACTCACTTATGATATCACTCAAACAAGATGAAGCAATGCCTTTAACAAGAGTTGATAATAATATAATAAGTAATCAAAGGAACAAACATAAGTATTTTCAAGGTACTTGTATATATTACTTCTCAACTCAAGATTACAAGACACTTACAAGCATACTACAAGAGTTACAATGAGAAACTATATATACTAGATCCTACAGCCGGTTATACTTGATACCAGCTGGAAACCTACGACTAAAGCATATACTACAATGCTATAGTTAAGGTATCTTAGATAAAGTATTATCTAAGATATGGTAGTCATGACATGTCCATGGCTTACCTTTTGTCACCAACTAAAGATGGCAACTGTACTTAACATAAAAAGGTAAACAGTAGATTAAAGTATGGTCAACTACATGGCTTTAGAGAAAACGCCATGCAGTATCTCATAGATTTGCAGCGGACTGTCAGACAGACCATACTTATGTCTACTGGATAATAGAAGTGTCTTCCGAAGGTTAACTGGCTTCGGAAGAACAAGTTCTTCAGAAGACACTTATACTTCGGAAGATGCTTCTATGCTTCCGAGGCTTTGAGGACTTCTTTATACTTCAGAAGTTGACTTTAGAACTTTGTCTTTAAGTCTTGATCTTCGGAAGTAACTTCTTTATCTTCGGAAGTTGGAGTTTTCCTTCGGAAGTGTATTTTACACTTAGACTTCGGAAGAGCTCCTTCTTCCTTCGGAAGTTCCACACTTGGCTTCGGAAGTCCTTTGTATGTTGTACTCAAAATCTTCTAAGTGACATAGTTTTGGTTGCAACAGCCTCTCTAGATCCAACAAACTCCCCCTAGGCTGATGCTACCAAAACTTCACTTATTTCTGCTTCTCAAAGTTTTCAGCACCAGGGACAAAAGATATTTGTCTGTTTCTCTGTTCTTCCCGGAAGTAGTGCTGAGAAGCTTGTACAAGTCATTCGTGGATAGGAGATCCAGTCTATCACTTTGAATGACATGTACCCTTTGTTGTGACCCCCTGAAGAGAGTTAGTTGACGGGAGTTGTAGTCATACTCCCATCTAACTATGGACTCAAGTTCAGGACCTTCAACCATTTGAAGAAAGGCTTTGCCTTTGGTTGCTGATCCTTTCCTTTCCTCCTCCTCTCTCAGTTTTGACTCCTCTTCGACCTTGAATTCTTGCAGTGAGCTCGGCCATGTGAAGGTTGCCTAGATGATTTCTGATGTGAGCAGCTACTTCGGAGTTTGAGGGGTTGGAGAATGTTTCTCTGCTAACTCAGCAATATCAAATCTGCTTAAGTGTAGCAGAGATGAGGCATTCAGCCTGTTAATCTCACCATTCTCTCTCTCAACAACAAAGTTGTGAGAAGAGTCTTCGAACCTCCACTGGACTATCTTCTTTCTGGTACAAGAGATTGTCTTGGTACCCTATCTCCTTTCTTTGTGTCCAGCAGAGTCACCAGCCTTCTCCTCAGCTTCTTTTCTTCCTCATTCAATGTATCTGAATTGAGGCCAAGAGTCTTGCGGCTTGGTCCAAAGTTCCTCTTGGCAGATCAAGAAACTCATCTCTTGTGAGGGAACTTGAGGATCCATCAACATAAGTCAGGTTGACTGTATCCTCCTCACATGAGATGTCGCTCAGAGTAGTGCAGTTGATGAGCTTGGTTTTGATCTCCTTGAATTCCTCCATTGAGAGATGTTTGGAAGGCTGAGGGGATGGTTTGATTGGTTGTTGGGTAGGTTTAGGAGGTTGGGTTCTGGTAAGGTTTTAGGTTGGATGATGGGTAGTTTAGGTGGTTGAGGTGAGGAGTTGGTAGATGTGAAGGTGTAGGTTCAGGGGTGAAAGGTTCAGGTTCAGTTTTGATTGGGAAGGGAAAGGGTATTGGTTCAGGTTGATGTTGGGTTTGGATATTTGGCTGAGGGTGGCTTTGAAGGTCATCCCCTGTCCCCTTCTATACATCTCCTTTCTTCTCCCTGCACGAATGTCAGCCTTGATGTCACTGACATGTCGTTGGAGAGTCTTCTCAGACATTGGACCCACTTGCCTGCCAGAGAAGCCGTGAGCTTTAAGATAGTTCTTCATCCAGCTTTGTCACCTATCTTCTTGGCGGCAGACAGTCCAGCCTCTTCTTCTTCTTCTTCTTCTCTACCAGCTTCTCCCTTGCAGCTCTCTTTCTCTCCTTCTCCATTTGATCTTGCTCTTTGTTAAAGAGCCACAAGATCGTGTCACTGTTGTGTGGAGACAACTCCTCTTGAGAGAATCCTCTGGAGAGTAGGAAAGTGATCCTTTCTCTCCTGAGCTGCAGATCAGCTTCTCTTTCTTTTCTCAGCCTTTCTTCTTCCAAGGCCAACCTTGCAGCCTCTTCTTTTGTTTCTTTGCAGCAAGGTTGCCTTTTCAAGCTCTATCAGCTCCTCTAATGGTAGCAGGAGTACATCTTCCGAGGCAGCCCCTAGACTGACAAGTCTATCAATTACCTCCACCCTTCTTCTATTGTTGATTGCCTCTTGGTTGGCTGCAGCTGCTTTTGAACTTGCAGCTAACAGTTTCCCAGTTGGCAGTCTTCCTTTCCTTTTAAGTTTCTCCAGCCTTTCTTCTTCCTGCTCTTCGAAGTCATCTTCCTTTTGCCTTTAATGTCTTCGGAAGTGCTAGACTTTGGTGGTTCTTGGATAGAAGATTCAGGTTGGATGGTGGAGGTAGGAGCTGAGGTCAATGCAGATGTAATGGCTAGTGGTTGGCTGAGAAAGTCCTCCCTATTAACCTCAGATGCAAGTTCCAGAATTGCATTTGTGACTATTAGATCATCGGAAAGAGAGAACAGTCCTTCCGCAGCAGCAATTTCAGCTTCGGAAGTTTGAGTTGGTTCTTCCGAGGCTTCGAATTGTGCTTCGGAAGCCTGTGAAAACACACCTTCTGTCCCAACTGTTTCAGTTGCTGGGCCATCAGTCCTAGTTTCCCCTTCGAAATCAATCTCAGGTTCCACTTGGGCCTTAGGTTGACCAACTTCCTCAACAGTGGTAGGAGGTGTATTCAACCTCTGAAGCTCTTGAGCTCCAAAGTAAATCACAGACATATCCGGACTAGGTTGATCAATAAGGGACTCTAAAAGGAGCTTGTTGAAGATCCTATTTAGATCCTGAAGCATCCTTTGATCCACTTGAAACACAACTGGAGGAGGCTCAGGGAAGATGGCAGCTTGTTGTCTTGAGCTCAAAGAAGTGAGAGCTTGACTGATGGAATCCTGTCTTTGGCTTTGTTCTCAACATTCTCCCCCTTTTTGGTAGCATCATCTTGAGAGGTAGATGAGCTAGAGGAAGAGGTTAAGGAGACTTGAACTGGTACATGCCTAACAGATCTCTCAATCTGTTTCTCAGCTAGTTTGACCATGCTACCAAAACTTCACTTATCTCTACTTCTCAAAGTTTTCAGCACCAGGGACAAAAGATATTTGTCTGTCTCTCTGTTCTTCCCGGAAGTGGTGCTGAGAAGCTTGTACAGTCATTCGTGGATAGGAGATCCAGTCTATCACTTTGAATGACATGCGCCCTTTGTTGTGACCCCCTGAAGAGAGTTAGTTGACGGGAGTTTGTAGTCATACTCCCATCTAACTATGGACTCAAGTTCAGAACCTTCAACCATTTGAAGAAAGGCTTTGCCTTTGGTTGCTGATCCTTTCCTTTCCTCCTCCTCTCTCCGTTTTGACTCCTCTTCGACCTTGCTTCTTGCAGTGAGCTCGGCCATGTGAAGGCTGCCTAGATGATTTCTGATGTGAGCAGCTACTTCGGAGTTTGAGGGGTGGAGAATGGTTTCTCTGCTAACTCAGCAATATCAAATCTGCTTAAGTGTAGCAGAGATGAGGCATTCAGCCTGTTAATCTCACCATTCTCTCTCTCAACAACAAAGTTGTGAGAAGAGTCTTCGAACCTCCACTGGACTATCTTCTTTCTGGGTACAAGAGATTGTCTTGCAGGATCGGGTTTTGTCACTTAACACTTGTATTTCTCTCAAACTCACTTATAATATCACTCAAACAAGATGAAGCAATGCCTTTGACAAGAGTTGATAATAATATAATAAGTAATCAAAGCAACAAGCAGAAATATTTTCAAGGTACTTGTATATATTACTTCTCAACTCAAGATTACAAGACACTTACAAGCCTAGAACATGAGTTACAATGAGAAACTATATATACTAGATCCTACAGCCGGTTATACTTGATACCAGCTGGAAACCTACGACTAAAGCATATACTACAATGTTATAGTTAAGGTATCTTAGATAAAGTATTATCTAAGATATGGTAGTCATGACATGTCCATGACTTACCTTTTGTCACCAACTAAAGATGGCAACTGTACTTAACATAAAAAGGTAACAGTAGATTAAAGTATGGTCAACTACATGGCTTTTGAGAAAACGCCATGCAGTATCTCAGAGATTTGCAGCGGACTGTCAGACAGACCATACTTATGTCTACTGGATAATAGAAGTGTCTTCCGAAGGTTAACTGGCTTCGGAAGAACAAGTTCTTCCGAAGCCACTTATACTTCGGAAGATGCTTCTATGCTTCCGAGGCTTTAAGGACTTCTTCATACTTCGGAAGTTGACTTCAGAACTTTGTCTTCAAGTCTTGAACCTTCGGAAGTAGCTTCTTTACCTTCGGAAGTTGGAGTTCTCCTTCGGAAGTGTATTTTACACTTAGACTTCGGAAGAGCTCTTTCTTCCTTCGGAAGTCCCACACTTGGCTTCGGAAGTCCTTTGTATGTAGTACTCAAAATCTTCTAAGTGATATGGTTTTGGTTGCAACAGCCTCTTATGATCCAACAGATTATTTGTAAACACATATTTTGCAATCTAATTGAAGATCAAAGGGGTTTTGATTGTGATTATCATATTTTGATCTAATTCTTCAGGATTTGATTCAAGTGTGATTATCCTGAAGTTACAATTTGGTATCAGAGCCTTATTGGATCAAATGCCTTGAAGAATTAAAGAACTTGTTGCTGTTTTTTGAAGGTATTCATCAGAATTTTAGAGAGAGAAAGTGGGGGTTTAGTGAGAGAAAGTAGATCTGAAATTTCAAATTTCATCACAATCACAATCAATTCATAAGATCTACAACAATCTATTACAAATTTGAAGATATTCAACATATATTTCAGATCTACAACATATTTTACACAAGGAATTGAAAGAAAAATTCAGATTTGAAGAAGTTTCACTCACACACACTAGTGTGTGTGTTCTTGGTGTTATTGAGCTTCAACATCTTCATCCAGCGAATTTAACACCATTCTGAACGAAAGTTTAAAGTTTCCGGCGAAATTACAGTTTCGTTCGGCGAAACTCCGGTGAAATTCCGGCGAAACTGTAATTCCGGCGAAACTATTCCGGCGAAATTGCATATTTTCCGGCGAAACTATAAAAATCTGCGAATTTAAAGATTCAATTAGCGAAACTATTCTGCGAAATTATAAAAAATCAAACTGGGAAATTTAAATTCTTGCTTCGAAATTAAAAAAAAAATAACTCATTTCCACCATTACATGATCATCCAAAACCAGAATACCCAAACACATCACCAACCTAGATCCACCTTGAAGCACCACTGATTAAACCAGCTGCGAAACCACCTAAACGGTCACCACAATCAACATTACCCTCATCACTACAACCTAAACACCACCATCATAGCCGCCTAAACACCACCATAACTGGTGCGAAATTAAAAAATAATAAGAAACCATATAAAGCACTGTTCGACTCATAATTAACACCATCAACAACTTCAACAACACAATCACCTCCCTCGAAGCTAAACAATGTTCGGATGTCGATCATCTTCATCGGCTTCGCTTGATCTTCGCTTTTGTTCCTGTGCTCAGCTTGATCTCCGACCTTACTCTCAGACACCACTTGAACTCCAGTGCATGATACACCTTTGTGAACGTTCCGTGCACTAGCTGTTGCCCGAGCACCTACTTTTCGTGCAGGACACCGTAGCTTCCGGCAGCCATCACTGCCACTGCCACCTTTAACCGTCACCGGAACCCTAGCTGCAACAATCTTCTCTCCTCAATATCTCCTTTGACTCTAACTTTCAACGAAAACTGAGGCCACGATTAGATTCAGAGTGTCAAGTTTAGTGGGGGAAGGGGTTGTTCTAGTCATAGCTCGCGGAATTTTTTTTCCGGCCGCCGGAACTGTCGCCGGAAAGGCGGCTCGCCGGAGAATCCGCCGGAACCCTAGAGGGTTCACTCCCTCATCCGATACTTGTGTGTGTTTTAGTTGTTTTTTATTTTAGGGTTAGGGTTTGGAAGTGGTTAATGGGTTGGGTTGTGTAAGATAATTTTTTATTGGGCTGGGCTTTGTTAAAAAATTCAGCTCATTAAAAGATAGTTTAGGGCTAACAATTGGGCTGGGCTTTGTTAAACAATTTGAGCTAGTAAAGATTAAATATTGGGCTGAATTTATAAAAATAGAGGTTGGGCTAATAAAAAAATCAAATAAAATTGAATAATTGGGATTAATTGAGTTTAAACCGATAAAGAAATATTCAACGATTTTGCAAGATTTATAAAAAAATATTATTCCCGGGGAGAACTATTTAAAATTTTGGGAAAAATATTTTTGGGGCGTTTAATTGTTCATAATTTTTAATAAAGTTTCATCTTCGGAAGATTTTAAATCAGATAATCTCACAACGGCACAAAGCCGGTTTGACTCTTTTGCAGGTACAAAGAAAGAAAAATTGTTAGATATAATTGATCGATTTTTGAAAAAAGCAAATAATCTAAAGAAGCATGTTCTTGATCTCAGTAATCATGAACAAATTCAAAAGTTTCTTGACTCTCTTGCATCTGCATGGAATCATCAAGTTAAAATGCTAAAGCAAGAAAAAGGTTATGTCGAGACAAAACTTATGGATATGATCAACAGACTAAAATCTCTCGAGCTGGATATCCAAGGAAACGAATTTCAGCAAGCCGTGTTCCCACATCAAACCCACGCGCTTAATACTGATCTTGTTTCTTATAACAAGCATACTTGATTACAAAACAGAGATGATTGAAAAGTTAAAGTTATTGAGAACTGATTCGGATTTAAACTCTAAATTCAGAGAAACTGTTGAAGAGAATCGTGAAGCTTTAAGAGTCGACAATGACAGTAAACTGGAGTCTGTGAGAACCGATGATGATAAGACTGGAAAAGCTGATAACATAAAGAAAGAATCTGAGACTGAGGAGATGCTAAATGTAACAGAAGTGGAACAACAAAAAATCACAAGGGTTTGCAACTGTGAAAAGAGTTTAGCTGCAGAACAAACTATCATGGGTCTTCCTTATGAGACTGTTCAGGATATGTGTTCTTCATCTTGCAAAATCAGATTATTTGGGATTTATAAGGCCAACAGATTGTTACTGGAAAATGAAAAGGAATTAAAAATAATCAATCAGGAATTAAAGAAAAATGAAATTGCTTTTTCAAGGAAACTTAATGAAGCATTGGCGGAAAATGATCTTTTAAGAAGAACCATTTTGGAGCGTAACGTTGAAATTAATATTTTGAGAGAAAGGGCTGTTTTAGCTCAATTTGAAACAACTCAGCTTCAAACAAAGCTTGATAAATGGACCCTTTCACACATGAAAAAGGATGAGCTTATTGCTAAACAACAAGGGGTGCGGGTAAAACATGGGATTGGATATAAATGTGATGGTGAAACTGTATTTAATTCAGTTCCACCTCCTTCAACTTTATGTTATTCACCAATCCCCAAACCGCATTCAACAAACGATTTGATTGAAGCTGCAGAAACTAATTGTTTAAATGCAGGTTTAAGCAGCGTTAATCTTAAAGATATTAGAGATGTGCAGGATTCTCCTGTAGGTTTAGGATTCCTCAGGCAGGGGTCTGATAAGAAGATTAATGACGATTCTACTTCTGTTGCTGCAAAACCAATATCAGTTGCTTCTCCAACTTTCTTCAACAAATTCAAAACAGACAATATTCCTTCGTTTGTTCCTGTCAGGTTTGTAAAAGAAGGAACAGTTGTCGAATCATCAAGCAATCAGAATCCTATAATCGAAGCCAATACAATAGGAGGTGTGAATCAAGATCCGTTGGAGAAAGATTTGTGTATACGAGACTGGATAAGCTCAGATGATGAATCAATCATAGAGGAGCATGTTGGTTCCTCTCATATCAAGATATCTCCTGACAGTGTCAAGTCTCAAAAGCTTCCTAAAACTGAATCAAGACCAATACGGATCTCTTCTCCAATCGCAAAGCAACCCAGTCAATTAGTGAAGATATCATTCCCTGTTCAGCATAGCAAATGCCAAAACAAGCAAGAATCTGCTACAAGCTGAAAGCAATCCTTCTCAGCACCTGCACAACACAGGACTAAAAAGAATCAAAAGCCTTTCAAGGCTTGTTTTGAGTGTGGAAAAGAAGGTCATGTGGTAAAGAAGTGCCCTCAAAGACGTACTTCAAATGGTAAAGGCAAAACGAACTGCTTCTCCAAATGTAAGTCTACAAAGAATGTTCCAGACAGTAAAGGCAACACGGGTTACTTCTCTGGATCAAGAGGTAAAAAGCACACATCTTTGAATGGTTGGATGAAAAACCCTCCATCTAAACCTTTTCATGTGAAGCCGGTTTCACATGATACAAAGATGAAAATAACCAAAGGTTCAAAACCAAATTCTTTTCCTTCCGGTCTTAAACAGCAAATGATTTCCAAATTTAATTCATTCAAATCCAAATTAATTGAACCAAAACAAATTTGGCAAATTAAAAAGAAGGATACAGATATCCCTGATTGTTTAAACGGTTGTGTGCCGAAACAGGTTTCTTATATTGATGCAAAAGGAACACCCAGGACTACGGTGGCTTAGATTCCCCTCTCTAACTAATCTGTTTATGAGTGCAGGAACAATTCAGGAGGACTGTTAGTTATCCGGTTTACTGACAGAGATTGTTCCTAATTCAAATTTGAGGCGGAACAAACCTGTTAAGGTCATGGTATTTTATCCACAATATGGATATTTGTATGCACAATCACCGTTCTCACTTCACAATCACTGCATATTTTTTGAGAACTTATTTCTTATATTCATATCAGTATAGTTTGGAAGACCTTTTTCGGTAAATTTCTATTTTTGTACAGTTTTATAAAAAAATTTAAAAATAAAAAAAAAAAAAAATAAAAAAAAAGTTTGCAAAAATAAAAATTTAGGGGGAGAGTATAAGTAAATAAAAATGAAAAGAGAACTGGGAACTTGATTTGAGATGACTGAGAAATGATTGTATATCATCTTGAAATACTTGTTTTTGCATGACTTGCGTTTATAAAATGAGAAATGAGAGTAACTGATGCTGTTATCTGATTTACATCTTCTATTTAATTGCAAATAATAGAAAAATAAACAGATTCTTTAATGATATGCTTGGTAGACTCAGCCGGAAAAATAAAGTAGACAGCAACATAATGATTTAAATTAAAATATATGCTTGAGGACGTCTGGATTTATGCAATCATTTTGGCCTGCACGAAAACTGAGTCCCGACAAAAATTGGATTGAGAATTGATCTTTCACCTACCATGATACAAATCATATAAGCCATATCTTTGTGCCATGTTTGGTGTATTTATGTGTCTTGTGTTTGTGCTAATCTCCTCTGCTGTACGGAAGTACTGACCTGGAGTGATGATCTCCTTTGCTGTACGATAGTACTGACCTGGAGCTCTCATCGGCACATGATTAAATGGTCAGCTCCTTTGTTATACGTGAGTATAGACATGGAGCTCTCACCATTTTGGTCTAAGTTGTGTCAAATCATCTAACGATAAATTCATCACAGAATGCAATATTCTATTGATAATCACTTGCACACTAATACACAAGCCTTGTTCTATAAAGATCGTAACAAAATTCAAGAAATCCTGAGGTTGGGTGAGGGTTTTTGCCAAATGATTGTGGGGTCCTAGCATTCTAAAGCATTTAATCGAACCTTAACGAATCATCTGCTGCTTGTTGAAAAAGATAGGGCATGGGTTTAAGTGGACAAACATATCAGCAATCGTTATTGATCTGTTTAAGAATTTCAAAATTCATTCAAAGACTGTGATTAGATTTAGTTATCAGTGTGATTTCATTGCTTGTCGATGATTAATTTCATCTTTGTGCTAAAGTATATCTTGAGGATGTGATCTCATGATCGATACAGTTCTCGGTTATAAAAAATAGATGTATAAAATTTAAAAAAAATATTATAATTAAATTTTCATTTCAAAATTTTTTTAGGTCTTCCATATTATGCTGTTATAATTTTATCATTTTTCATGCATTTCACAGAAATTGCGCACAAACGAACACGGATTCGCTTGTTTTTTCACATACAAATAAACACTAGTTTATTTTGTTAAAATGAAATGATCTAATTAGAAATTTCGAGATTGTGTTTGAGAATGTGTTTCAGATTTTTGCGAAAAGTGATGACCGATCATCAGTTGAGCAATGTACCTGATCAGAGAACCGGTTCCTCAAGTTTGCAGAAGATACCGAGCTAGGAATCCTCCTCCTACATCTTCTGAAGCATCCAAGATTAGAGATTTGGGAAATCTGTTCCAATATCCATGCAAAGGTTGCATTCAAAAAGGGGGGAGCACATAAATAGGGGGAGCTTATGAAATGAATAATCTTTCTAATCAGATTCAGAAAGATTCAAATTGAATATCTTTCTAATGTTGACTTCTCGGTGCTGAATTCGTTTGAAAACGTTGATAATGATATACTAAGGGGGAGTATTGTTGGAGTTGTACAAGATAGTCTATATTATCAACACAGTCAAAGTCAACAAAAGTCAACGTCACGGTCAAAGTCAACAAAAGTCAAACCCGACACGTTCGAGACGAGGAACTGAGACGAGACGTTGAAGATTTAGATGACTAGGAGTTATATTGTAATAAATATATTTTGTGTGAACAAAATATATTTTATCTTGTTTTTAGTCATTTTTATGCTTAATATTTAATTTTGTATTAATTAGCCTAAGTCTAGGGAGTTAAGTGCAATTAGTGAATATTAGTCTAGACTATAAATAGGTTAATTGTGATTAGTGTTGGTTAATGGTTGTATGACTAATAGACTGAGAGGTTATTTGTAAACAAATATTTTGCAATTTAATTGAAGATCAAAGGGGTTTTGATTGTGATTATCATATTTTGATCTAATTCTTCATGATTTGATTCAAGTGTGATTATCCTGGAGTTACACACACACACACACACACATATATATATATATATATATATATATATATATATATATATATATGTATGTATGTATGTATGTATATATATATATATATATATATCTATTATAGATGTATGTATGTATGTATGTATATATGTATATATATATATATATATATATATCTCTCTATCTCTCTATCTCTATCTCTCTCTCTATATCTATATCTCTCTATATCTCTCTATCTCTCTATCTATATATCTATATAGATATATATATACATATGTAACACCCGGATATTTTCTTTGAAGCTGACGAAAGAAGAAAAAGAAAAAAGTCCAAAGTCGAGGGACCAAACCTGTCAAAACGGGAGAAAGATTGGAAGAGTGGGGAACTAAGAGGGGAGGGCAGCCCACACCCTTCCCCACACTCACAAAAATCTGCCATAGAGAGAAGAGAGGGAGAAAGGGGTTTCAAGCTTTGTTTTCGTGGATTCGGGCGTGCAGGATCGGGTTTGTCACTTTAACACTTGGATTTCTCTCAAACTCACTTATATAACACTCAAATCAGATGAAGTAGAATCTCTTATAAGACTTGATAATAATATAATAAGTAGCAAAGAACACACATAAATAATTTTCAAGGCACTCGTATATATTACTTCTCAACTCAGAGTATTACAAGACTCTTACAAGCATGAAACATGAGTTACAATGAGAAACTATATATACTAGATCTTACAGCCGGATATACTTTGATACCATCTGGAAACCTAAGACTAAAGCATATACTACAATGCTAAAGTTAAGGTATCTTAGATAAAGTATTATCTAAGATATGGTAGTCATGACATGTCCATGACTTACCTTTTGTCACCAACTAAAGTTGGCAACTATACTATCTTATAAAGGTAAACAGTGGAATAAAGTATGGTCAACTACATGGCTTTTGAGAAAACGCCATGCAGTATCTCAGAGGTCTGCAGCGGAGTGTCAGGGAGACCATACTTATGTCCACTGGATAATAGTAGTGTCTTCCGAAGGTTAGTTGGCTTCGGAAGAACAAGTTCTTCCAAAGCCACTTATACTTCGGAAGAGGCTTCTGTACTTCCGAGGCTTCAGGACTTCTTTCATACTTCAGAAGTTGACTTCTGATCTTTCACTTTAAGTCTTGATCTTCGGAAGTAAATACTTTGTCTTCGGAAGTTGGATTTTTCCTTCGGAAGTTAGTTTTACACTTTGTCTTCGGAAGAGCTCCTTTTTCCTTCGGAAGTTCCACACTTAGCTTCGAAAGTCCTTTATTAGTTGTACCAAAATAGTCTAAGTGATTTGGTTTTGGTTGCACCAGCCTTTCTAGATCCAACAAACTCCCCCTAGGCTTATGCTACCAAAACCTCACTTGTTTCTACTTCTCAAAGCTTTTAACACCAGGGACAGAAGATATTTGTCTGTTTCCTTGTTCTTCCCTGAAGTGGTGCTGAGAAGCTTGTACAAGTCATTAGTGGATAGGAGATCCAGTCTATCACTCTGAATGACATGTACCCTTTGTTGCGCCCCCCTGAAAAGAGTTAGTTGACGGGAGTTATAGTCATACTCCCATCTAACTATGGATTCAAGTTCAGGACCTTCAACCATTTGTAGAAAGGCTTTGCCTTTGGTTGTTGATCCCTTCCTTTTCTCCTCCTCTCTCAGTTTTAACTCTTCTTCAACCTTGGTCCTAGCAGTTAGCTCGGCCATATGAAGACTGCCTAGATGATTTCTGATATGAGCAGCTACATCAGAGTTTGAGAAGAGTCTTCGAACCTCCACTAGATGATCTTCTTCCTAGTCACAAGAGGTTGTTTTGGCACCCGGTCACCTTTCTTGGTATCCAGCAGAGTCACCAGCCTTCTCCTTAGATTCTTTTCTTCCTCATTCAAAGTATCTAAATTGAGGCCAAGGAGATTTGCAGCTTGGTCCAATATTCCTCTGGGCAGATCAAGAAATTGATATCTAGTGAGGGAACATGAGGATCCATCAACATAAGCCAATTTGACTGAATCCTCCTCACAGGAGATGTCGCTCCGGGTTGTGCAATTGATGAGCTTTGTCTTGATTGCCTTGAACTCCTCTAAGGGGAGATGTTTAGAAGGCTGAGGGGATGGTTTGAGAGGTTGTTGGGTAGGTTGAGGTGTTTGGGTTCAGGCTAGTGTTTTGGGTTGGAGGATGGGTAGTTTAGGTGGTAGAGGTGAAGAGGTTGGTAATGGTGATGGTGTAAGTTCATGGGTGTATGGTTCAGTGGTTGGTTCAGTTTTGATGGGGAATGGAAAGGGAATTGGTTTAGGTTGTGGTTGGGTTTGAGGTTGGGGTTGAGTAGTTGATTTGAAGATCATCCCCTGTCCCCTTCTATACATCTCCTTCTTCTTCCCCGAGCGAACGTCAGCCTTTATGTCACTGACATGTCGCTGGAGGGTCTTTTCAGACATAGGACCCACTTGCCTGCCAGAGAAGCCATGAGCCCGGAGATAGTTCTTCATCCAGACCTTCTCACCTATCTGTTTGGCAGCAGCTAGTCCTGCTTCTTCTTTCTTCTTCCTTTTCAGCATCAGCTTTTCCTTGGCAGCTTTCTTTCTCTCTTTCTCCATTGGATCTTGCTCTTTGTTGAAGAGCCATAAGATCGTATCATTGTTGTGTGGAGATAATTCTTCTAGAGAGAAACCTCTGGAGGTTAGGAAAGTTATCCTTTCCCTCCTGAGTTGCTGATCAGCTTCTCTTTCTTTCCTCTCCCTTTCTTCCTCTAAGGCCAACCTTGCTGCCTCTTCTCTTTGCTGTTTTTGCAGCAAAGTTGCCTTTTCTAGCTCAACTAACTCCTCTAGTGGTAGCAGGAGTACATCTTCACTCGCAGCTCCTAGACTGACAAGTCTATCAATGATTTCTACTCTTCTTCTATTGTTGACTGCCTCCTGGTTGGCTGCAGCTGCTTTGCTATTGGCAGCTAGCAATTTTCTAGTTGGAAGTCTACCTTTTCTTTTGAGTTTTTCTAACCTTTCTTCCTCCTGAAGCTCTTCCTTAGTCATCTTCCTCTTTCCTTTGATGTCTTCGGAAGTGCTAGACTTTGGGGGTTCTTGGATGGAAGGTTAAGGTTGAGTGGTAGAAATGAAAGCTGGAGTTAATGCTGATGTTTGAGCTAGGGGTTGGGTGAGAAAATCCTCCCTATTAACCTTAGATGCAAGTTCTAGGATTGCATATGTGACTATTAGATCATCGGATAAGGATAATAGTCCTTCCGCAGCTGCAATCTCAGCTTCGGAAGATTGAAATTGTTCTTCCGAGGCTTTGACTTGTGCTTCGGAAGTCTGTGAGAATGCACTATCTGTCCCAACTGTCTCAGTTGCTGGGCCATCAGTCCTTGTTTCCCCTTCAAAGTTAATCTCAGGTTCCACTTGGACCTTAGGTTGACCAACTTCCTCAATAGTGGTAGAAGGTGCATTTAACCTCTGAAGCTCTTGAGCTCCAAAGTAGATCACAGATAGATCAGGACTTGGCTGTTCAATAAGAGATTCCAACAGGAACTTGTTGAAGAACCTATTGAGATCTTGGAGTATCCTTTGATCTATTTGAATTATAACTAGAGGAGGCTCATGAAAAACTGAAGCTTGTTGCGTAGGGTATTTTGAGTTTAGGGAATGATTTGGTTTTGGTTTTGTCCCTGAACACTCTCCTCCTTTTTGGTAGCATCATCTTGAGAGCTTGATGAGCTAGAGGAAGAGGTCAAAGAGACCTGAATTGGTACGTGCCTAATAGACCTCTCAATCTGTTTCTCAGCTAGTTTGGCCTTGAGATTTTCAATCTCAAGTTGCTGAGTGGCAGACCTATCCTCTAAAGTCCTAACCTTATATTCAAGATTTGAGACTTTAGAAAGTATGTCTTCAATGGTGAGTTACAGTCTTCCCTCATCTTCTTTTGAAAAATCATGAGGAGATGAGGTAACATACCTTATATGTTCATCCTTACCACCAGATGTGGTTTCTTGGCGCCCTGGTTTCCCTTGCTCAATGATGTCTCTTTTAGAGTCATCAAAGGGCATGGTTGCCATAGATTTAGTCTAGTAATGTTACCACTATCCTGAGGATCTATTGAGGCTCCTTCAGTAGTGGCAGCTAAATCTACATGAGTCCCCTCCACATCAGTGGGACTCAACTCAGTAAAGGCTTGCTGATGGGGGCTAGAGATAAGTGATCTCTCTGGGCTCTGTTGATCCTTGAGAGGATGTTGTGGATCAACTTCATTGCCCTAAAGAGACATAATCTCTTCATCAGCTTTGATTAGTAGGTCAGTAAAGGATATGGAAGTAAAACCTAGTGACCTGGGACTTTGTTCAATGTCTAAAGGCATTGAGCCTATGATAGGGCTGTCCCATTTTGGCTGCTCAGGGGAGTATAAAGACTCTCCCTGAGGGTTTTCAGCTTGGGTTCTGGGCTCATGGGTCTGAGACTGAGGAGACTCAATACCCATATTGAGGTCAATTGTGAAGGATGGTTGGACCTCAGGCTGAGTGGGAGCACATTGTTCCACTCTAGCCTTTTTGGCTAGAACAGGAGGAGCTTGTTCAATTAGAGAAGATTGAACAAGGGTTCGTTTGGGGCGTCTTTGATAAGTGATGGTAATGGGGGGAGAAGGTAGATTTGGCAATGTGAGGGTAGTTGCTGGTGTGGGTTCATCACATGTGGGGTTAACAGGGATGTCACCAGGAGCCATTGGCTCAATCATACCTGGAAGAAGTGCAATATCTCTTCCGGTGAAGTTGGTGGACACTCTCTTCAAAGTTTTGAAGATGGTCGGCCTCATTTGAGGAACAATCAGAGCAGCTGCACAGACAAGCTTGCTCTGGTCCAGCACACAATTGATTATGTGCTGGAGAAACCTGGGATACAGAAGAATGTGTCCCGTTGAAGGTTTCCCATGAGATTGGTCAGCATAAATCTTGAGTAGTTGAAGCGGAGGCTTCTCACCAAACCATGAACTAGGCACCCAAGTTCATATGGGATTTGATCCCATCCCCCAGATTTGTTGGACAAGTAGTGAAGAACTACATGCAGCAGGAACTTCCAGTTGTAAGAGAAGTTGAACTTGTAAACGGTTGACCTGCTAACATCTCCACCATATCCCATTTGGATATAAGTGTTGTTCAAATCTGCTTTGGGGAATTCTCTAGGAGCGCCCTCATCATGAAGCTCTAGATGCTCCCTGATGATTTGTTTAGAAATGACCAACTCCTGGCCACAGATGCTCTATATTATAACACGAACCTCATTTAGGGTTTCAATCTGACCGTTTGCCCAAAATTCAGACATATGATTTGAGTAAACTATGGGGTTAACAGTCAGGGCAGTGTAGTAAGAAGATTGGGTTAGAAAGGAGATGATATCTGAGAAGTTGGCATCCCTTGAAGAATCAAGGAATCCGACTTGGTTGTGTTGAGGGTTTAGTGCCATTTGAGAAAGTTGCAGGAAGATAGTTCGGAATTGGTAAATTGAAGATGAAGAAAGCTTTTAGGGCAGTAATTTTGGGAAAAAGGATGAAAGTGATTAGCCGGAGGTATTTAAACGGGTGGAATGGCGGTTTAAAGGGGATTTGGATAAGATGATGGGATGTTTCAGTGGATGATGTGACAGGGGTGGTAAGGTTAGTCCATTTAAATAATCCGATATCATTAACAAAATCTTTACTTTTTACAGAGTGGGGCCCAGAAGATTTCCGTTACACAGTAAATCTTTCTTCCGAGTATAAAGCATTTCCGAAAGTAATGTTCTTCCGAAGGCAAATTTACTTCCGAAGGTATAGTTTTTACTTCCGAGAGTATATGTTGCTTTCCAAATGGAGAGTGTTACATGTTGGCTCTTATATGCCCAAGACACATACAAGATTGATGTGGTTAGTACGTTATGATCCAAGTCGGGTCATACCCAATAACAAGCTATACAAACACCAATAATTAATTATTTGTTGATAAGATCATACAAATATATTGACACCTATTTAGAAAATTGGTTTTCTAAATATTGCTTTTGTGATAGAACAACATTATATGGATAATTTATTCATGAGATATTTATTTGTTTCATTATTTAAGTTGGTTAAATAATGTCAAATAAAAGTGTGTCAAGTTATATAATTAGACTATGTTTTAATTATATAATCTAAATGCATGGAAGAGTGTTTAATTTTAACAAATATTTAATGGTGGGAAACCATTTTGAAATCAAATATTTCGGCCGCCCAAGGGGCCTTGGGAAGTCCATATCATGTCTTGTTTTATGCAAGACTTGATTACTTACACACTCTTCCATCATTTACACTTCTTCTCTCTTCTTTTCACTCAAGCAAGAACACTCTAAACCTCTTAAAAATTCGGATTTAGTGGCTGAAATTTGAGGCTGAAAATTCGGATTTAGAAAGTAGCTTTGAAAGATTGTTTTGGTGTAAAGCTCCCTAACAAAGCAAGGTGTTTGGAAGAAGCTTGTGGGTATTACAACTTGAGGTCTTCTTCCTTGAAGGATTGCTGCTCAAAAACCATCATCATCTTCATAGTTTCGACCCTTTTGAGCTGCTGAAAGGTAGTATTTCACAGCTCATTGTAGCTGTGATTTTATGTACATTTACATATGTTCATAGCTTGCTTATTCACATATAATGATCCTTTTGTTTTGGGTTTGTTTTATACATATATATGTCACCATAAAAACATGAAATTTCAGCTTTATAATCATGTTTTAAAATATATATCCGCTGCGTTTTTCTGAAAGTTTAAGAGATTAAACTTGGTTTTATGTTCTAACAAACCCTTCAATGGCATCAAGAGCCGGTTATGTGGATAGCTTGCTTGTTCTTGTCCTTTAAAAATCGTTTTATGGGACTTTATAACCCTTTTAAGGGCTGCTATATTCTTGTATGTTGAATCCCCAAACTTTCAAGGTTATATTACACATGCTTGTGATTAAACCTTGAAAGATATGTATGTTGATATGTATGTTGTTTGGACAATGTTTAAAACCCGAAATTTCAGTTTATGTTGGCTGAAGTTTCGTGGGTTTTAGAGGGGATTCACTATTATTTTTGGATGATATGATGAATGTTATTATTGATGCATAACCTAGCCTTTGGCCTTGTGTTGTTTGGATGATTGCAATGGTTGTTTTTGTTTATTCAATGGGGTTGTATTTTTATTCATCTGTGCTTTCTTTAAAATGTAATTTATTTATTATTGGGTTGTAATAAATAGATTACGTGCATTTTCATTTTACTAGATATCTTGTATTAGGACTTTATATCTTGTAATATGAAGACATATGCATTAGAAGCACAAAGGAGAAACATGGAGCATTTTGGATGCGGTTTCAAGTGGGAGGCTTTTGGAAGCTTTCTATGTGTTTTTGTTATGACCCTTAGGAATGCCTTTGGACCACACTTGTGATGGCAAACAAGTGTGGACCACTTTAGATGCTATGGTTATGCACATATGCTATGTTGTTTTGTTTATATTATTGTGGTTGATAGCATGTATGTTATATTTGCTTTTACAAACCTTTCTATGAACTTAACAAACTATTAGTTTGAAACTAATTAAATGGTTCTTAATCATTAAAAGGTAATAAAAGGTTATTAAAATGATTTAATGATTTAAAGATTAAAATGGGTTTTAATCAAAGGACCATAGGGTATCTTGTATTTGAAAGCATGCAAATACAAGTACATAGAGTTTTCTAAAACTTAAAATATGAAATCTCTAATATTTTAAAACAAGATCAACACCGTCCTTTTACACAACACTTGAGTTACTTGGGAACTCTTTGTGGGATAAGGTCACCTAACCATTTTGAGGGAACTTGTGATTTGAGGTGAGAATGCCTTATTTGTGGGATAAATGTCACCTAACCACTTATTTTGGCAAACTCACACGTGGATGTAAGTAGGGTGTCTTGATTTGCAAACCATATCAAATGGATCACCTACGATGTGGTTTCCAAATGGTGTTGATGGGATTAACATGCCGACTTTACATATGATGTTTAAAGTCGATCCCATACCTCTAGAAGTTGCAAAAGGTTGCAACCGTCAATCGTTGACCACCTTATTAATTTAAATCGTGGGATAAAGGTCACCTAACCACAATTTAAATGTAATGTTGGGTTCTAGATTTTAATATGAAAATGACCTTAAAAGGTATTAATTATTAAAAAAATAACAATATCAAAAATATTAAAATAGATCTTTGTTAAATTTTGTAGATGGCCTCCAATAATGATAATCATGATAACTCATCCGCGTCCGCCCAATCTTTACGAGCGATTCTCCAAAAGGAACGTCTAAATCATCACAATTTTATTGATTGGTATCGAAACTTGAGAATCGTTCTCAAGCAAGAGAAACGATCATACGTTTTAGACGACCCTATCCCCGATCAACCTACTGAGGATGATGAGGAGGCCTTTAATGATTGGCTGAAGTACACTGAGGACTCTGTCCAAGTGTCTTGTCTCATGCTAGCGAGCATGACTCCGGATCTCCAAAAGGAGTATGAACATCACGGAGCTTATGACATGATAACCTAGCTGAAGGAAACGTTCCAACAGCAAGCGAGGGTTGAGCGCTTCGAAACGGTTCGAGCACTCCATGCATGTCGTATGGACGACAACCAATCGGTTTCATCTTATGTACTTAAGATGAAAAGCCACATTGACCGCCTTGAAAGGCTTAATTGTCCTGTCTCGAAGGAATTGGCCACGGATTTGATCCTCAATGGCCTTACCAAGAAGTTCGAGACATTTGTGTTGAACTACAACATGAATGCTTGGGAAAAAAGTATTGGTGAGCTTCACTCAATGCTCAAAACGGCCGACGCGGCCATGGGTAAAAGGGTTTTACCCGTTCTCACTATCAATGAAGGTGGGAACAAGAAAAGGCCTCATCCCACACCCAAGGCAAAGGTTGCCAAGGGCAAGGGACCCGTATGGGGAAAAGGGAAAGGGGTGGTAAGGGTGCCACCCAAACCACAAGAGAAGAAGCAAAAGGTTGCTTCGAGTGACCCATGCTTCAAGTGTGGGGAGATTGGACATTGGGCAAGAAACTGTCCCGTCCATCTCCAAGAGTTGAAAGCAAAGAGGGATGCCGAGCAAACCTCAGGTACAATATACATGATCCATATTGATTTAAACTTAATATCCTCTAACACATGGGTATTGGATACCGGATGTGGAACTCACATTTGCAATTTGTTGCAGGGGTTCAAAAGAAATAGTGACTTCAAGAAAGGGGATGTTAGCCTCTACATGGGCAATGGGGCAAAAGTTCAAGTTGAAGCCCGTGGTGACTACATCTTGAAACTTCCAAATGGTTTGGAAGTAATTTTGTATAATGTTTTGTATGCTCCTAGTTTGACTAGGAACATTATCTCTGTAGCCCTATTAAAACAATTTGGATATGTATTATCATTTATTGGAAATGAAATTCATGTTGCTTTGAATGACATGTTCTACTTTAAAGCTATTCCTATTAATGGTATTTATGAATTGGTTCATGAAAATACTTTAAATAGTTCATTGTACCAAACTAGCACCAAGAAACTCAAGTTGGATTTGAGTGATACCTATCTTTGGCATTGTCGTCTTGGTCATATAAACAAGAAAAGAATTCAAACACTACAAAAGAATGGTCTTTTAAAAACAAGTGAATGTGATTCATTTGATGTGTGTGAATCTTGTTTACAAGGTAAAATGACTAAGACACCCTTTAGTGGGACTAACAAAAGGGCAAAAGATTTGTTAGGAATCATACATTCGGATGTATGTGGTCCTCTTAAGCCAATGACTAGGAATGGTGAAAGATACTTCATTACCTTTACCGACGATTATAGTCGCTATGGGTATGTGTACCTATTAAGACACAAAGATGAAGCTTTTGAAATGTTCAAGATCTTTCAAAATGAAGTACAAAATCAACTCAACAAGTAAATTAAAGTTCTCCGCACCGATAGAGGAGGTGAATACCTAAGTGATGTTTTTCAAGATCATCTTAGGAGTTGTGGGATTGTCTCACAACTCACTCCACCTGGAACACCACAACATAATGGTGTGTCTGATAGGAGGAATCGAACCTTATTAGATATGGTCCGATCTATGATGGCTAGAAGCACATTGCCTCTATCATTTTGGGGTTTCGCTTTGCTCTCCGCGGCCCGTATTCTAAATATGGCCCCAACCAAAAAGGTGGAAAGGACACCTTTGAGATATGGCATGGAAGAGTTCCATCCCTATCATACTTAAGGGTCTGGGGTTGTGAGGCTTATGTTAAGACTCCCACCCCAAACAAATTGGAAGTCCGATCCACCAAGTGTATCTTTGTTGGATATCCTAGTGATTCTATGGGATATTATTTCTATGATCAACTGGAACAAAAGGTGTTTGTTGCCAGAAAGGGTGAGTTCTTAGAAGCAAAGTTTCTTATGGAAGGAACTAGCAGTAGAACAGTGGATCTTGAGGAGGATCAAGAACCACAACCCGATGCACGTTTGGTTGAAACTAGCACTCAACATGAGGATGTTGAGCATGATCAAGTGGTTGATCATATACACAAAACGTTCGCAGATCTGGTAGAATTAGTAATCCACCTTAAAGATATGGATTTTTCGTTGATGGATGCTATGTGGTAGATTCCGATGAACCAACCACCTATCGTGATGCAATGTCCAATTTGGATTATGACAAATGGCTTGAAGCCATGAACGTTGAGATGAAATCCATGTATGACAATCAAGTATGGGACTTGGTTGTACCACCTCTTAACTCCAAAGTAGTTGGAAGTAAGTGGGTTTTCAAGAAGAAAACCGATATGCATGGAAACTTGGATACTTATAAAGCTAGACTTGTTGCAAAAGGTTTCACTCAAACTCAAGGAGTTGATTATGATGAAACCTTCTCACCTGTTGCGATGCTAAAGTCTATAAGGATATTGTTTGCCATAGCTGCTCATTATGATTATGAGATTTGGAAAATGGAGGTCAAAACCGCTTTCCTAAATGGATATCTTGAGGAAGATATCTATATGGTTCAGCCTGAAGGTTTTGTCGATCCTAAACATCCTAATAAAGTATGCAAGTTAAAGAAATCAATCTATGGATTGAAACAAGCATCGAGAAGTTGGAATCACCGTTTCGATGAAGAAATAATTAAATTCGGATTCATTAAGAACGCTGATGAAGCTTGTGTATATAAGAAAGCTAGTGGGAGCATCATCACTTCCTAGTATTATATGTTGATGACATACTACTATTTGGAAATGTCATTCCAACCTTGGAAGGTGTTAAAACCTAGCTTGGAAGTTGTTTTTCAATCAAGGATCTTGGTGAAGCCACCAATATTTTGGGAATAAAGATCTATAGGGATAGATCAAGGCGGTTGATTGGTTTAAATCAAAGTGCATACATTGATAAAATCTTGAAAAGGTTCAAGATGGAGAATTCTAAGAAAGGTACGGTACCCATTCAAAGAGGAACGATATTGAGTACGACTCAATGTCCTAGCTCAAAGGATGAGCAAGATAAAATGAAGGCAATCCCATACGCATCTGCTATTAGATCCATCATGTATGCAATGATATGCACTCGACTGGACGTGTCATGCGCCTTAAGCATGACAAGCCGATACCAGCAAAATCCTGGAAACAGTCATTGGATGGCTGTTAAGAACATACTTAAGTACCTAAGGAGGACAAAAGATATGTTCCTAATCTATGGATCTGGTGATGAGGAACTCGTTGTAAAAGATTACACGGATGCGAGTTTCCAAACCGATCGTGATGATTCACGGTCACAATCGGGATATATTTTCATTCTGAATGGAGGAGCGGTCTCTTGGAAGAGCTCCAAACAGGATGTGGTGGCTCTATCAACTACAGAATCAGAATACGTCGCCGCCTCATTGGCAGCTCAAGAAGCTGCATGGTTGAAGAAATTCATTGCCGATCTAGGGGTTGTCCCTTCCATTCAGGACCCCCTAGAGATCTTTTGTGATAACGAGGGTGCGATTGCTCAAATCAAGGAACCTTGTGCTCATCAAAAGACTAGGCACATTGAGTGGAGATTCAACTACATACGAGATGAAGTTGAAAAGGGAAAGATATGTATTCGCAAAGTTCACACGGATCAAAACATTGCGGATCCTCTCACGAAGCTCCTTGAAAAGGCAAAGCATGAAGGTCATACTTGGCCATGGGACTTTGATATTCTAGTGATTGGACTTGATCTGTAATTTTGTATTTGGATATGTGGAACTTTTATTATTTGAATAAAATTATTTGGTTATAATGTTTCAATAAATATTCCAATTTAGCATGTTTAATCCATGAGTAAATTGTTTACTCTAAATGTTCGTAGTCGTTCAGACTTGTGGGAACAAGTATGAGGGTAAGATTATTATGAATTTGGATTGGTAGATATTCATATGGATGAATATAGAGCAAAAGGTTGCTGCCAAGGTTCATAGATATTTGTGGGATGCAAATATTGGACTGACCTGCATCTCAAATATTACTACATGGGATCTTCCTGATTGATGATCATAAGTAATTTTGAGTAAAGGCGAACATCATTTGGTATCCTCTGACCTTAGATACATACTGGGTCTTGATATTTACCAAATTTATACTTTGACTCAGTTCTTCATTGTTCTGAAATATGGCAGTACATAAGTCTGAGTTCAGGTATGATATAAGGTAATTGTGAGAGACGTATGTAGTCAAGAAGGGATTTGTCCCTCTTATTCGTTGAGAGTAAGATGTCTAAGGCCTGATAAAGTTAAATCAATGGAGAATGATCACTCTGTGTCTCTAGGATTTAACATGACATCTGCGACAAAAGGATAGATGATTGTTTCACCTAAACATTTCAAGTATAGTACTTGAAGGGGATGATGTTATTGAATGGCACTTAGTCATACGTATTAAGGGTAGTAAACCGTTGTTAGGCGGTATTTACTGCTTGCATCAATCTTTTATGAATCTTGTGCAAGTGGGAGATTGTTGGCTCTTATATGCCTAAGACACATACAAGTTTGATGTGGTTAGTACGTTATGATCCAAGTCGGGTCATACCCAATAACAAGCTATACAAACACCAATAATTAATTATTTGTTGATAAGATCATACAAATATATTAACACCTATTTAGAAAATTGGTTTTCTAAATATTGCTTTTGTGATAGAACAACATTATATGGATAATTTGTTCATGAGATATTTATTTGATTCATTATTTAAGTTGGTTAAATAATGTCAAATAAAAGTGTGTCAAGTTATATAATTAGACTATGTTTTAATTATATAATCTAAATGCATGGAAGTGTGTTTAATTTTAACAATATTTAATGGTGGGAAACCATTTTGAAATCAAATATTTCGGCCGCCCAAGGGGCCTTGGGAAGTCCATATCATGTATTGTTTTATGCAAGACTTGATTACTTACACACTCTTCCATCATTTGCACTTCTTCTCTCTTCTTTTCACTCAAGCAAGAACACTCAAACCTCTTAAAATTCGGATTTAGTGGCTGAAATTTGAGGCTGAAAATTTGGATTTAGAAAGTAGCTTTGAAAGATTGTTTTGGTGTAAAGCTCCCTAACAAAGCAAGGTGTTTGGAAGAAGCTTGTGGGTATTACAACTTGAGGTCTTCTTCCTTGAAGGATTGCTGCTCAAAAAACATCATCATCTTCATAGTTTTGACCCTTTGAGCTGCTGAAAGGTAGTATTTCAGCTCATTGTAGCTGTGATTTTATGTACATTTATATATGTTCATAGCTTGCTTATTCACATATAATGATCCTTTTGTTTTGGGTTTGTTTTATACATATATATGTCACCATAAAAACATGAAATTTCAGCTTTATAATCATGTTTTAAAATATATATCCGCTGCGTTTTTCAGAAAGTTTAAGAGGTTAAACTTGGTTTTATGTTCTAACAAACCCTTCATTACAAGATTCGGAAGAAGATCTGATATGAAATCAATCGCTTCTTCTGAGACTTAACAACTATTCTGAGAAGAAAATTATCCTGAGAGGAATTTGCTTCGGAAGATATGGAAAATATCTTCCGAGGGTTAATTCCTCTTCGGAAGAATTCGTACTTAGATAAAATTTAGAGAAATACCTTTTGTAACAGGGCTTAGATTGTTTTGACATAAAACTTTACACATTAAAAAGGTTTCAAATGAGATAGACTGATCAAGGTTTATCATCCCAATAGCTGTAATGAGATATTTGAATCTTTGTTCATCAAAGGCTTTGGTGAACAAGTCAGCATGTTGTTCATTTGAATCAACTTTGATTAGCTTGATAAAGTTTTTCTCATGAATATCTCTAATGAAATGATACCTGATATCGACGTGTTTAGTTTTGAAGTTCTTCACTGGATTTTCAGTAATGGAGATAGCACTGTTGTTGTCAATGTGGATAGGAGTGCACATGAAGTTGAATCCGTAGTCTATCATCTGGTTCTGAATCCATAGCAGCTGAGCACAGCAACTAGCAGCAACAATGTATTCAGCTTCAGCAGTTGATGTAGATACACATGATTGCTTCTTGCATTGCCATGAGATGATCCTTCCACCAAGAAATTGACATCCACCAGATGTTGATTTCTTGTTGATATTGCAGCCACCATAATCACTGTCAAAGTAACCATAGAGATTGAAATCACTATTTCTAGGATACCAGAGACCTAGTTTAGGTGCTCCTTTAAGGTATCTAAGGATTTTCTTGGTAGCAACTAGGTGAGACACCTTTGGAGCAGCCTGATATCTTGCACAAATACAAGTTGCAAACATGATATCAGGTCTACTTGCTGTGAGATACATCAGAGAACCAATATTTGTTCTATACTGATGTTGATCAGTATCCTCCCCCTCAGAGTTAGGGCAGAGATTGTGGTTTCTTGGTATAGGTGTTTTTGCTGCCTTATAATTTTTCATATCAAATCTTTCTAAGATGTCATTGACATACTTAGATTGACTGATGAAAAACCCTTCCTTCATTTGCTTCACCTGAATTCCAAGGAAAAAGTCCATTTTTCCCATGGAACTCATCTCAAACTTCTTCTTCATGATGCTCTCAAAGTCTTTACACATTTGGTCATTTGAGGAACCAAATATGATTTCATCAACATAGACTTGAACGAGCAAGATGTCTTTCCCAGACTTTCTTATGAAAAGAGTCTTATCAATGGTACCTCTAGTGTATCCATTCTTCATGAGAAACTAAGACAATGTTTCATACCACAGCCTAGGTGCTTGGTGCAGCCCATATAGAGCTTTATCCAATTTGCACACATAGTTAGGATGTTGTGGGTCTTCAAATCTGGAGGTTGGCATACATAGACATCCCTATCTATATCCCCATATAGAAAAGAACACTTGACATCAAGCTGGTAGACAGTGAAATTCCTGGATGCAGCATAAGCAAGGAAGATCCTAACTGCCTTAAGTCTTGCAACAGGTGCAAAGACATCAGTATAATCGATTTCCTCCTCTTGAGTGTATCCTCGAACCACCAGTCTTGCTTTGTTCTTGATAATCAAGCCTCTATAATCTCTCTTGTTTCTAAAAACCCATTTAGTGCTTATAGGTACTTGACCGGATGGTAGCGGACATAGGTTCCAAACCTTTTGTCTTTTGAATTGAAGCAGCTCCTCTTGCATTGATTCAACCCAGCTACAATCTTTCAAGGCATCTTCCACTTTCTTGGGTTCCATTGGGATAAAAAGCATGAGTACAGGCAGACATTCTCATTGTGAGTTTGTCCTCTTGTTCTCACGCCTTCAGAGACTTCCCCTATGATGTTTCAGCTGGATGAGTGTTGTGAATCCTAAGTCGAGGAATTACCTCCAGTTGCGAAGATAGATCCAAATTGGACATATTTTGCTTAGGAGCTTGAACACTTGGTCCAGCTGCTGTTTTAAACTTATTCAATGAGGACTGATTAAATGAAAGAGAAACATCATCATTTGTTTGCTATGAAGCAGCATTAACAGTTGCCTGTTCCTTCAAGATGTTGCTTCCATCAGCTTGGTGTTATGCAGTGTCACCTGAAGAGGTTTGAGAGTCAACAGGTGAACCGCTTGTTGAAGTTCCAATCTCTTGAGATGGTTATACTATCGGATCTGCCAATAGTGGGAACCTGATTTGTTGCAGCTCTTGGAGAACTTGGAATAGGTCTGGAAAGCTCAAACAGTTGATCATCATCAGAATCACTTTGAGCACCTGTTCCAGCTGATACATTCTCACAAGATGGTTTAGAATAGTTTGAAAACAATTCTAAATCAAAGATATGATCAGGGCCATTTCCCCAAACACAAGGAGTGTGCTCATTAACTACAATGTTGAAGGATTCCTCAAATTGTTGATTTTTAATGTTATAAACTCTATAAGCTTTAGAGTTAGAATATCCAACAAAGATGGCATCGTCTGACTTTTCAGCAAATTTTGCCAAATTGTCTTTTATGTTTAAGTATGGTACACCTGCTGCCAAAGAACCTTAGAAAGCCAATGAATAGTGGCCTATGGTTCCATAGCTTATAAGGGGTTTTTCCATGTGGCTTAACTACAAGGACCCTGCTTTGCACATAGCATGCAGTGCTGACTACCTCTGCCCAGAATGTTAGAGGCAACTTTGAATAGCTAACACAGTCGAGCAGCCTCAATAAGTGTCATGTTCCTTGTGACATCCTCACCAAAAGTCCGTCAATTAACGTGGACTTCGTTAACTTTTCTTCGCTCGCTCATTCCTCATCTTTATAAACAATTTGTGTGGATATTATACTTGCTTATCATCTTTATGCTTGTGTTCTTATCATTAACGTATGCTATCCTTAAAAAACTTTTACATCTTTCATCATCGTTACCGCCAGCCAATATACCATTTTTATAAAAATTAAATTTATTGTCACTAATATAAACACCATGTTTAAAGTCACAAATATCATTAATATATTTTTATCACTAATATAACAAATCTATTAAAGTCGTTTTCAACCGAAACAAATTTGGGAAATTCGGGGATTTAAGTGCAGGGACTATATGTGTCATTTTCCAAACTTGGGCTGGGTATATAAACCCATTTTCCCAGCCCTAGCCCTCATTTACTTCATTTTCTTCTTCTTTTTCTTCATTCTCTTCTTCATTTTCATCTTCTTCCTTACACCAATACCGCCCCGTTTGGTCACGTTTTCATCGTCTAGACTTCGACTACAACCAAGTCTACTCCATTCTTGCAGGTAGACGACCTTGGTTCTACCTTTTCTTGCTAGTTCACGGCTGTCCATTTAGGGTTTCGGGTGTTCGGGTCCAACCCGAACACATGAGGTCGTGTGGGTGCGTGTGATGTCTTTCTGCGTGTTCTTCTTGTTTGTGTATGTTTGTAGTGTGTTTCTGGAAGTCCTTGTTTTGTAAAACCCGTGCACGGAGCAGCCGAAGGCTGCTCTGCAATGCAGCAGTCACGAACCTACTGTTCAGGCGACTGGGCCTGTCATGCGACTGAGCCGTGCGACTGGGTGAGTCGTACGACTGAGCCATGCGTCTGAGACAATCATGCGACTAAGTTGTGCGACTGGGTGTGTCGTGCGACTGAGTCGTGCGACTGTGTGAATGTGTGCGATTGAGTCATGCAACCGAATGAATGTGTGCGATTGTGCGTGTATCACTCGACTGAATGCCAGTCGCACGCATGAAGGTTCAATCGTACGAATGAAGCTGATTCGTACGAATGAAGGTTGATTCGTGCGTATGGATGTTGAATCGTGTGATTGGGTGCTGTGTGGTACGACTGAATGCTGAGTCGCACGAATGAAGGTTCAATCGTACGAATGAAGCTGATTCGTACGATGAGGGTTGATTCGTGCGGATGGAGTGTTGAGTCTTGCGTCTGGTCCTGTCGTGCGACTGAAGTTGTTGTGTGTAAATTCCTTCTTGTGTGTGTGGTGTGTGTATGTCGTGTGATGTTAAGGTGACATCGACACGATTGTCGTTGCTAATGACAATGTTAAAGTAAACGCCATCAAACTTACTAATGTTATTCCAAATCAAATCAACTTAACATTTTACAAGTATCAATAACCGATTTGTAACTATTAATATTTACCAAATACTCCTTAATAACAATGAACTTTTACACAAATACGATCAGCAACGGTGACGATATCTAGTACTTGGATCTACATAAGATCTAATACGTGTGTCTGTTTGTGTGTGTTACACGCGACCCAACCGATACAACCCGAACCGACCGAACGTTACTATTTACTTTATACATATCATTAATGCTTAACAATAACTGTCAATAGTTGTTTGACAGTGCATTTCATACAACATTTGAAACTTGATCATTCATACTTACCACCTACCAAGTGAGTTTCGTGGCCCTTTTATGCTTATACAATATTTCAATCATTACAAACATGGGGAAACTTACCCATTTTCAATGCTGTCAATTTCAACAATTACATACTGACAACGTGTTACTGTTTTGTGAGTACTTATCTGATACATGCTTGATTCGCTGTGGTACCTTTGTTATCTTATATTTCATGTCATTTATACAAACTGGTGAATTTTACTACCTTCTATTTGTCAATGTTATTTCTATATCACTTTACACTCCATTTTGATTTGTATATTTTGTTACTGACAGTCATGCTGTTTTGTTGATATGCACTATCTGATATCCTCTCTGTGTTTGATAATGTCATACACGATGTTTTCTATTTGTACTATCTTCACTATTATTCTACAATTACATTTATGATACACCATTCCTTGTTTAAATGTTGCTATATACTAGTTATGTACCATACAAGTCATCCTTGTGTCACAAGACTCTGTGATTCAACTATAATTCCAGTGTGGGAACCGACGGATAGGTATTGGTAGTACTACTGGTTGACACCCCCATCCTTGTTTGTTGGTATACTAGTTAGTACCACAGTAGCCAGTGGGCCCTTGGTGAATATATTCCGACAAGATCTACGTCATTAGGTTTGGTTCAAAGCTCATTGTCATGTGATTATACTTACTTATAACTATATTCACGGTATTCCACAACATTTACTATACAGCATCAATTACTTATTTACTATTTAAACCTGCAAGCTCACCAACAATTTTGTTGACCATTTTGAGCATATCTTTTTAGGTGACAATGCTAATTGAAGATCTAGGTGTGCTGCCTTAGTGGAGACCCTAGGATGCATTTTTGAGACTAAACATATTTGACAAACATATAATTTGGAATCAATGTTGTAGTCTGATTAAACAATGTATTCTTTTGATACTTGTTCCCGGGTTGTGGGAATTTACATTACAATTGTTACTACTTGATTATGTGAATCATTTAACATGTTTATGCTTATGGCTATGTTGTCGTGAATATTGAATAAACACGACACAAGTCTCCTTTGTGTCGGGTGTCGTCATGACACGCTTTATCATCATTTATTATATTGCATCTCTATTATCCACCATGTGTTATGACGATTCCGATTTCGTTACATCCCCGTGTTTCCGCTTTTAGCGGGGGTGTGACAGATTGGTATAAGAGCCATTGGTTATAAAGAATTAGGCAATACGCTTGACCTAGACTATAACCTAGGAACCTTCACGTAGATTTGCATGCTAGGATCTGTGTGCATTTTATATCTCATGTATGTGTTCCTCTTTACTTGATTTGTTTATTTATCTGTTTCGTGATCTTTTCACCCTGTGAGAAGAGCCCTTGTGCTCACTCCTTATGGGATACTTCTATTGGATATTTCGTTCCCTCTGCGCACTGAGTTGGTTTATAAAATCCAGGTACTAAACCCGAAGAGATCTTCACAGATCATGCCATTGCGCTTGACCTCGGACATTGATATTGACCCTGAGGAGGTTATGTCTGAAACCTCGAAAGAGGAGGAGATAGACAACCTTCGCTAGACTAGACATGATTATATACATGGACTTACAATTGTTGTGATGGACTATTGTTGGGACATTATCAATTCATGGTGTGAGAACTACACGACTTGCATGTGATGTGTGGTGACAATAAGTGTGATATTAACTTGGAATGCTAGACTTTGATGAACGATGTGGAGAATATAATTTGAAATGGTTAAAGCTTATGTGTTTACTACTTTTATGATTAGAAAATGCCGCCTCGAAGAGTTACCCGCATCAACAGTGGCAGAAGTGAAGCCCTGAGGGGCAGAGGCAGAGGTAGAGGTAGAGCACCAAGAACAAGTGATGGCCCTGCCAGTAACAATCAGGGAACAGGAGACTCTGATATGGCAGCTTTGATCGCTCAACAACTGGTCGCACTGATTCCGACTATAGTGGCCCAAGTGAGCGATGCACTTCAGCAACACCACCCCCACGGGGATGGTGGCAATGACAACGAGGATGGTGGAGAAAGAGGTCAAGGTGGGATTGAAACTGAAGTAGGTCATGGGAACCCGACTGGGAACGAAAGTAATCAGGAAACCGGGAATGGTGGAACAACCGGTAATGAGACTGGGGTTGTTAATGCCAGAAGGGGATGTTCGTACAAGGAGTGTGTGGCCTGCAAACCGAAGGAATTTGATGGAAGGGCGGAGCGATAGCCCTAACCAGATGACTGGAGAAGATGGAGGCAGTGATTGACATCAATGAGTGCCTCGATAGCCAGAGAATCAAGTATGCCACGTGTTCATTACAGGGCAAAGCACTAACTTGGTGGAACACTCAGATTCAGGCTAGGGGAAGAGAATCAGCGATGCAGATGTCATGGGATGAATTCAAGGCATTGATCACCGAGGAATACTGCCCCCTCAATGAGGTGAAGAAGCTGGAGCATGAATTCTGGAATCATGCTATGGTGGGGGCCAGGCACGCAGCTTACACTGACCGTTTTCATGAGTTGGCAAGATTGGTTCCACATCTGGTCACGCCAGAATCAAAGAGGATCGAGAGGTATATTTGGGGACTTGCGCCTCAAATCCGAGCGATGGTAACAGCAGTTGCTCCTCCTACGATTCAGAGCGCAATTCTAAAGGCTGGCGCTCTAACTGACGAGATGGTGAGAACAGTGTTTTTGGGTAGAGGAGCAGAGAAAAGGAAAGATGTTGGGGAAACGAGCCGGTCGAGTGCCGGGAAATTTGACAAAAGGGCCAAGACAACCAGGAATTTTGTGGCCGTGACGCAGGGCAAAAGAGAGTATGTCGGGCCGCACCCCAAATGTGACAGGTGCAACTATCATCATCCCCCAGGAATGCCGTGCCGGGTGTGCGTGAACTGTAAACGCCCAGGGCATCTAGCGAGAGACTACAGAATAGCGTCAAATCTGGTGGCTCCGGTTAACGCGGTTAACCCCGCCGGGAATGCCAGGGTCTGCTATTAGTGTGAAGGCCCTCATCGCTACAGAAACACATGCCCCAGACTGAATCAGGCGCTAGGTCAACAAGGGAATAACCAGCAGTAGGTGATGGGTATAACTGGAAATCAAGGCCCGGCGAATAGAGGAAATACAGCTCGGGGACGTGGTTTTGTCATCGGAGCCAACGATTCTCATCAAGACCCGAATGTTGTCACAGGTACGCACTTACTAAATCATCACTTCGTATCTATATTATTTGATACTGGAGCAGACAATAGCTTTATATCTGCTGAGTTTGTGCAATTGCTTGATTTGAGTCCTAATAGGCTAGAAACTAGCTACTCTGTAGAATGGCCAATGGTAGGGTTGTTCAGGCCGATGAGATTATTAGGAAGTGCTTGATAATGTTGGAGAACCATGCCTTCGATATAGATTTGATACCCTTTGAGTTAGGAAGTTTCGACGTGATTGTGGGAATGGATTGGTTGTCGAAACACAGAGCTGAGATTGTCTGTCGGGACAAAGTAGTACGAATCCCCATGCCAAACGAGGAGGTACTCAGGATTCAAGGAGAACGACCGGGAAGAAACTTAAAGCTTATCTCCTGCATGAAAGCACGCCGAAGTTTACGAAAGCAGTGCTATGCGTTTCTGGCTCATGTGGTAGAGAAGAAGGAAGAGGAGAGGAAATTAGTAGATATTCCAGTGGTACGGGACTACCCAGATGTATTTCCTGATGACTTCTCTGGTTTGCCTCCTCCACGACACGTGGAATTTCGTATAGAGTTTGTTCCTGGAGCTACACCGGTAGCAAAGACGCCATATCGGTTAGCACCATCTGAAATGCAAGAGTTATCCAGTCAGTTACAGGATCTACTGGAGAAGGGTTTTATTCGGCTGAGACATTCACCGTGGGGAGCACTGGTATTATCTGTCAAGAAGAAGGATGGGTCGTTCCGCATGTGTATCGATTATCGTGAGTTGAACAAGTTAACCGTGAAGAATCGATATCCTCTCCCCAGGATCGACAATCTGTTTGACCAGCTGCAAGGAGCTTCATATTTCTCCAAGATCGACCTTCGTTTTGGATATCATCAACTAAGGGTTGTCGAGGAGGACATACCGAAAACAGCGTTTAGAACTCGTTATGGGCACTATGAGTTCTTGGTCATGCCGTTCAGCCTGACTAACGCACCAGCTGTGTTTATGGACCTAATGAATTAGGTGTGTAAACCTTACCTGGATAAGTTTGTGATTGTATTTATAGACGATATACTTATCTACTCCCAATCGAAAGAGGATCACGAAGAACACCTTCGGGCAATACTGGAACTGCTACGGGAAGAGAAACTTTTCGCCAAGTTCTCGAAGTGTGAATTCTGGTTGTGGGAAGTAAAGTTTTTGGGTCATGTGGTTAACGAAGATGGGATTCATGTAGATCCCGGCAAGATCGAAGCGGTGAAGAAATAGGATGCACCCCAGACACCTTCAGAGATACGACAATTCTTAGGATTGGCCGGTTACTATCGTCGCTTTATCGCGAATTTTTCAAAGATCGCGCAACCATTAACATTGCTGACTCAGAAAGACAAGAAGTTTGATTGGGGACATGCACAAGAACAAGCGTTCCAAACGTTGAAAGAGAAGTTGTGCAACGCACCGATATTGTCCCTCCCAGACAGAACAGATGATTTTGTGGTGTATTGCGATGATTCACATCAAGGATTGGGATGTGTGCTAATGCAGAAGGGTAAGGTGATTGCCTACGCTTCGCGACAACTTAAGATGCACGAAAAGAACTATACAACTCATGATCTCGAGTTGGGCGCTATAGTATTTGCACTTATGATATGGAGGCATTACCTGTATAGAACCAAATGCATCATCTACACAGATCATAAGAGCCTCCAACATATCCTGGATCAGAAGAAACTTAATATGCGTCAGCGACGTCGGGTAGAACTACTTAGTGACTACGATTGTGAAATCCGGTATCATCCGGGGAAAGCTAACGTGGTGGCTGATGCTTTAAGCCGCAGAGAACGTGTGAAACCACTACGTGCTCGAGTGTTAGGATTGACTATTCAAACGAATCTGAAAGCTTAGATCCAAATTGCACAAAGTGAGGCATTGAAAGAAGAAAACCTTGCGGGAGAAGAATTCCGAGGGTTGGATAAACAAATGAGTTGTAAGGATGATGGTATATAGTACTTCATGGATCGTATATGGGTACCCAGATGGGGAGGTATACGTACCTTAGTCATGGATGAAGCCCACAAGACGCAATATTCTATTCATCCTGGTGCAAACAAGATGTATCATGATCTCAAAGATCTGTACTGGTGGCCAGGTATGAAGAAAGACATTGCTATGTACGTCAGCAGATGCTTGACATGCTCGAAAGTTAAAGCTGAACACCAGAAACCATTGGGATTATTACAGCAACCTGAAATTCCCGAGTGGAAATGGGAGAATATAGCTATGGATTTTATTACCAAACTCCCTAGAACGAGCAGCAGGCACGACTCGATATGGGTCGTAGTGGATCGGATGACGAAATCAGCACATTTCTTGCCGATCCGAGATGACTACAAGATGGATAAGTTGGCGAGATTGTACATCAAGGAGGTCGTGACAAGACACGGAATACCAGTGTCGATTATATCCGACCGTGACAGCTGATTTACTTCACGATTTTGGTAAACACTACAGAAAGCGATGGGCACTCGATTAGATATGAGTACCGCCTATCACCCTCAGACAGATGGCCAAAGTGAACGAACTATACAGACGCTAGAAGACATGTTGAGGGCGTGTGTAATCGACTTTTGTGGTAGTTGGGACACTCATCTACCGCTGATTGAGTTCTCTTACAACAACAGTTACAATACAAGCATTGGATGTGCTTCGTTCGAAGCGGGAAGAAAATGTAGATCACCCGTTTGTTGGGCCGAGATTGGTGAAAGTCAGTTAACAGGCCCAGAGATCATTCAAGAAACAACCGAGAAGATCTTTCAAATCAAAGACCGACTAAAAGCTGCCAGAATCGCCAAAAGAGCTATGCCGACAACCGTCAGAAGCCTCTAGAATTCAACATTGGGGATCGAGTTTTACTTAAAGTCTCTCCTTGGAAAGGAATCGTTCGATTTGGAAAGAAAGGGAAGTTAGCCCCAAGATACGTAGGACCATTCGAGATTACAGAAAGAATCGGTTCAGTGGCTTACTGATTATGGTTACCACAAGAACTCAGCGGCGTACATGATACTTTCCACGTGTCAAACCTCAAGAAGTGTTTGGCTGATGAATCCCTTCACGTACCAATTGAGGAAATCAAGATTGATGAAAAGCTTCATTTTCTCGAGGAACCCCTTGAGATCATGGATCGAAAGGCCAAGCAATTGAAGCGTAGTAGATTACCAATTGTTCGCGTAAGGTGGAATTCAAAACGAGGGCCAGAGTTTACATGGGAACGGGAAGATCAGATGAAACTCAAATATCCACATCTATTCGAAGATGACACTCTTGGACCTAACTCCAGCTGAATTTCGGGACGAAATTCTCTCAACTGGGGGATACTGTGACATCCGTCACCAAAAGGTCCGTCAATTAACGTGGACTTCGTTAACTTTTCTTTGCTCGTTCATTCCTCATCTTTATAAACTATTCGTGTGGATATTATACTTGCTTTATCATCCTTATGCTTGTGTTCTTATCATTAACGTATGCTATCCTTAAAAACTTTTACAACTTTCATCATCAATACCACCAAATATATCATTTTTTATATAAAATTATTGTCACTAATAAAACCATTTTTAAGTCACAAATATCATTAAATATATTTTTATCACTAATATAACAAATCTATTAAAGTCGTTTTCAACCGAAACAAATTTGGGAATTTGGGGATTTAAGTGCAGGGACTATATGTGTCATTTTCCAAACTTGAGCCGGGTATATAGACCCATTTCCCAGCCCTAGCCCTCATTTACTTCATCTTCTTCTTCTTCATTCTCTTCTTCACTTTCATTTTCTTCTTGCACCAAAACCGCCCCGTTTGGTCACGTTTTCATTTCAGACTCGACTACAACCAAGTCAACTCCATTCTTGCAGGTAGACGACCTTGGTTGTCCCTTTTCTTGCTAGTTCACAGCTGTCCATTTAGGGTTTTGGGTGTCCGGGTCCAACCCGAACACATGAGGTCGTGTGGGTGCGTGTGATGTCTTTCTGCGTGTTCTTCTTGTTTGTGTATGTTTGTAGTGTGTTTCTGGAAGTCCTTGTTGTGTAAAACCCGTGCACGAAGCAGCCGAAGGCTGCTCTACACTTCACCAGTTGCGAACCTACTGTTCAGACGACTGGGCCCATCATGCGACTGAGCCGTGCAACTGGGTGTGTCGTACGACTGAGCCATGCGTTTGAGTTAATTGTGCAACTGAGTTGTGCGACTGGGTGTGTCGTGCGACTGTGTGAATGTGTGCGATTGAGTCATGCGACCGAATGAATGTGTGAGATTGTGCGTGTATCGCACGACTGAATGCCAGTCGCACGAATGAAGGTTCAATCGTACGAATGAAGCTGATTCGTACGAATGAAGGTTGATTCGTGCGTATGGATGTTGAATGGTGCGATTGGGTGCTGTGTGGTACGACTGAATGCTGAGTCGCACGAATGAAGGTTCAATCGTACAAATGAAGCTGATTCGTACGAATGAGGGTTGATTCATGCGGATGGAGTGTTGAGTCGTGCGTCTGGTCCTTTCGTGCGACTGAAGTTGTTGTGTGTAAATTCCTTTTGTGTGTGGGTGTGGTGTATGTGGTGTGATGTTAAGGTGACATCGACACGGTTGCCGTTGCTAATGACAATGTTAAAGTCAACACTATCAAACTTACTAATGTTATTCCAAATCAAATCAACTTAACATTTTATAAGTATCAATAACCGATTTGTAACTATTAATATTTACCAAATACTGCTTTAATAACAATGAAACTTTTACACAAATACCATCAGCAACGGCAACGATATCTAGTACTTGGATCTACATAAGATCTAATACGTGTGTCTGTTAGCGTGTGTTACACGCGACCCAACCGATACAACCCAAACCGACCGAATGTTACTATTTACTTTATACATATCATTAATGCTTAACAATAACTATCAATAGGTGTTTGACCGTGCATTTCATACAACATTTGGAAACTTGATCATTCATACTTACCACCTAACAAGTGAGTTTCATGGCCCCTTTTTATGCTTATACAACATTTCAATTATTTACAGACATTGGGGAAAAGTATGCTCACCCATTTTTAATGCTGTACAATTTACATACAATTTACATACTTGGAATCAACATGTTACTGTTTTGTGAGTACTTATCTGATACATGCTTGAGTTCGCTGTGTGTTACTTTCTTTGCAACTATTTATTTCCAGTGTGGGAACTGACGGATAGGTATTGGTAGTACTACTGGGTTGACACCCCCATCCTTGTTTGTTGGTATACTAGTTAGTACCAACAGTGGCCAGGAACGGACCCTTGGGTGAATATATTCCGACAAGATCTGTGTGTATTTCATTAGGTTTGGTTGCAAAGCTCATTGTCATGTGATTATACTTACTTATAACTGTATTCACGGTATTCCACAACATTACTATACATCATCAATTACTTATTTACTATTTAAACCTGCGAGCTCACCAACAATTTTGTTGACCATTTTGAGCATATCTTTTCAGGTGACAATGCTAATTGAAGATCTAGGTGTGCTGCCATAATGGAGACCCTAGGATGCATTTTTAGACTAAATATATTTGACAAACATATAATTTGGAATCAATGTTGTAGTCTGATTAAACAATGTATTCTTTTGATACTTGTTCCCGGGTTGTGGGAATTTACATTACAATTGTTACAACTTGATTATGTGAATCATTTAACATGTTTATGCTTATGGCTATGTATCGTGAATATTGACTAAACACGACACAAGTCTCCTTTGTGTCGGGTGTCGTCATGACACGCTTTATCATCATTTATTATATTGCATCTCTATTGTCCATCATGTGTTATGACGATCCCGATCTCGTTACATCCCCGTGTTTCCGCTTTTAGCAGGGGTGTAACATTCCTCCTCTCAGCAACACCATTTTGTTGAGGAGTTCTAGAGGCACTATATTGTCTGGCAATCCCTTTTGAGTTACAGAATGAGTCAAGAACGTGGTTCTTAAACTCAGTCCTTTGATCACTTCTAATTATTTTAATATTGTGATCAATTTGATTTTTTATTTTAAGAATAAAAGATTTTAAAGTTTCAGCAGTTTCATCTTTGGTTCTAAAAAATAATACTCATGTAAATCTAGTAAAATCATCAACAATCACAAGGCAATATGATTTCTTTCCAATGCTCATTATACTTGTGGGACCTAATAGATCCATGTGTAATAAGTGTAATGGAGTGGTGATGGAGTTGACAACTTTGGATTTATGAGATGCCCTGTCTTGCTTCCCTTTCAAGCATGCAACATAGTTATCTTTGTAGAAAAATTCCTTTTTAGGCAAACCATGTACCAAGTTATTTTTAGCCAATTTATTCATTGTCTTAAAATTTACATGACATATTCGTTTATGCCATAGTATTGACTCATCACCATCAGCTTTGGAAAGAAAGCATGATACTTCTCCCATTGGGGAAGCATTGTTCATATCCAGCTTGTACATATCCCCTTTCCTGGAAGATCTAAGAAGCACCAATTCCTGAGGAATTGTCATCCAGGGTTTGAGGATTATGCACTCATGTTCTGTGAAGAGCATTTGATGCTTTTGATCACAGAACGGAGAAACACTTAACAGATTGTGTTCAAGCTGTTTGACAAAGTTAAGTTTGTCAACCTTTAATTTTCCGTTGGATATACTTCCTCTGCCAGAAATATACCCTCCGGTCCTCACCTCCAAACTGGACAGGACCTCCATCATAATGTTGAAATTGTTGAAAGAGAGATCTATTCCCTGTCATGTGCCTGGAGCATCCACTATCCATAATCCAAACATTGTTATTCTTGTCATATGGACGTCCCTGTACATAAGATGAGATGATTAGTTTTGATTAGAAACTCAAGCCTTGTTGGTCTTGGGTTCTTCCAATGATAGTGACATAATTGAACCAAAATTTATGCATGGGGGTTCAATGGGTGTCTTTGAAGAAGAGGTTTGGGCTGCAACATCTTCCTTGATCTTCCATTCCATCCCTTTGTTGATCATGGAGGATGAGCTTGTTGAACCTTTTACAGCTTGGCATTCTTCCGAAGCTTCTTTCTTTTCGGAAGAAGTCTTCACCACCTTTTCTTCCAAAGCAGTCTTCTTCTGGGATGGTTTCGAGGGGACTCTTTTATTCTTTTGAGTCTTGATAGCTTTAGCTTCCGAAGCCTTTTTCCCTTCGGAAGAAGGACCTTCTTTCGAAAACAACCTTGCTTCGGAAACAAGCTTTCCCATTTTCATCACTTGACCATTTGATATGGTCCAAATGAGAAACCTTCATTGACTCTTTCCTTTTTAACATTATTTGCATAATGTGTGCTAGCAGGATTGTAGTAACAATCTTTGGCCATGTGGTTTTGCAGACCACACATTATGCATGCAATGTAATCTTTTGGGAATTTGAGGATTGTTGTTTCTTGTTCTTTTTCTCTTCATCAGCAACCTTTCCCTTTAACTTCTGATCCTTTGGTAGGACACTGGTACTACACTCCTTTCCTAAATCAGAGTTTCCTAACACCTGGAATCCAGCTGAGATGAATACACCCTTTTGCTTTGGGTTTATCTTCAGCTTAGACTCAACCACTTTCTTGGCAGTTTTTCAAGCTGCCTTAGCTCTGCTTCTTCTAGTTTTGGTGGTCAAGGGTTGATCATCACCAGTAGGAGAGGGTATAATCACCTGGTTCTTCCTTGTGATGGTCTCCATGGTTGCATCATTCTTTGACTCATAAGAAGATGGGTCAGCAGATGGAACCTCTTGCTCTTCAGTACCACACCTTGGTTGTCTAATAGACTCATAGGAATAAGGTGGAGCAATTTCATTGGTTCCCAACCCACCTTTGTTTTGGTAATTAATTTTTGAGTGAGAGGATGATGCAAGAATGCCAAATTGTATTTTGTGTTAAGTATGGTACACCTGCTGCCAAAGGACCTTAGAAAGCCAATGAACGGTGGCCTCTTGTTCCATAGCTCATAAGGGGTTTTTCCATGTGGCTTAACTACAAGAACTCTGTTCTACACATAACATGTAGTGTTGACTGCCTTTGCCCAGAATGTTAGAGGCAGCTTTGAATCAGCTAATATGGTCCGAGCAGCCTTAATACATGTCCTATTCCTCCTCTCAGCAACACTATTTTGTTGAGGAGTTCTAGGAGCACTATATTGTCTGACAATCCCTTTTGAGTTACAGAATGAGTAAAGAACTTGATTCTTAAACTCAGTCCCTTAATCACTTCTAATTATTTTAAACTTGTGATCAATTCGATTTTCTATTTTAAGAATAAAGATTTAAAGTTTCAGCAGTTTCATCTTTAGTTCTTAAAATGAATACCCATGTAAATCTTGTAAATTCATCAACAATCACAAGGCAATATGATTTCCTTCTAATGCTCATTATACTTGTGGGACCAAATAGATCCATGTGCAACAAGTGTAATGTAGTGGTGATAGAATTAACAACTTTGGATTTATGAGATGCCCTGTGTTGTTTCCTTTTCAGGCATACAACAAAGTTATCTTTGCAGAAAAATTCCTTTTTAGGCAAACCATGTACCAAGTTATTTTTATCCAATTTATTCATTGTTTTAAAATTCACATGACACATTCGTTTTTGCCATAGTGTTGACTCATCTCCATCAGCTTTGGAAAGAAAGCATGACACTTCACCCATTAGGGAAACATTGTTCATATCAAGCTTGTACATATCCCTTTTCCTGGGAGATCTAAGAAGCACCAATTCCTGAGGAATTGTCATCCCGGGTTTATGGATAATACACTCATGTTCTGTGAAGAACATTTGATGCTTTTGATTACAAAGCTGAGAAACACTTAACAGGTTGTGTTCAAGCTGGTTGACAAAGTGAACTTTGTCAACTTTTAATTTTTCGTTGGATATACTTCCTCTGCCTGAAATATATCCTCCGGCCTCACCTCCAAACTAGACAGGACCTCCATCAATATGTTGGAATTGTTGCAGGAGAGACCTGTTCCCTGTCATGTGCCTGGAGCATCCACTATCCACAATCCATACATTGTTATTCTTCTCATATGGATGTCCCTACACATAAGATGAGATGATTAGTTTTGATTGGAAACCCAAGCCTTGTTGGTCTTGGGTTCTTCCAATGATAGTGACATAATTGAACCAAAGTTTATGCATGGGGTTTCAATGGATGTCTTTGAAGAAGTGGTTTGGGCTGCAGCATCTTTCTTGATCTTCCATTCCATTCCTTGGTTGATCATAGAGGATGAGCTTGTGAAGCTTGTGCAGCTTGGCATTCTTCCGAAGCTTCTTTCATTTCGGAAGAAACCTTCACCATCTTTTCTTCCGAAGTAGTCTTCTTCTGGGATGGTTTCAAGGGGACTCTTTTGTTCTTTTGAGTCTTGACAACTTTAACTTCCGAAGCTATTTTCCTTTCGGAAGAAGGACTTTCTTTCGAAAGCAACCTTGCTTCGGAAACAAGCTTTCCCTTTTTCATCACTTGAACCATCTGATAAGGTCCAAATGAGAAACCTTCCCTGACTCCTTTTCTTTTAACATTGTTTTCATAATGTGTTCTAGCAGGATTGTAGTAACAATCTTTGGCTATGTGGTTTTGCAGACCACACATTATGCATGCAACGTTAGTCTTCTGGGAACTTGAAGATTGCTGTTTCTTGTTCTTCTTCTATTCATTAGCAATCTTTCCCTTTTACTTCTGATCCTTTGATAGGATAGGAGTGCTGGTACTACACCCTTTTCCTGAATCAGAATTACCTACCACCTAGAATCCAGTTGAGATGAATACACCTTTTGCTTTGGGTCTATTTTCACCTTTGACTCGGCTACTTTCTTGGCAGTTTTTATGGCTGCCTTAGCTCTCCTTCTTCTAGCTTTGGTGGTCAGGCATTGATCATCACCAGTAGGAGTGGGTAAAATCACCTGGTTCTTCCCTGTGATGGTCTCCATGGTTGCATCACTCTTTGACTCATGAGAAGATAGGTTAGAAGATGGAACCTCTTGCTCTTTAGTACGCATCTTTGTTGGCTAATAGACTTATAAGAATGTGGTGGAGCAATTTCATTGGTTCCCAACCCACCTTTATTTTGGTAACAAAGTTTTGAGTGACAGGATGATGCAAGAATGGCTTGGAAGTTTTGCTCAGAAATAGCATACTTTCTGGCTTGAGCCTTAGCTCTGACAAGCTGGGCTTGAGCCTTAATCAATTTGGATATAAATCTTTTATTTGAGTCTTATAGTTTGTGTGTTCATGTTTTTAATAGGGACATGTTTTCTCTAACTCCTTAATTTTTCTTTGATAGTCAGATTCAGCCCTTTTAAAATCAGATTTTTAAAACATTTAAAGACTCAATATCGGATTTAATCTCCATATTGTAGTCTTGATACAATTTAACCTTAGCAATACAGGCAGGAGTACAGAGATCTTCATATATCTTATTTTCATTTGTTCCGGCCATGAGTGCTTGAGCAAGAGTCACATCTTGTACCATAAAGCTCCAGTCAACTTCTTGAGCCATTGCAACTGTCTCTGTTGACTTTCCAGTGGGCTTTGGTGTAGAGGGATGTGTGGAGGCCTGTGGGGTTCCCGGATTTGACTTGGAAGCCTTGCATTCCCTTGCAAAATGACCAAGTTGGTTACAGTTGTAACATTTGCCTTGGTTTTGTCGAAACCAAATTTGTTGTTGATTGGGTTTTGGGGAAATTGCCTTCCAGTTCTCTTGAAGAACTTCTTTGCTCTGTAGGTTAATAGAGCCATTTGTTGACTATGTCCACGTACCACGTCATCTGGGCTGAAGCACTCTAGATCATCAAAGCAATATTGATAATCATTAGAGTGTCCACTTCCTGAGACAAAGCATAGCTGTCCTGAAAGGAACTTTGTGAGCTTGTTGAGACCTTGGAGTCTCAGGAAATGTGATGTATGGCCCAGAAGAACATGATGGCTGCTGGGTGTAAAGTCAGATATTGTTAAGGCTGGGAGGGTCCTGAGCCTTCAGCAACCATTAAAGCATTGCTGGCAGGAGACTCAAGGGTCTGCTTGTCTGATGACCTTTCTTATTCTCCATTTCCAACGGTATCCATCAAGGATGCCATAGAGTTCGGTCATGGTGAGTGTATTCAGGTTATCTGTTCTCTTGATAGAGACATAGTAGAATGTCCATTCATTGGGTAATGCACTCATGAACTTTCTTGTAAGATCTTGAGTTTCATTTGCAATTCCACAGACTGAAGGGAAGAAATGAGATCCATGTACCTGAAGTATTGCTGGCTGAGTGTCTCTCCACAACAACTGAAGTTCTCGAACTGCTGCTTCAGTGAGTCCTTCTTGGAGTCATTTGAGCTAGAATACATTTGAGCAAGTGCATCAAAACAGTTCTTCGCTGACTTGCAATGTTCAAACCCCACCATGATGGAGTTGGGAATTGCAGTCATGAGAACAGTCATTGCATTGCCATCAATGTCCAGCTTCTTCCGATCCTCATCAGAATAATCTTCAACAGCTTTCTCAATCATGGCACCGTTTCCACCAGCTACCTTTGGCTTATAGGGGCCATTGACAATAGATTGCCACATATTGCTGTCTTGATACCTGATGAAGCCCTCCATTCGTCTGCTCCATGACCTGCAGTTTTCAGGGGTGATGACGGGTGCTTTGGTCATCGTCCCCATCTCTACTTTAGATTTGTTGAGGGCCATTTTGAGTGTGGTCTAAGGAGTGAAAAACAGGTGATGTGTGGTTGATTAGGATGGTAAGATTCACAAATCAAGAGCCTTAAAAGCTCTGATACCAATTGCAGGATCGGGTTTGTCACTTAAACACTTAGATTTCTCTCAAACTCACTTATATAACACTCAAATCAGATGAAGTAGAATCTCTCATAAGAGTTGATAATAATATAATAAGTAGCAAAGAACACACAGAAATATTTTCAAGGCACTCGTATATATTACTTCTCAACTCAAAGTATTACAGGACTCTTACCAGCATGAAACATGAGTTACAATGGAAACTATATATACTAGATCCTACAACAGAATATACTGGATAAGATATACTTTGATACAGCTGGAAACCTAAGACTAAAGCATATACTAAAAGAATAAAGTTAAGGTATCTTAGATAAAGTATTATCTAAGATATGGTAGTCATGACATGTCCATGACTTACCTTTTGTCACCAACTAAAGTTGGCAACTGTACTAGCTTATAAAGGTAAATAGTGGAATAAAGTATGGTCAACTACATGGTTTTTGAGAAAACGCCATGCAGTATCTTAGAGATCTGCAGCAGAGTGTCAGGGAGACCATACTTATGTCCACTGGATAATAGTAGTGTCTTCCGAAGGTAAGTTGGATTCGGAAGAACAAGTTCTTTCAAAGCCACTTATACTTTGGAAGAGGCTTCTGTACTTCCAAGGATTGAGGACTTTTTTCATACTTCGGAAGTTGACTTCTGATCGTTCACTTTAAGTCTTGATCTTCGGAAGTAAATACTTTGTCTTCGGAAGTTGGAGTTTTCCTTCGGAAGTTAGTTTTACACTTTGTCTTCGGAAGAGCTCATTTTTCCTTCAGAAGTTCCACACTTAGCTTTGGAAGTCCTTTATTAGTTGTACCAAAATAGTCTAAGTGATTTGGTTTTGGTTGCACCAGCCTTTCTAAATCCAATAGGGCGTGAAAGTTGAAGTGTAGCGGGTTGGATTGAAGCTCTTCTCGACGGGGTTGTTTGTGTGAGTTCTAGGACCCCTCTTTTACATGATTTCAACTGATTTGGGGCTGGAACACATCTAAAAACCCGTTTTTGAAATGTGTGTGTTGAACCCGTGTGTATGTGTTTGTGTGGATTCGAATGGGTTTTGTTTTCGGGCTTGTGTGTGCTTGAATGGTGTTATGGTATGTGTTTCTAAGGTTTAGGATGGTTGATTTGGGCTTAGAACGAGTTTGGGAGAGCTTGGAGGCCGAAAATGGCAGATTGGGTTCGGAATGAACTGCATTCTGCATCAGCTAGGGCTAGGCGACCGAATGGCATGTGACTGGAGGCCATACGGCCGAAAGGCATGCGACTGAGGTCCATGCGCACGATTGCCATGCGATTAAGGTCCATACGCATGGAAGTCATACGACTGAAGTTCATGCGCCCGTAAGGTATGCAATTGAAGGTTATACACTGAGGTCCATACGTATGTAAGTCGTGCGACTGAGGTTCATTCGCATGTGAGTCGTGCGACTAGAGTCCATATGCTTGTGAGTCGTGCGACTGAGGTTCATTCGCATGGGGGGTCATGCGACTGAGCTCCATACGCCTAAGTCCATCTGCATTAGGTCCATTCGCACTGATGTTCATCCGCATTGTGTCATCCGCATGAGTTCAGTTGCCTGGGGAGGCCATGCGACTAAAGGGTGCCCATACGCCCAAGTTGGGCTTGTGTACCCGAGGGAACATTGTTTATTTACTGATTTTCGAGGGAAAGTGCATATGTAAGTTTTGACGTGGAAGGTTCCCGGTAGTTCATGTAAGTTGACTTTCCAGACCATAGAGGTTATGTTGGGCATGATGATGATGTATGATGTTGTATGATTATGCATGATGTATGTTATGTATGTATGATGATGCTCTGTATGATAATGTTGACTGTGTATGTTGATGTTCCTTATTACTATGTATGATTATTTTCCCTTGGCTTTACGTGGAATGTTAATGAATGAAATGAAAGTATTATTTAATGTAAAGTGGAAGATAATGAAAGAGGAACATGATGAATGAATGCAAGCCTTGCAAGCCTTGTATGTCGGGACAGCCCGAATGTAGGGTGTTAGCCCAACGGTGTGTGGGATAGCTACTCCAGAAGGATGCACATCAGGGTCCTTCTTTGTGATTGACCATTTGTATAGAACCATTGTTGCTTACCTTCGGTACTGTGGCCAGGGTGCTGTGCACCGTGATGGAAGGTCTATTATAGGCTTCGCCCAATACCAGCCGATGGAAGGGTATAGCGCATGACAATGGTATACCTAAATTTTTACCTTCGGTACTGCGGCCAGGGTGTTGTGCCTCGTGATGGAAGGTCTATGATAGGCTTCGGGCCTGTACCAGCTGACGGAAGGGTAAAGTTCATGGTTTTGACGGAAAGAAAAGATGTAATGATGAACGAACGAATGAAAGTAAGAAAGTATGAATGAATGGAAGTTAATGGATGAATGATGAAGATAATAATAATATTATATATGTGTACGTATGATGTATGATCACATGCAAAAGTAAAGAACGGTTTAATTGAAAGAAAAGTATGTTTTATTATAAAACTAGAACTCACTCAGTAACGCTGACTTTTATGTGTTTTCAGTTGGCAGGTAATGATTGCTGAGGATGACACGGGGCGGCTACTCGGCTTATTTTGGATGGCATCCATTTTTATAATGCTTTTGTGATGTAATGCAACAAGTATTTTGTAATGTGGTAATGATGTATTATTTTGCAAAAGTTTTTATGATGAAATGGAATGTCATTTTAATGTTTTCCGCTGCGATGTTTTCTTTATGATTCAATGTAAATATATGTTTTATGTGCGATGAGGATCCAACTGTAAGCGTCAGGGAACGGGACCTTACAAGTTGGTATCAGAGCCAAAGTTTAAGTGAAACGGGTAAATTTTCCAAATAAACCTTAACTTAAACTCAAATAGGACGAAAAGGGAATGGGATGCCAATCTGAGTAGCTGCGTGCCATCAGGTATTTTCTTAATGATAATCGGTATTACGTGCGCATGTTATGTGGTTTATGTGTTGTATGTAGATTTAGATACTGATGTAGTCAGGATAGGTAATGCTCGGGGTATAAAGAGTAAAGTAAGTGGCTAATCACAACTGGCCACTGTAATTAGGAACTTACTATACTTGACATGAACTGAGTTGTTCCCTTGAATGACCGTGTTGGTGTTTGAATATTTCAGTGTGTTTGAGAATGGTCGGTGGTAGATCGTCTAAAGCTTCACATGGTGGAGGTCATGGGGGAAGTGGGGATGAACCGCGACCCAAAAGAGGAAGACCTAGAGTCGAAAGGGTGGTTCCTGAAGAACCCGAGACCCCTCATCCGGAGGGCGGAGATGAGAGCGCGAACTTGTGAGCCTCAGTAAAGGAGCCTGTTGTGGAAGAAGTTCATCAGGTCATGCAGACGATCTTACCGTCTGTGGTGATTGAAGTAATTAGGGATGTAAGTGAAGGAGAAAGGAAAGAGAGGAACAGGTCCGCGGGAGGACAGTAGGGGCCGGAGACTGAAACGGTTCTCTCCGACGATGAAGAAGAGGAAGAAGAAGAGCCTGCGCCGGAGGCGGCACGAGGCTGTAACTATGGGGCGTTTCAACGATGCAAGCCCCCTACTTTTGATGGTAACGACACTGCTGATGCGGCTCACCGGTTGGTGAGAGAAATGGAAGCTGTTTTAAATATCAGCGAGTGCCGAGAGGATCAAAATGTGAAGTTTGCTGCCTATTCTTTCGTGGACTCAGCTTAATGCTGGTGGGACATTATTGTCCAAGCTGAGGGTAGTCGGGCTATTGGGAGGAGGAGATGGTCCGAACTGAAGAAGTTGGTGATTGAGGAGTTCTGTCCTCATAGAGAAATGGACAAAGTTGAGAGAGAGTTCCTGCAGCTAGAGGCGGGAACCATGACAGATCAGCAGTATACCACCAAGTTCAACGAAATGGCACGTCGGGTGCCGTACTAGGTGACGCCTCTGTCGCGGAAGATTAAGAGGTACATTCAGGGCTTGCCAGTGGATATTCGCAGGCACATGATCGCTGCCCGACCGAGCACGCTTAGGTCGGCGATGGATTTGGCAGGGAGGTTGTATGATGAGAGAGCTGTGGTGGTGGTGGCTGAAGGTAACAAGAAAGGGAGTGGCGATCGGAACTGGAATGAGAAGAGGTTTGGTCGGGGTGATGCCTCGACGGGTAACATGAAGGCACGGGTGGACGACCGCCGTGTGGTCACATCGAGTGCGGGTTCGAAGAAGTGTGTAGATGTGGAAAGGAGCATAGTGGGTAATGCAGGCTGGGTCGAACTTGTGCTTCAAATGTGGGAAGATGGGGCATATAGCAAAGGACTGTCGTATGGTCCGGTGTTTTAACTGTGGCGTGGAGGGCCACTTGAGTAGGGATTGTAAGAAGCCGAGGGCTGAGGGTTCGGGGTTGAAGAAGACTGTAGGAGAAGGACCAATGGCGAGCGCCAGGGCGTTCACGATAACACAAGAGGAGGCTAGGATGGACCCCGATGTTGTGTCCGGTAAGTTTCTAGTGAACCAAACTTTAGCTTCTGTGTTATTCGATTCTGGTGCTAGTAAAAGTTTTGTTTCTGTTGCTTTCTGTGCTTCACTACCTGTTAGTAGTAGGAGTGTTGATGCGCCTTTTGATGTAGAAGCTGCCATAGGTAAGTCTACCAGGATTTCTGAGATGATAGAAGGTTGTGATGTGGAATTAGAAGGTCACAAGTTTCCTGTTAGACCATTCGTGATGATGGATTGGTTAGCGGACTATGAGGCGAACATTGCGTGTCGCAAGAAAATGATTCGTTTGACAGCGCCTGACGGGAGTTCGGTGAAGGTTTATGGTGATCGGGTCACGACGATTCCGAAAGTGATTTCAATGGCGGTGGCGGGAAAGTGTATGAGGCGCGGATGTAGTGCCTACTTGGCCTATGTAAAGGATGTGGATACGCCAACACCACACCGTTTGAGGTACCGGTTGTGTGTGACTTTCCATACGTGTTCCCAGAACACTTACCAGGAGTGCCACCTGACAGAGAGGTCAAGTTTCAGATTGATCTGTTACCGGGTGCCCAACTAGTTGCCAAGGCACCGTATCGGCTGGCTCCGACGAAGATGAAGGAGTTGATGGAGCAGTTGCAAGAGCTGCTTGATAAGGGGTTGATTAGACCGAGTATCTCTCCTTGGGGTGATCCGGTCCAGTTTGTGAAGAAGAAAGACGGTAGTATGAGGATGTGTATTGACTACCATGAGCTGAATAAGTTGACGATAAAGAAACGATACCCCTTACCGAGAATTGATGATTTGTTCAATCAACTTCAAGGTGCCAGTTGGTTTTCAAGGATAGAACTTCGATCGGGCTATCATCAGTTAAAGGTGAAAGAGCAAGATATCCCTAAAACAGCTTTTCGCACGCGTTATGGTCACTACGAGTTTCTTGTCATGTCTTTTGGTTTGACCAATGCACCAGCTGCTTTTATGGATCTAATGAATCGAGTGTGTCGGCCGATGTTGGATAAATCAGTGATCGTGTTTATTGATGATATCCTGATTTATTCGAAGAGCGAGATAGAGCATGCCGGTCACATTCGGGAGGTTCTGGAGACGTTGAGAAAGAAGAAGTTGTACGCCAAATTCTCCGAGTGCGCGTTCTGGTTGCGCGAGGTTCGATTCTTGGGTCATGTGGTGAATCCTGATGGGATTATGGTGGACCCGGCAAAGGTGGAGGCGGTGATGCAATGGAAGTCTCCAAAGACGCCATCCGAGATTCGTAGCTTCTTGGGTTTGGCGGGCTAGTACAGAAGATTCATTCAAGACTTCTCTAAGATCGCTTCTCCACTAACTAAGTTGACCCGGAAAGATGTGAAGTTTGTATGGAGTCAAGCTCAAGAGAAGGCGTTCGAGGAATTGAAGGCGAGATTGACTCAAGCTCCTGTTCTTTCATTACCCGAGAATGAAGATCTGGTGGTTTATTCTGATGCTTCCTACTCGGGGTTGGGGTGTGTGTTAATGCAAAGCGGAAAGTTTATAGCCTATGCATCCCAACAGTTGAAGGTTCATGAGGCCACTATCCTACTCATGACTTGGAGCTAGCAGCCGTGGTCTTTGTGTTAAAGATTTGGAGGCACTATCTTTACGGGACGAAGTGCACCATATTCACTGACCACAAGAGCTTGAAGTACTTCTATGAGCAGAAGGACCTGAACATGAGACAGAGACGATGGTTGGAGCTTATAAAGGATTACAATTGCGAGATCCACTACCATCCGGGCAAAGCACTTGTGGTGGCGGATGCCCTTAGCCGAAAAGAGAGGCCCGAGCCGATTCAGGTGAAAGCTTACCAGTTGATCATGACCTCGGATGTGATGAAGCAAGTTAAGGAGTTTCAAGATGAGGCATTAAAAGAAGATCATTTTAACTCTGAAAGAATGAGAGGCCTGGTCGCGAAGTTGGGTGAAAACACACTTGGTCTTAGAACCCGATTTGGACGAATGTGGATTCCTCATTTTGGGGATTTACGGGTGAAGATTATGGATGAAGCTCACAAGACTCGATACTCTATTCATCCCAGTGCTACAAAGATGTACCAAGACATGAAGAAAGATTATTGGTGGCCGGGTATGAAGCGTGACGTAGTGGAGTATGTGAGTAAATGCCTTACTTGTTTACAAGTGAAGGCCGAGTATCAGAAGCCGTATGGGAAGATTCAACCTTTGGATATACCGGAATGGAAGTGGGAGCACATCACCATGGATTTCATTACGAAGCTACCACGTACACCGAAATGGTATGATGCCATATGGGTGATAGTTGACTGTTTGACGAAGAGTGCTCACTTCCTGCCGATCCACGAGACATATTCATCTGAGAGGTTGGCCGATCTATTCATCAAGGAAATTGTAACTCGTCATGGTGTGCCGGTGTCTATTGTGTCTAATCGTGACACCCGGTTTACATCTAAATTTTGGAAGAAATTCCACGACGTGATGGGGACGAGGTTACATATCAGCACGGCTTATCACCCCCAAACAGATGGTCAGTCTGAAAGGAGCATTCAGACGTTGGAGGATATGCTACGGGCATGTGTTATTGATTTTGGAGGAAGTTGGGATGACCACTTACCGTTAGCGGAGTTCTCATATAACAACAGTTATCATGCCAGTATTGGTATGCCTTCTTATGAGATGCTATACGGTAGGATATGTAGAACTCCTGTGTGTTGGCGTGACATTGGTCAGAAGGAGTTAGGAAGCGTCGAGGTAATCGAGGCTACGACTGAAAAGCTTGAAAAGATCAACGCCTTCATGAAAGCACCCAAAGATAGACAGAAGTCATATGCTGATAAACGACGCAGACCGATTGAGGTCTAGGTGGGTGACCAGGTTATGCTGAAGGTCTCACCTTGGAAGGGTATCATCCGGTTCAGAAAGCGAGGCAAGTTGAGCCCAAGGTATATAGGGCCTTTCCGAATCATTTCTCGAGTAGGAGAGGTGGCCTATAGATTGGAGTTACCAGATGAGCTGAGTGGGATTCACCCGACATTCCATGTATCTCATCTGAGGAAGTGTTTGGCGGACGAGGATATGATTGTTCCACTGGAGGATATCGAAGTAGATGAACGGCTCAATTATGTGGAGCAACCAGTGGCAATCATCGATCGAAAAGAGAAGAGGCTGAAGAATAAAGTGGTTCCTCTTGTGCGTGTACAGTGGAAGCACAGGAAAGGATCTGAGTCAACGTGGGAGACTGAAGAAGAAATAAGGCAGCATTAACCACGTTTGTTCGAGTAATAATAGGTTTCGGGGACGAAACCTAAATAAGGGGGTGGACTTGTAACACCCGGATATTTTCTTTGAAGCCGACGCGAGAAGAAAAAGAAATAAAGTCTAAAGTCGAGGGACCAAACTTGCCAAAATGGGAGAAAATTGGAAGAGTGGGGAATTAAGTGGGGAGGGCAGCCCACACCCTCCCCCACACTCACAAAAATCTGCCATAGAGAGAAGAGAGGGAGAAAAGGGGTTTCAAGCTTTGTTTTCGTGGATTCGGGCGTGAAAGTTGAAGTGTAGCGGGTTGGATTAAGCTCTTCTCGACGGGGTTGTTTGTGTGAGTTCTAGGACCCCTCTTTTACATGATTTCAACTGATTTGGGGCTGGAACACATCTAAAACCCCGTTTTGGAAATGTGTGTTGAACCCATGTGTATGTGTTTATGTGTGATTCGAATAGGTTTTGTTTCGAGCTTGTGTGTGCTTGAATGGTGTTGTGGTATGTGTTTCTAAGGTTTAGGATGGTTGATTTGGGCTTAGAACGAGTTTGGGAGTGCTTGGAGGACGAAAATGGCAGATTGGGTTCGGGATTAACTGCATTCTACATCACCGAGGGCTAGGCGACCGAATGGCATACGACTGGAGGCCATACGGCTGAAAGGCATGCGACTGAGGTCCATGCGCACGATTGCCATGCGACTGAGGTCTATGCGCATGGATATCATACGACTGAAGTTCATGCGCCTGAAGGTATGCGATTGAAGGTTATACGACTGAGGTCCATACGCATGCAAGTCGTGCGACTGAGGTTTATTCACATGTGAGTCGTGCGACTGGAGTCCATACGCTTGTGAGTCGTGCTACTGAGGGTCATTCGCATGGGGGGTCATGCGACTGAGGTCCATATGCCTAGGTCCATCCACATTAGGTCCATTTGCACAGGTGTTCATCCTCATTATGTCCATCCGCATGGGTTCAGTCGCTTGGGATGGCCATGCGACTGAAGGGTGCCCATACGCCCAAGTAGGGCTTGTGTACCCGAGGGAACATAGTTTATTTACTGACTTTCGGGGGAAAGTGCTGTTGGTCCATATGATCGATGAACAGTACACTTGATTGAATAGGTTCAATATCACTTATATAAGCACAATAACAACATTAAGAGTAGAATAAGAAGAGATACATAACATACATCATGCATAATCATACAACATCATACATCATCATCATGCCCAACATAACCTCTATGGTCTGGAAAGTCAACTTACATGAACTACCGGGAACCTTCCACGTCAAAACTTACATATGCACTTTCCCTCGAAAATCAGTAAATAAACAATGTTCCCTCGGGTACACAAGCCCAACTTGGGCGTATGGGCACCCTTTAGTCGCATGGCCTCCCCAGGCAACTGAACTCATGCGGATGACACAATGCGGATGAACACCAGTGCGAATGGACCTAATGCAGATGGACCTAGGCGTATGGACCTCAGTCGCATGACCCCCATGCGAATGAACCTCAGTCGCACGACTCACAAGCATATGGACTCTAGTCGCACGACTCACATGCGAATGAACCTCAGTCGCACGACTTACATGCGTATGGACCTCAGTGTATAACCTTCAATCGCATACCTTACAGGCGCATGAACTTCAGTCGTTTGACTTCCATGCGTATGGACCTTAGTCGCATGGCAATCGTGCGCATGGACCTCAGTCGCATGCCTTTCGGCCGTATGGCCTCCAGTCACATGCCATTCGGCCGCCTAGCCCTAGCTGATGCAGAATGCAGTTCATTCCGAACCCAATCTGCCATTTTCGGCCTCCAAGCTCTCCCAAACTCGTTCTAAGCCCAAATCAACCATCCTAAACCTTAGAAACACATACCATAACACCATTCAAGCACACACAAGCCCGAAAACAAAACCCATTCGAATCCACACAAACACATACACACGGGTTCAACACACACATTTCAAAAACGGGTTTTTAGATGTGTTCCAGCCCCAAATCAGTTGAAATCATGTAAAAGAGGGGTCCTAAAACTCACACAAACAACCCCGTCGAGAAGAGCTTCAATCCCACCCGCTACACTTCAACTTTCACGCCCTGTTGGATCTAGAAAGGCTGGTGCAACCAAAACCAAATCACTTAGACTATTTTGGTACAACTAATAAAGGACTTCCAAAGCTAAGTGTGGAACTTCCGAAGGAAAAATGAGCTCTTCCGAAGACAAAGTGTAAAACTAACTTCCGAAGGAAAACTCCAACTTCCGAAGACAAAGTATTTACTTCCGAAGATCAAGACTTAAAGTGAATGATCAGAAGTCAACTTCCAAAGTATGAAAGAAGTCCTCAATCCTTGGAAGTACAAAAGCCTCTTCCAAAGTATAAGTGGCTTTGAAAGAACTTGTTCTTCCGAATCCAACTTACCTTCGGAAGACACTACTATTATCTAGTGGACATAAGTATGGTCTCCCTGACACTCTGCTGCAGATCTCTAAGATACTGCATGGCGTTTTCTCAAAAACCATGTAGTTGACCATACTTTATTCCACTATTTACCTTTATAAGCTAGTACAGTTGCCAACTTTAGTTGGTGACAAAAGGTAAGTCATGGACATGTCATGACTACCATATCTTAGATAATACTTTATCTAAGATACCTTAACTTTATTCTTTTAGTATATGCTTTAGTCTTAGGTTTCCAGCTGGTATCAAAGTATATCTGTTGTAGGATCTAGTATATATAGTTTCTCATTGTAACTCATGTTTCATGCTTGTAAGAGTCCTGTAATACTTTGAGTTGAGAAGTAATATATACGAGTGCCTTGAAAATTATTTCTGTGTGTTCTTTGCTACTTATTATATTATTATCAACTCTTATGAGAGATTCTACTTCATCTGATTTGAGTGTTATATAAGTGAGTTTGAGAGAAATCCAAGTGTTTAAGTGACAAACCCGATCCTGCAATTGGTATCAGAGCTTTTAAGGCTCTTGATTGTGAGATCTTACCATCCTAATCAACCTGTTTTTCACTCCTCCTTACACCACACTCAAAATGGCCCTCAACAAATCTAAAGTAGAGATGGGGACGATGACCAAAGCACCCGTCATCACCCCTGAAAACTGCAGGTCATGGAGCAGACGAATGGAGGGCTTCATCAGGTATCAAGACAGCAATATGTGGCAATCTATTGTCAATGGCCCGTATAAGCCAAAGGTAGCTGGTGGAAACGGTGCCATGATTGAGAAAGCTGTTGAAGATTATTCTGATGAGGATCGGAAGAAGCTGGACATTGATGGCAATGCAATGACTGTTCTCATGACTGCAATTCCCAACTCCATCATGGTGGGGTTTGAACATTGCAAGTCAGCCAAAGAACTGTTTGATGCACTTGCTCAAATGTATTCTAGCTCAAATGACTCCAAGAAGGACTCACTGAAGCAGCAGTTCGAGAACTTCACGTATGTTGCTGGAGAGACACTCAGCCAGCAATACTTCAGGTACATGGATCTCATTTCTTCCCTTCAGTCTGTGGGAATTGCAAATGAACTCAAAGATCTTACAAGAAAGTTCATGAGTGCATTACCCAATGAGTGGACATTCTACTATGTCTCTATCAAGAGAACAGATAACCTGAATACACTCACCATGACCGAACTCTATGGCATCCTTGATGGATACCGTTTGGAAATGGAGAATAAGAAAGGTCATCAGACAAGCAGACCCTTGAGTCTTCCTGCCAGCAATGCTTTAATGGTTGCTGAAGGCTCAGGACCCTCCCAGCCTCAACAATATCTGACTTACACCCAGCAGCCATCATGTTCTTCTGGGCCATACATCACATTTCCTGAGACTCCAAGGTCTCAACAAGCTCAACAAAGTTCCTTTCAGGACAGCTATGCTTTTGTCTCAGGAAGTGGACACTCTAATGATTATCAATATTGCTTTGATGATCTAGAGTGCTTCAGCCCAGATGACGTGGAATACGTGGACATAGTTCAACAAATGGCTCTATTAACCTACAGAGCAAAGAAGTTCTTCAAGAGAACTGGAAGGCAATTTCCCCAAAACCCAATCAACAACAAATTTGGGTTCGACAAAACCAAGGCCAAATGTTACAACTGTAACCAACTTGGTCATTTTGCAAGGGAATGCAAGGCTTCCAAGTCGAATCCGGGAACCCCACAGGCCTCCACACATCCCTCTACACCAAAGCCCACTGGAAAGTCAACAGAGACAGCTGCAATGGCTCAAGAAGTTGACTGGAGCTTTATGGTACAAGATGTGACTCCTGCTCAAGCACTCATGGCCGGAACAAATGAAAATAAGATATATGAACATCTCTGTACTCCTGCCTGTATTGCTAAGGTTAAATTGTATCAAGACTACAATATGGAGATTAAATCCGATATTGAGTCTTTAAATGTTTTAAAATCTGATTTTAAAAGGGCTGAATCTGACTATCAAAGAAAAATTAAGGAGTTAGAGAAAACTGTGTCCCTATTAAAACATGAACACACAAACTATAAGACTCAAATAAAAGATTTAATATCCAAATTGATTAAGGCTCAAGCCCAGCTTGTCAGAGCTAAGGCTCAAGCCAGAAAGTATGCTATTTCTGAGCAAAACTTCCAAGCCATTCTTGCATCATCCTGTCACTCAAAACTTTGTTACCAAAACAAAGGTGGGTTGGGAACCAATGAAATTGCTCCACCACATTCTTATGAGTCTATTAGCCAACAAAGGTGTGTACTAAAGAGCAAGAGGTTCCATCTTCTAACCTATCTTCTCATGAGTCAAAGAGTGATGCAACCATGGAGACCATCACAGGGAAGAACCAGGTGATTTTACCCACTCCTACTGGTGATGATCAACGCCTGACCACCAAAGCTAGAAGAAGGAGAGCTAAGGCAGCCATAAAAACTGCCAAGAAAGTAGCTGAGTCAAAGCTGAAAATAGACCCAAAGCAAAAGGTGTATTCATCTCAGCTGGATTCTAGGTGGTAGGTAATTCTGATTCAGGAAAAGGGTGTAGTACAAGCACTCCTATCCTATCAAAGGATCAGAAGTAAAAGGGAAAGATTGCTAATGAAGAGAAGAAGAACAAGAAACAGCAATCCTCAAGTTCCCAGAAGACTAACGTTGCATGCATAATGTGTGGTCTGCAAAACCACATGGCCAAAGATTGTTACTACAATCCTGCTAGCACACATTATGAAAACAATGTTAAAAGAAAAGGAGTCAGGGAAGGTTTCTCATTTGGACCTTATCAGATGGTTCAAGTGATGAAAAAGGGAAAGCTTGTTTCCGAAGCAAGGTTGCTTTCGAAAGAAAGTCCTTCTTCCGAAAGGAAAATAGCTTCGGAAGTTAAAGCTGTCAAGACTCAAAAGAACAAAAGAGTCCCCTTGAAACCATCCCAGAAGAAACGGTGAAGGTTTCTTCCGAAATGAAAGAAGCTTCGGAAGAATGCCAAGCTGCACAAGCTTCAACAAGCTCATCCTCTATGATCAACCAAGGGATGGAATGGAAGATCAAGAAAGATGCTGCAGCCCAAACCACTTCTTCAAAGACATCCATTGAAACCCCATGCATAAACTTTGGTTCAATTATGTCACTATCATTGGAAGAACCCAAGACCAACAAGGCTTGGGTTTCCAATCAAAACTAATCATCTCATCTTATGTGCAGGGACATCCATATGACAAGAATAACAATGTATGGATTGTGGATAGTGGATGCTCCAGGCACATGACAGGGAACAGGTCTCTCCTGCAACAATTCCAACATATTGATGGAGGTCCTGTCTAGTTTGGAGGTGAGGCCGGAGGATATATTTTTGGCAGAGGAAGTATATCCAACGGAAAATTAAAAGTTGACAAAGTTCACTTTGTCAACCAGCTTGAACACAACCTGTTAAGTGTTTCTCAGCTTTGTGATCAAAAGCATCAAATGTTCTTCACAGAACATGAGTGTATTATCCACAAACCCGGGATGACAATTCCTCAGGAATTGGTGCTTCTTAGATCTCCCAGGAAAAGGGATATGTACAAGCTTGATATGAACAATGTTTCCCTAATGGGTGAAGTGTCATGCTTTCTTTCCAAAGCTGATGGAGATGAGTCAACACTATGGCAAAAACGAATGTGTCATGTGAATTTTAAAACAATGAATAAATTTGATAAAAATAACTTGGTACATGGTTTGCCTAAAAAGGAATTTTTCTGCAAAGATAACTGTGTTGCATGCCTGAAAAGGAAACAACACAGGGCATCTCATAAATCCAAAGTTGTTAATTCTATCACCACTACATTACACTTGTTGCACATGGATCTATTTGGTCCCACAAGTATAATGAGCATTAGAAGGAAATCATATTGCCTTGTGATTGTTGATGAATTTACAAGATTTACATGGGTATTCTTTTTAAGAACTAAAGATGAAACTGCTGAAACTTTAAAATCTTTTATTCTTAAAATAGAAAATCGAATTGATCACAAGGTTAAAATAATTAGAAGTGATTAAGGGACTGAGTTTAAGAATCAAGTTCTTTACTCATTCTGTAACTCAAAAGGGATTGTCAGACAATATAGTGCTCCTAGAACTCCTCAACAAAATAGTGTTGCTGAGAGGAGGAATAGGACATGTATTAAGGCTGCTCGGACCATATTAGCTGATTCAAAGCTGCCTCTAACATTCTGGGCAAAGGCAGTCAGCACTACATGTTATGTGCAGAACAGAGTTCTTGTAGTTAAGCCACATGGAAAAACCCCTTATGAGCTATGGAACAAGAGGCCACCGTTCATTGGCTTTCTAAGGTCCTTTGGCAGCAGGTGTACCATACTTAACACAAAATACAATTTGGCATTCTTGCATCATCCTCTCACTCAAAAATTTATTACCAAAACAAAGGTGGGTTGGGAACCAATGAAATTGCTCCACCATATTCCTATGAGTCTATTAGACAACCAAGGTGTGGTACTGAAGAGCAAGAGGTTCCATCTGCTGACCCATCTTCTTATGAGTCAAAGAATGATGCAACCATGGAGACCATCACAAGGAAGAACCAGGTGATTATACCCTCTCCTACTGGTGATGATCAACCCTTGACCACCAAAACCAGAAGAAGCAGAGCTAAGGCAGCTTGAAAAACTGCCAAGAAAGTGGTTGAGTCTAAGCTGAAGATAAACCCAAAGCAAAAGGGTGTATTCATCTCAACTGGATTCCAGGTGTTAGGAAACTCTGATTTAGGAAAGGAGTGTAGTACCAGTGTCCTACCAAAGGATCAGAAGTTAAAGGAAAAGGTTGCTGATGAAGAGAAAAAGAACAAGAAACAACAATCCTCAAATTCCCAAAAGATTACATTGCATGCATAATGTGTGGTCTGCAAAACCACATGGCCAAAGATTGTTACTACAATCCTGCTAGCACACATTATGCAAATAATGTTAAAAATGAAAGAGTCAATGAAGGTTTCTCATTTGGACCATATCAAATGGTCAAGTGATGAAAATGGGAAAGCTTGTTTCCGAAGCAAGGTTGTTTTCGAAAGAAGGTCCTTCTTCCGAAGGGAAAAAGGCTTCGGAAGCTAAAGCTATCAAGACTCAAAAAGAATAAAAGAGTCCCCTCGAAACCATCCCAGAAGAAGACTGCTTTGGAAGAAAAGGTGGTGAAGGCTTTTTCCGAAAAGAAAGAAGCTTCGGAAGAATGCCAAGCTGTAAAAGCTTCAACAAGCTCATCCTCCATGATCAACAAAGGGATGGAATGGAAGATCAAGGAAGATGTTGCAGCCCAAACCTCTTCTTCAAAGACACCCATTGAATCCCCATGCATAAATTTTGGTTCAATTATGTCACTATCATTGGAAGAACCCAAGACCAACAAGGCTTGAGTTTCCAATCAAAACTAATCATCTCATCTTATGTACAGGGACGTCCATATGACAAGAATAACAATGTTTGGATTATGGATAGTGGATGCTCCAGGCACATGACAGGGAATAGATCTCCCCTTCAACAATTTCAACATTATGATGGAGGTCCTGTCCAGTTTGGAGGTGAGGCCGGAGGGTATATTTCTGGCAGAGGAAGTATATCCAACGGAAAATTAAAGGTTGACAAACTTAACTTTGTCAAACAGCTTGAACACAATCTGTTAAGTGTTTCTCCGTTCTGTGATCAAAAGCATCAAATGCTCTTCACAGAACATGAGTGCATAATCCTCAAACCCGGGATGACAATTCCTCAGGAATTGGTGCTTCTTAAATCTCCCAGGAAAGGGGATATGTACAAGCTGGATATGAACAATGCTTCCCCAATGGGAGAAGTATCATGCTTTCTTTCCAAAGCTGATGGTGATGAGTCAACACTATGGCATAAACGAATATGTCATGTAAATTTTAAGACAATGAATAAATTGGCTAAAAATAACTTGGTACATGGTTTGCCTAAAAAGGAATTTTTCTACAAAGATAACTATGTTGCATGCTTGAAAGGGAAGCAAGACAGGATATCTCATAAATCCAAAGTTGTCAACTCCATCACCACTCCATTACACTTATTACACATGGATCTATTAGGTCCCACAAGTATAATGAGCATTGGAAGGAAATCATATTGCCTTGTGATTGTTGATGATTTTACTAGATTTACATGAGTATTCTTTTTTAGAACCAAAGATGAAACTGCTGAAACTTTAAAATCTTTTATTCTTAAAATAGAAAATCAAATTGATCACAATGTTAAAATAATTAGAAGTGATCAAAGGACTGAGTTTAAGAACCACGTTCTTGACTCATTCTGTAACTCAAAAGGGATTGCCAGACAATATAGTGCCTCTAGAACTCCTCAACAAAATGGTGTTGCTGAGAGGAGGAATGTTACACCCCTGCTAAAAGCGGAAACACGGGGATGTAACGAGATCGGGATCGTCATAACACATGATGGACAATAGAGATGCAATATAATAAATGATGATAAAGCGTGTCATGACGACACCCGACACAAAGGAGACTTGTGTCGTGTTTAGTCAATATTCACGACAACATAGCCATAAGCATAAACATGTTAAATGATTCACATAATCAAGTTGTAACAATTGTAATGTAAATTCCCACAACCCGGGAACAAGTATCAAAAGAATACATTGTTTAATCAGACTACAACATTGATTCCAAATTATATGTTTGTCAAATATATTTAGTCTAAAAAATGCATCCTAGGGTCTCCATTATGACAGCACACCTAGATCTTCAATTAGCATTGTCACCTGAAAAGATATGCTCAAAATGGTCAACAAAATTGTTGGTGAGCTCGCAGGTTTAAATAGTAAATAAGTAATTGATGCTGTATAGTAAATGTTGTGGAATACCGTGAATACAGTTATAAGTAAGTATAATCACATGACAATGAGCTTTGCAACCAAACCTAATGAAATACACACAGATCTTGTCGGAATATATTCACCCAAGGGTCCGTTCCTGGCCACTGTTGGTACTAACTAGTATACCAACAAACAAGGATGGGGTGTCAACCCAGTAGTACTACCAATACCTATCCGTCAGTTCCCACACTGGAAATAAATAGTTGCAAAGAAAGTAACACACAGCGAACTCAAGCATGTATCAGATAAGTACTCACAAAACAGTAACATGTTGATTCCAAGTATGTAAATTGTATGTAAATTGTACAGCATTGAAAATGGGTGAGCATACTTTTCCCCAATGTTTGTAAATGATTGAAATGTTGTATAAGCATAAAAAGGGGCCACGAAACTCACTTGTTAGGTGGTAAGTATGAATGATCAAGTTTCCAAATGTTGTATGAAATGCACGGTCAAACACCTATTGATAGTTATTGTTAAGCATTAATGATATGTATAAAGTAAATAGTAACATTCGGTCGGTTTGGGTTGTATCGGTTGGGTCGCGTGTAACACACGCTAACAGACACACGTATTAGATCTTATGTAGATCCAAGTACTAGATATCGTTGCCGTTGCTGATGGTATTTGTGTAAAAGTTTCATTGTTATTAAAGGAGTATTTGGTAAATATTAATAGTTACAAATCGGTTATTGATACTTATAAAATGTTAAGTTGATTTGATTTGGAATAACATTAGTAAGTTTGATAGCGTTGACTTTAACATTGTCATTAGCAACGGCAACCGTGTCGATGTCACCTTAACATCACACCACATACACACACACCACACACAAAAAGGAATTTACACACAACAACTTCAGTCGCACGACAGGACCAGACGCACGACTCAACACTCCATCCGCATGAATCAACCCTCATTCGTACGAATCAGCTTCATTTGTACGATTGAACCTTCATTCGTGCGACTCAGCATTCAGTCGTACCACACAGCACCCAATCGCACGATTCAACATCCATACGCACGAATCAACCTTCATTCGTACGAATCAGCTTCATTCGTACGATTGAACCTTCATTCGTGCGACTGGCATTCAGTCGTGCGATACACGCACAATCTCACACATTCATTCGGTCGCATGACTCAATCGCACACATTCACACAGTCGCACGACTCAGTCGCACGACACACCCAGTCGCACAACTCAGTTGCACAATTAACTCAAACGCATGGCTCAGTCGTACGACTTACCCAGTTGCACGGCTCAGTCGCATGATGGGCCCAGTCGTCTGAATAGTAGGTTCGCGACTGGTGAAGTGTAGAGCAGCCTTCGGCTGCTTCGTGCACGGGTTTTACACAACAAGGACTTCCAGAAACACACTACAAACATACACAAACAAGAAGAACACGCAGAAAGACATCACACGCACCCACACGACCTCATGTGTTCGGGTTGGACCCGGACACCCAAAACCCTAAATGGACAGCTGTGAACTAGCAAGAAAAGGGACAACTAAGGTCATCTACCTGCAAGAATGGAGTTGACTCGGTTGTAGTCGAAGTCTAGACGATGAAAACGTGACCAAACGGGGCGGTTTTGGTGCAAGGAAGAAGATGAAAGTGAAGAAGAGAATGAAGAAGAAGAAGATGAAGTAAATGAGGGCTAGGGCTGGGAAAATGGGTCTATATACCCAGCTCAAGTTTGGAAAATGACACATATAGTCCCTGCACTTAAATCCCCGAATTTCCCAAATTTGTTTCGGTTGAAAACGACTTTAATAGATTTGTTATATTAGTGATAAAAATATATTTAATGATATTTGTGACTTAAAAATGTTTTATTAGTGACAATAATTTTATATAAAAAATGATATATTTGGTGGTATTGATGATGAAAGTTGTAAAAGTTTTTAAGGATAGCATACGTTAATGATAAGAACACAAGCATAAGTGTTGGATCATAAGAGGCTGGTGCAACCAAAACCATATCACTTAGAAGATTTTGAGTACTACATGCAAAGGACTTCCGAAGCCAAGTGTGGGACTTCCGAAGGAAGAAAGAGTTCTTCCGAAGTCTAAGTGTAAAATACACTTCCGAAGGAGAACTCCAACTTCCGAAGGTAAAGAAGCTACTTCCGAAGGTTCAAGACTTGAAGACAAAGTTCTGAAGTCAACTTCCGAAGAATAAAGAAGTCCTTAAAGCCACGGAAGCATAGAAGCATCTTCCGAAGTATAAGTGGCTTCGGAAGAACTTGTTCTTCCGAAGCCAGTTAACCTTCGGAAGACACTTCTATTATCCAGTAGACATAAGTATGGTCTGTCTGACAGTCCGCTGCAAATCTCTGAGATACTGCATGGCGTTTTCTCAAAAGCCATGTAGTTGACCATACTTTAATCTACTGTTTACCTTTTTATGTTAAGTACAGTTACCATCCTTAGTTGGTGACAAAAGGTAAGTCATGGACATGTCATGACTACCATATCTTAGATAATACTTTATCTAAGATACCTTAACTATAGCATTGTAGTATATGCTTTAGTCTTAGGTTTCCAGCTGGTATCAAGTATAACCGGCTGTAGGATCTAGTATATATAGTTTCTCATTGTAACTCATGTTCTATGCTTGTAAGTGTCTTGTAAACTTGAGTTGAGAAGTAATATATACAAGTACCTTGAAAATATTTCTGCTTGTTACTTTGATTACTTATTATATTATTATCAACTCTTGTCAAAGACATTGCTTCATCTTGTTTGAGTGATTATTATAAGTGAGTTTGAGAGAAATACAAGTGTTAAGTGATAAAACCCGATCCTGCAATTGGTATCAGAGCTTTTTAGGCTCTTGATTGTGAGATCTTACCATCCTAATCAACCAAGTTTTTCACTCCTCCTTATACCTCACTCAAAAATGGCCCTCAACAAATCTGAAGTTGAAATGGGAACGATGACCAAAGCTCCCATCATCGATCCTGAAAACTTCAGGTCTTGGAGCAGAAGAATGGAAGGCTTCATCAGATACCAGGATAGCAAGATGTGGCAGTCCATCGTGAATGGCCCGTACAAGCCAAAAGTTGCTGGTGGAAACGGTGCCATGATCGAGAAGGCTGTTGAGGACTATTCCGATGAAGACAGGAAGAAGCTCGACATTGACAGCAATGCTATGACTGTTCTCATGACTGCAATCCCAAACTCCATCATGGTGGGGTTTGAGCATTGCAAGTCAGCCAAAGAACTCTTTGATGCACTTGCTCAAATGTACTCGAGCTCTAATGATTCAAAGAAGGACTCACTGAAGCAGCAGTTCGAGAACTTCACCTATGTTGCTGGAGAAACTTTTAGCCAGCAATACTTCAGGTATATGGATCTTATCTCCTCCCTCCAATCTGTGGGAATCACTCAAGAACTTAGAGACCTTACCAGAAAGTTCATGAGTGCTCTACCCAATGAGTGGACTTTCTACTGTGTCTCCATTAAGAGAACAGAGAATTTAAACACTCTCACCATGACCGAACTCTATGGGATCCTTGATGGATACCGTTTGGAAATGGAAGCAAGAAGGGTCATCAAGCAAGCAGACCCTTGAGCCTTCCTGCTAGCAACGCTTTAATGGTTGCTGAAGGCTCAGGTATCTCACAGTCTCAGCAGTACCTGTCATACACCCAGCAGCCATCTTGTTCATCTGGGCCTTACATCACATTCCCTGAGACTCCAAGGTCTCATCAAGCTCAGCAAAGCTCCTTTCAGGAGGGCTGTGCGTTTGTCTCAGGGAGTGGACACTCCAATGATCATCAGTTCTGCTTTGATGATCTTGAGTGCTTTAGTCCAGATGACATAGAGTATGTGGACATTGTCCAACAAATGGCTCTCCTTACCTACAGAGCGAAGAAGTTCTTTAAGAGAACTGGAAGGCAATTCCCTCAAAACCCAATCACTAGCAAGTTTGGGTTTGACAAGAGCAAGGCTAAGTGTTACAACTGTAACCAGCTTGGCCACTTTGCAAGGGAATGCAAGGCTCCCAAGTCCAACCCGGGAACCTCACAGGCCTCCACACATCCTTCTACACCAAAGCCCAATGGAAAGTCAACTGAAACTGCAGCTATGGCTCAAGAAGTTGACTGGAGCTTTATGGTTCAAGATGTGACTCCTGCTCAAGCACTCATGGCAGGAACAGATGAAAATAAGGTATATGAACATCTCTGTACCCCTGCTTGTATTGCTAAGGTTAAGTTGTACCAGGACTACAATATGGAAATTAAATCCGATATTGAGTCTTTAAATGTGCTAAAATCTGACTTTAAAAGAGCTGAATCTGACTATCAAAAGAAAATTGAGGAGTTAGAGAAAACTGTATCTCTTTTAAAACATGAACACACCAACTACAAGACTCAAATCAAGGATTTAATATCCAAATTGACTGAGGCTCAAGCCCAGCTTGTCACAGCTGAGGCTCAAGCCAGGAAGTATGCTATTGCTGAGCAAAACTTCCAAGCCATACTTGCATCATCCTCTCACTCCAAACTTTGTTATCAAAACAAAAGTGGGTTGGGAACCAATGAAATTGCTCCACCACACTCTTATGAGTCTGTAAGACAACCAAGATGTGGTACTGAAGAGCAAGAGGTTCCATCTGTTGACCCACCTTGTAAAGAGTCAAAGAGTGATGCAACTGTGGAGACCATGACCATCACAGGGAAGAAACAGGTAATTGAGCCCTCCCAGACCAATGATGATCAATCTCTGACCACCAAAGCCAGAAGAAGCAGGGCTAAAGCAGCCAGAAAAACTGCCAAGAAGGTGGCTGAATCCAAGCTGAAGATAGACCCAAAGCAAAAGGGTGTATTCATATCAGCAGGATTCCAGGTGGTTGGACCTTCTGATTCAGGAAAGGAGTATAATACCAGTACTCCTGTCCTACCAAAGGATCAGAAGTTAAAGGGAAAGGTTGCTGATGAGGAGAAAAAGAACAAGAAACAGCAACCCTCCAATTCCCAGAAAATTAACATTGCATGCATAATGTGTGGTTTGCAAAATCACATGGCTAAAGATTGTTATTACAATCCTGCTAGCACACATTATGCAAATAATGTTAAAAGAGAAGGAGTCAGGGAAGGTTTCACATTTGGACCATATCAGATGGTTCAAGTGTTGAAAAAGGGAAAGCTTGTTTCCGAAGCAAGGCTTGTCTCGGAAGAAAACTCTTCTTCCGAGAGGAAAAAGGCTTCGGAAGTGAAAGCTGCAAAGACTCACAAAAGAGTCCCCTTGAAACCATCCCAGAAGAAGACTGCTTCGGAAGAAAAGGTGGTGAAGGTCTCTTCCGAAAAGAAAGAAGCTTCGGAAGAATGCCAAGCTACAAAAGCTTCATCAAGCTCATCTTCTATGATCAACCAAGGGATGGAATGGAAGATCAAGGAAGATGCTGTAGCCCAAACCTCTTCTTCAAAGACATCCATTGAACCCCCATGCATAAATTTTGGTTCAATCATGTCACTTTCATTGGAAGAACCCAAGACCAAAAAGGCTTGGGTTTCCAATCAAAACTAATTATCTCACCTTATGTGCAGGGACATCCATATGACAAGAATAACAACATTTGGATAGTAGATAGTGGATGCTCCAGGCACATGACAGGGAACAGATCTCTCCTTCAACAATTTCAACATTATGATGGAGGTCCTGTCCAGTTTGGAGGTGAGGCCGGAGGATATATTTCTGGCAGAGGAAGTATATCCAACGGAAAACTAAAAGTTGACAAAGTTAATTTTGTCAAACAGCTTGAACACAACCTGTTAAGTGTTTCTCAGTTTTGTGATCAAAAGCATCAAATGCTTTTCACAGAACATGAGTGCATCATCCTCAAACCTGGGATGACAATTCCTCAGGAATTGGTGCTTCTTAGATCTCCCAGGAGAGGGGATATGTACAAGCTTGATATGAACAATGCTTCCCCAATGGGAGAAGTATCATGCTTTCTTTCCAAAGCTGATAGTGATGAGTCAACACTGTGGCATAAACGAATGTGTCATGTCAATTTTAAGACAATGAATAAATTGGCTAAAAATAACTTGGTACATGGTTTGCCTAAAAAGGAATTTTTCTGCAAAGATAACTGTGTTGCTTGCCTGAAAGGGAAACAACACAGGTCTTCTCATAAATCCAAAGTTGTTAACTCTATCACTACTCCATTACACTTATTGCACATGGATCTATTTGGTCCCACAAGTATAATGAGCATTGGAAGGAAATCATATTGCCTTGTGATAGTTGATGATTTTACTAGATTTACATGGGTATTCTTTTTAAGAACTAAAGATGAAACTGCTGAAACTTTAAAATCTTTTATTCTTAAAATAGAAAATCAAGTTGATCACAAGGTTAAAATAATAGAAGTGATCAAGGGACTGAGTTTAAGAACTTTGTTCTTGACTCATTCTGTAACTCAAAAGGGATTGCCAGACAATACAGTGCTCCTAGAACTCCTCAACAAAATGGTGTTGCTGAGAGGAGAAATAGGACACTTATTGAGGCTGCTCGGACTATGTTAGCTGATTCAAAGCTGCCTCTAACATTCTGGGCAGAGGCAGTCAGCACTGCATGCTATGTGCAGAACAGAGTTCTTGTAGTAAAGCCACATGGAAAGACCCCTTATGAGCTATGGAACAAGAGGCCACCGTTCATTGGCTTTCTAAGGTCCTTTGGCAGCAGGTGTACCATACTTAACACAAAAGACAATTTAGCAAAATTTGCTGAAAAGTCAGATGATGCCATCTTTGTTGGATATTCCTCCCATTCTAAAGCTTACAGGGTTTATAACATTAAAAACCAACAATTTGAGGAATCCTCCAACATTGTAGTTAATGAGCACACTCCTTGTGTTAGGGGGAATGGCCCTGATCATATTTTTGATTTAGAATTGTTTCCAAACTATTCTAAACCATCTTGTGAGAATGTTTCAGCTGGAACAGGTGCTCAAGGCAATTCTGATGAAGATCAACTATTTGAGCTTCCCAGACCTGCTCCAAGTTCTCCAAGAACAACAAATCAAGTTCCTACTATTGAAAGATCTGACAGTATAACCATTTCAAGAAATAGTGGAACTTCAACAAGGGACTCACCTGATGATCTTCAAGTCTCCTCAGGTGATCCTACACAACACCAAGCTGATGGAAGCAGCATTTTGAAGGAACAGGCAACTGTTAATGATGCTTCACAGCAAAGAAATGATGATGTTTCTCTTTCATTCAATCAGTCCTCATTGAATGAGATTGAAACAACAGCTGGACCAAGTATTCAAGCTCCAGAGCAAAATATGTCCAACTTGGACCTATCTTTGCAGCTGGAGGTGATTCCAAGACTTAGAATTCACAATACTCATCCAGCTGAAAACATCATAGGGGAAGTCTCTGAGGGTGTGAGAACAAGGGGACAAACTCACAATGGGAATGTCTGCCTGTACTCATGCTTCTTATCCCAAATGGAACCCAAGAAGGTGGAAGATGCCTTAAAGGATAGTAGCTGGGTTGAATCAATGCAAGAGGAGCTGCTTCAATTCAAAAGACAGAAGGTTTGGAACCTATGTCCGCTACCATCTGGTCAAGTACCTATAGGCACCAAGTGGGTTTTCAGAAATAAAAGAGATGACAGAGGCTTGATTATCAAGAACAAGGCAAGACTAGTGGTTCAAGGATACACTCAAGAGGAAGGAATTGATTATACTGATGTCTTTGCACCTGTTGCAAGACTTGAGGCAGTTAGGATCTTCCTTGCTTATGCTGCATCCAAGAATTTCACTGTCTACCAGCTTGATGTCAAGTGTGCCTTTCTATATGGGGATATAGATAGGGAAGTCTATGTATGCCAGCCTCCAGGATTTGAAGACCCACAGCATCCAAACTATGTGTGCAAATTGGATAAAGCTCTATATGGGCTGCACCAAGCACCTAGGCTGTGGTATGAGACATTGTCTCAATTTCTTCTGAAGAACGGCTACACTAGAGGAACCATTGACAAGACTCTCTTTATCAGAAAGTCTGGGAAAGACATTTTGCTAGTTCAAGTCTATGTCGATGACATCATATTTGGTTCTTCAAATGACCAAATGTGCAAAGACTTTGAGAGCATTATGAAGAAGAAGTTCGAAATGAGTTCTATGGGAAAAATGGACTTTTTCCTTGGAATTCAGGTAAAGCAACTGAAGGAAGGGTTTTTCATCAATCAATCTAAGTATGTCAATGATATCTTAGAGAGATTTGATATGAAGGATTGTAAAGCAGCAAAGACACCCATACCCAGAAACCATGATTTATGCCCTGACTCTGAGGGGGAGGATACTGATCAACATCAGTATAGAGCAATCATTGGTTCTCTGATGTATCTTACAGCAAGTAGACCTGATATCATGTTTGCAACTTGCATTTGTGCAAGATATCAGGCTGCTCCAAAGGTGTCTCACCTAATTGCTGTCAAGAGAATCCTCAGATACCTCAAAGGAGCACCTAAGTTAGGTCTCTGGTATCCAAGAAATAGTGATTTTAATCTCTATGGATACTCTGACAGTGATTATGGTGGCTGCAACATCAACAAGAAATCAACATCAGGAGGATGTCAATTTCTTGGTGGAAGGATCATCTCATGGCAATGCAAAAAGCAATCCTGTGTCTCTACATCAACTGCTGAAGCTGAATACATTGCTGCTGCAAGTTGCTGTGCTCAGCTGCTGTGGATTCAAAACCAGATGATTGACTATGGATTCAACTTCATGAGCACTCCTATCCACATTGACAACAACAGTGCTATATCCATCACAGAAAATCCAGTAAAGCACTCAAAGACAAAGCACATTGACATCAGGTATCATTTCATTAGAGATATTCATGAGAAAAATCTTATCAAACTAGTCAAAGTCAATTCAAATGAACAATATGCTGATTTGTTCACCAAAGCATTTGATGAACAAAGATTTAAGTATCTTATTACAGCTATTGGGATGATAAACATTGACTAGTCAATCTCAATTGAAAACCTTTTCAATATGTAAAGTCTTATGTCAATACAATCTAAGCCCTGTTACAAAAGATCCTTTCTTATTTAACTAAGTATAAGTTCTTCCGAAGAGAAACTTGCCTTCGGAAGATATCTAGCATAACTTCCGAAGCAAATTTCTCATAGGATAATTTTCTTCTCGGAAGTATACTAAGTCTCGGAAGAAGCGATTGAGGTAATCTCAGATCTACTTCCGAAGCACTTAATACTTTCCACTTGAAAGCAACATGTATCTTCGGAAGCAATTTATTTACCTTCGGAAATACATTTGCCTTCGGAAGAACTTTACCTTCGGAAATACCTTATACTCGGAAGAAGGATTTTACTGTGTAACGGAAATCTTTTGGGCCCCACTCTGTAAAAAGTAAAGATTTTGTTAATGATGTCGGATTATTTAAATGGCTTAACCTTACCGCCCCTGTCACATCATCCTCTGAACCCTCACATCATCTTATCCAAACCACCCTTTAAACCGCCATTTCACCCATTTAAATACTTCCGGTTAATCACTTACACTCTTTTTACCAAATTCACTGCCCTAAAAGCTTTCTTCTTCACCAATTTACCTCTCTCTCAAGAACTTTTCCTCTGCTACCTTTCTAATGGCTCTAAACCCTCAGCACAACCAAGTCGCACTCCTTGACTCCTCAAGGGATGCTGACTTCTCTGATATTATCTCTTTCTTAGCCCAATCTTCATATTACACAGCACTGACTGTAAACCCTACCATTTACACCAACCAAATGTCCGAATTCTGGGCAAATAGTCGGGTTGAAACCCTAAATGGGGTTCGTGCTATCAGGTCAAGTGTATGTGGCCAAGAGTTGGTCGTTACTGAACAAATCATCAGGGAGCATCTTGAGCTCCATGATGAAGGCGCACCGACGGAATTCCCCAAGTCTGAGTTAGATAACTCTTATCTCCAAATGGGATACGGTGGAGATGTAAGCAGGTCTACAGTCTACAAATTCAACTTCTCCTACAAGTGGAAGTTCCTGCTACATGTGGTTCTCCACTGCTTATCTAACAAATCAGGGGGATGGGATCAAATTCCCTATGAACTCGGGTGCCTAGTTCATGGGTTGGTACAAGGCTTGCGCTTCAACTACTCCAGGTTTGTGCTGACTAACCTCATGGGAAATCTGCAAAGGGACACATTCTTTATGTATCCCAGATTTCTACAGCACATAATCAACTGCGAGCTAGATCAGAGTAAGCTTGTCTGTGCAGCTGCTCTGTCTGCTCCTCAAATGAGGCCGACTATCTTCAAAGTACTGAAGAGAGTGTCTACCAACTACACTGGAAGGGATACCGCACTACTTCCAGGTATGATTGAGCCAATGGCTCCTGGTGACATCCCTGTTATCCCCACAGGTGATGAACCCACACCAGCAACTACCCTCACCATTCCAAATCTACCTTCTCCACCAATAAAAGTCACCTATCAGAGACGTACCAAACGAACCCTTGTTCAATCTACTCTGATTGAACAAGCCCCTCCTCTTCAAACCAAAAAGGCTAGAGTGGAACAAGGGGCTCCCACTCAGCCAGAGGTCCCCCAATCCTTCACTATTGACCTCAATATGGGTCTTGAGTCTCCTCAGTCTCAGACCCATGAGCCCATAACCCCAGCTGATAGCCCTCAGGGTGAGTCTCTATACTCCCCTGAGCAGCCACCAAGGGACAGCTCAATGCCTTTTGACATTGATCAAAGTCCCGGGTCTTTAGGTCTTCATTCCTTCTCTTTTACTGACCTATTGACCGGAGCTGGTGAAGAGACTATGTCTCTCCAAGGCAATGAAGTTGATCCACAACACCCCATTAAGGATCAACAGAGCCTAGAGAAACCTCTTGTCTCTAGCCCACACCAGCAAAGCCCTACTGAGGTGAGTCCCACTGATGTGGAGGGGACTCATGTAGATTCAGCTGCCACTACTGAAGGAGCCTCATTGGATCCTCAGGACAGTGGTAACAATAGTCAGACTGAATCTACGGCAACCATGCCCTATGATGCCTCTGAAAGAGACATCATTGTGCAAGGGAAACCAGGGTGCCAAGAAACCACATCTGGTGGTGAGGATGAACATACTAGGTATGTTACCTCATCTCCCCGTGATTCTTCCAAAGAAGATGAGGGAAGAATGCAACTCACAATAAGAGACCTACTTTCTAAAGTCTCAAACCTTGAATCAAAGGTTAAGACTTTAGAGGATAGGTCTGCCACTCAGCAACTTGAGATTGAAAGTCTCAAGGTAAAACTAGCTGAGAAACAGATTGAGAGATCTGTTAGGCATGTACCGTTCAAGTCTCCTTGACCTCTTCCTCTAGCTCATCTACCTCTCAAGATGATGCTACCAAAAAGGGGGAGAATGTTGAGGAACTAAGTCAAAGACAGGATTCCATCAGTCAAGCTCTCACTTCTTTGAGCTCAAAACAACAAGCCGCCATCTTCCCTGAGCCTCCTCCAGTTGTGATTCAAGTGGATCAAAGGATGCTTCAGGATCTAAATAGGATCTTCAACAAGTTCCTTTTAGAGTCCCTCATTGATCAACCCAGTCCGGATATGTCTGTGATATACTTTGGAGCTCAAGAGCTTCAGAGGTTGAATGCACCTCCTACCACTGTTGAGGAAGTTGGTCAACCTAAGGCCCAAGTGGAACCTGAGATTGATTTCGAAGGGGAAACTAGGACTGATGGCCCAGCAACTGAAATAGTTGGGACAGAAGGTGTGTTTTCACAGGCTTCCGAAGCACAATTTGAAGCCTCGGAAGAACCAACTCAAACTTCCGAAGCTGAAATTGCTGCTGCGGAAGGACTGTTCTCTCTTTCCGATGATCTAATAGTCACAGATGCAATTCTGGAACTTGCATCTGAGGTTAATAGGGAGGACTTTCTCAGCCAACCACTAGCCATTACATCTGCATTGACCTCAGCTCCTACCTCCACCATCCAACCTGAGTCTTCTACCCAAGAACCACCAAAGTCTAGCACTTCCGAAGACATTAAAGGTAAAAGGAAGATGACTTCGGAAGAGCTTCTGGAAGAAGAAAGGCTGGAGAAACTTAAAAGAAAGGAAGACTGCCAACTGGGAAACTGTTAGCTGCAAGTTCAAAAGCAGCTGCAGCCAACCAAGAGGCAATCAACAATAGAAGAAGGGTGGAGGTAATTGATAGACTAGTCAGTCTAGGGGCTGCCTCGGAAGATGTACTCCTGCTACCATTAGAGGAGCTGATAGAGCTTGAAAAGGCAACCTTGCTGCAAAAACAGCAAAAAGAAGAAGAAGCAAGGTTGGCCTTAGAAGAAGAAAGGCTGAGAAAAGAAAGAGAAGCTGATCTGCAGCTCAGGAGAGAAAGGATCACTTTCCTACTCTCCAGAGGATTCTCTCAAGAGGAGTTGTCTCCACACAACAGTGACACGATCTTGTGGCTCTTTAACAAAGAGCAAGATCAAATGGAGAAGGAGAGAAAGAGAGCTGCAAGGGAGAAGCTGGTAGAGAAGAAGAAGAAGGAAGAAGAGGCTGGACTGTCTGCCGCCAAGAAGATAGGTGACAAAGCTTGGATGAAGAACTATCTTAAAGCTCACGGCTTCTCTGGCAGGCAAGTGGGTCCAATGTCTGAGAAGACTCTGCAACGACATGTCAGTGACATCAAGGCTGACATTCGTGCAGGGAAAGAAAGGAGATGTATAGAAGGGGACAGGGGATGACCTTCAAAGCCACCCCTCAGCCAAATATCCAAACCCAACATCAACCTGAACCAATACCCTTTCCCTTCCCAATCAAAACTGAACCTGAACCTTTCACCCCTGAACCTACACCTTCACATCTACCAACTCCCTCACCTCAACCACCTAAACTACCCATCATCCAACCTAAAGCCTTACCCAGAACCCAACCTCCTAAACCTACCCAACAACCAATCAAACCATCCCCTCAGCCTTCTAAACATCTCTCAATGGAGGAATTCAAGGAGATCAAAACCAAGCTCATCAACTGCACTACTCTGAGCGACATCTCTTGTGAGGAGGATACAGTCAACCTGACTTATGTTGATGGATCCTCAAGTTCCCTCACAAGAGATGAGTTTCTTGATCTGCCAAGAGGAACTTTGGACCAAGCCGCAAGACTCTTTGGCCTCAATTCAGATACATTGAATGAGGAAGAAAAGAAGCTGAGGAGAAGGCTGGTGACTCTGCTGGACACAAAGAAAGGAGATAGGGTACCAAGACAATCTCTTGTACCCAGAAAGAAGATAGTCCAGTGGAGGTTCGAAGACTCTTCTCACAACTTTGTTGTTGAGAGAGAGAATGGTGAGATTAACAGGCTGAATGCCTCATCTCTGCTACACTTAAGCAGATTCGATATTGCTGAGTTAGCAGAGAAACCATTCTCCAACCCCTCAAACTCCGAAGTAGCTGCTCACATCAGAAATCATCTAGGCAGCCTTCACATGGCCGAGCTCACTGCTAGAAGCAAGGTCGAAGAGGAGTCAAAACGGAGAGAGGAGGAGGAAAGGAAAGGATCAGCAACCAAAGGCAAAGCCTTTCTTCAAATGGTTGAAGGTCCTGAACTTGAGTCCATAGTTAGATGGGAGTATGACTACAACTCCCGTCAACTAACTCTCTTCAGGGGATCACAACAAAGGGTGCATGTCATTCAAAGTGATAGACTGGATCTCCTATCCACGAATGACTTGTACAAGCTTCTCAGCACTACTTCCGGGAAGAACAGAGAGACAGACAAATATCTTCTGTCCCTGGTGCTGAAAACTTTGAGAAGTAGAGATAAGTGAAGTTTTGGTAGCATCAGCCTAGGGGGAGTTTGTTGGATCATAAGAGGCTGTTGCAACCAAAACCATATCACTTAGAAGATTTTGAGTACTACATGCAAAGGACTTCCGAAGCCAAGTGTGGGACTTCCGAAGGAAGAAAGAGTTCTTCCGAAGTCTAAGTGTAAAATACACTTCCGAAGGAGAACTCCAACTTCCGAAGGTAAAGAAGCTACTTCCGAAGGTTCAAGACTTGAAGACAAAGTTCTGAAGTCAACTTCCGAAGAATAAAGAAGTCCTTAAAGCCTCGGAAGCATAGAAGCATCTTCCGAAGTATAAGTGGCTTCGGAAGAACTTGTTCTTCCGAAGCCAGTTAACCTTCGGAAGACACTTCTATTATCCAGTAGACATAAGTATGGTCTGTCTGACAGTCCGCTGCAAATCTCTGAGATACTGCATGGCGTTTTCTCAAAAGCCATGTAGTTGACCATACTTTAATCTACTGTTTACCTTTTTATGTTAAGTACAGTTGCCATCTTAGTTGGTGACAAAAGGTAAGTCATGGACATGTCATGACTACCATATCTTAGATAATACTTTATCTAAGATACCTTAACTATAGCATTGTAGTATATGCTTTAGTCTTAGGTTTCCAGCTGGTATCAAGTATAACCGGCTGTAGGATCTAGTATATATAGTTTCTCATTGTAACTCATGTTCTATGCTTGTAAGTGTCTTGTAACTTGAGTTGAGAAGTAATATATACAAGTACCTTGAAAATATTTCTGCTTGTTACTTTGATTACTTATTATATTATTATCAACTCTTGTCAAAGACATTGCTTCATCTTGTTTGAGTGATTATTATAAGTGAGTTTGAGAGAAATACAAGTGTTAAGTGATAAAACCCGATCCTGCAATAAGGATGATAAAGCAAGTATAATATCCACACGAATAGTTTATAAAGATGATGAATGAACGAGCGAAGAAAAGTTAACAAAGTCCACGTTAATTGACGGACCTTTTGGTGACGGATGTCACAGTATCCCGCAGTTGAGAGAATTTCGTCCCGAAATTCAGCTGGAGTTAGGTCCAAGAGTTTCATCTTCGAATAGATGTGGATATTTGAGTTTCATCTGATCTTCTCGTTCCCATGTAAACTCTGGCCCTCGTTTTGAATTCCACCTTACGCGAACAATTGGTAATCTACTGCGCTTCAATTGCTTGGCCTTTCGATCCATGATCTCAAGGGGTTCCTCGAGAAAATGAAGCTTTTCATCAATCTTGATTTCCTCAATTGGTACGTGAAGGGATTCATCAGCCAAACACTTCTTGAGGTTCGACACGTGGAAAGTATCATGTACGCCGCTGAGTTCTTGTGGTAACCTTAATCAGTAAGCCACTGAACCGATTCTTTCTGTAATCTCGAATGGTCCTACGTATCTTGGGGCTAACTTCCCTTTCTTTCCAAATCGAACGATTCCTTTCCAAGGAGAGACTTTAAGTAAAACTCGATCCCCAATGTTGAATTCTAGAGGCTTCTGACGGTTGTCGGCATAGCTCTTTTGGCGATTCTGGCAGCTTTTAGTCGGTCTTTGATTTGAAAGATCTTCTCGGTTGTTTCTTGAATGATCTCTGGGCCTGTTAACTGACTTTCACCAATCTCGGCCCAACAAACGGGTGATCTACATTTTCTTCCATACAACGCTTCGAACGAAGCACATCCAATGCTTGTATGATAACTGTTGTTGTAAGAGAACTCAATCAGCGGTAGATGAGTGTCCCAACTACCACCAAAGTCGATTACACACGCCCTCAACATGTCTTCTAGCGTCTGTATAGTTCGTTCACTTTGGCCATCTGTCTGAGGGTGATAGGCGGTACTCATATCTAATCGAGTGCCCATCGCTTTCTGTAGTGTCTGCCAAAATCGTGAAGTAAATCAGCTGTCATGGCCGGATATAATCGACACTGGTATTCCGTGTCTTGTCACGACCTCCTTGATGTACAATCTCGCCAACTTATCCATCTTGTAGTCTTCTCGGATCGGCAAGAAATGTGCTGATTTCGTCATCCGATCCACTACGACCCATATCGAGTCGTGCCTGCTGCTCGTTCTAGGGAGTTGGTAATAAAATCCATAGCTATATTCTCCCATTTCGACTCGGGAATTTCAGGTTGCTGTAATATCCCAATGGTTTCTGGTGTTCAGCTTTAACTTTCGAGCATGTCAAGCATCTGCTGACGTACATAGCAATGTCTTTCTTCATACCTGGCCACCAGTACAGATCTTTGAGATCATGATCCATCTTGTTTGCACCAGGATGAATAGAATATTGCGTCTTGTGGGCTTCATCCATGACTAAGGTACGTATACCTCCCTATCTGGGTACCCATATACGATCCATGAAGTACTATATACCATCATCCTTACAACTCATTTGTTTATCCAACCCTCGGAATTCTTCCCCCGCAAGGTTTTCTTCTTTCAATGCCTCACTTTGTGCAATTTGGATCTACGCTTTCAGATTCGTTTGAATAGTCAATCCTAACGCTCGAGCACGTAGTGGTTTCACGCGTTCTCTGCGGCTTAAAGCATCAGCCACCACGTTAGCTTTCCCCGGATGATACCGGATTTCACAATCGTAGTCACTAAGTAGTTCTACCCGACGTCGCTGACGCATATTAAGTTTCTTCTGATCCAGGATATGTTGGAGGCTCTTATGATCTGTGTAGATGATGCATTTGGTTCTATACAGGTAATGCCTCCATATCATAAGTGCAAATACTATAGCGCCCAACTCGAGATCATGAGTTGTATAGTTCTTTTCGTGCACCTTAAGTTGTCGCGAAGCGTAGGCAATCACCTTACCCTTCTGCATTAGCACACATCCCAATCCTTGATGTGAATCATCGCAGTACACCACAAAATCATCTGTTCCGTCTGGGAGGGACAATATCGGTGCGTTGCACAACTTCTCTTTCAACGTTTGGAACGCTTGTTCTTGTGCATGTCCCCAATCAAACTTCTTGTCTTTCTGAGTCAGCAATGTTAATGGTTGCGCGATCTTTGAAAAATTCGCGATAAAGCGACGATAGTAACCGGCCAATCCTAAGAATTGCCGTATCTCTGAAGGTGTCTGGGGTGCATCCTATTTCTTCACCGCTTCGATCTTGCCGGGATCTACATGAATCCCACCTTCGTTAACCACATGACCCAAAAACTTTACTTCCCACAACCAGATCTCACACTTCAAGAACTTGGCGAAAAGTTTCTCTTCCCGTAGCAGTTCCAGTATTGCCCGAAGGTGTTCTTCGTGATCTTCTTTCGATTGGGAGTAGATAAGTATATCGTCTATAAATACAATCACAAACTTATCCAGGTAAGGTTTACACACCTAATTCATTAGGTCCATAAACACAGCTGGTGCGTTAGTCAGGCCGAACGGCATGACCAAGAACTCATAGTGCCCATAACGAGTTCTAAACGCTGTTTTTGGTATGTCCTCCTCGACAACCCTTAGTTGATGATATCCAGAACGAAGGTCGATCTTGGAGAAATATGACGCTCCTTGCAGCTGGTCAAACAGATTGTCGATCCTGGGGAGAGGATATCGATTCTTCACGATTAACTTGTTCAACTCACGATAATCGATACACATGTAGAACGACCCATCCTTCTTCTTGAAAAATAATACCGGTGCTCCCCACGGTGAATGACTCAGCCGAATAAAACCCTTCTCCAGTAGATCCTGTAACTGACTGGATAACTCTTGCATTTCAGATGGTGCTAACCGATATGGCGTCTTTGCTACCGGTGTAGCTCCAGGAACAAACTCTATACGAAATTCCACGTGTCGTGGAGGAGACAAACCAGAGAAGTCATCTGGAAATACATCTGGGTAGTCCCGTACCACTGGAATATCTACTAATTTCCTCTCCTCTTCCTTCTTCTCTACCACATGAGCTAGAAACGCATAGCACTGCTTTCGTAAACTTCGGCGTGCTTTCATGCAGGAGATAAGCTTTAAGTTTCTTCCCGGTCGTTCTCCTTGAATCCTGAGTACCTCCCCGTTTGGCATGGGGATTCGTACTACTTTGTCCCGACAGACAATCTCAGCTCTGTGTTTCGACAACCAATCCATTCCCACAATCACGTCGAAACTTCCTAACTCAAAGGGTATCAAATCTATATCGAAGGCATGGTTCTCCAACATTATCAAGCACTTCCTAATAATCTCATCGGCCTGAACAACCCTACCATTGGCCATTCTACAGAGTAGCTAGTTTCTAGCCTATTAGGACTCAAATCAAGCAATTGCACAAACTCAGCAGATATAAAGCTATTGTCTGCTCCAGTATCAAATAATATAGATGCGAAGTGATGATTTAGTAAGTGCGTACCTGTGACAACATTCGGGTCTTGACGAGCATCGTTGGCTCCGATGACAAAACCACGTCCCCGAGCTGTATTTCCTCTATTCGCCGGGCCTTGATTTCCAGTTATACCCATCACCTACTACTGGTTGTTCCCTTGTTGACCTAGCGCCTGATTCAGTCTGGGGCATGTGTTTCTGTAGTGATCAGGGCCTCCACACTAATAGCAGACCCTGGCATTCCCGGCGGGGTTAACCGCGTTGACCGGAGCCACCAGATTTGACGCTATTCTGTAGTCTCTCGCTAGATGCCCCGGGCGTTTACAGTTCACGCACACCCGGCACGGCATTCCTGGGGGACGATGATAGTTGCACCTGTCACATTTGGGGTGTGGCCCGACATACTCTCTTTTGCCCTGCGTCACGGCCACAAAATTCCTGGTTGTCTTGGCCCTTTTGTCAAATTTCCCGGCACTCGACCGGCTCGTTTCCCCAACATCTTTCCTTTTCTCTGCTCCTCTACCCAAAACCACTGTTCTCACCATCTCGTTAGTTAGAGCGCCAGCCTTTAGAATTGCGCTCTGAATCGTAGGAGGAGCAGCTGCTGTTACCATCGCTCGGATTTGAGGCGCAAGTCCCCAAATATACCTCTCGATCCTCTTTGATTCTGGCGTGACCAGATGTGGAACCAATCTTGCCAACTCATGAAAACGGTCAGTGTAAGTTGCGTGCCTGGCCCCCACCATAGCATGATTCCAGAATTCATGCTCTAGCTTCTTCACCTCATTGAGGGGGCAGTATTCCTCGGTGATCAATGCCTTGAATTCATCCCATGACATCTGCATCGCTGATTCTCTTCCCCTAGCCTGAATTTGAGTGTTCCACCAAGTTAGTGCTTTGCCCTGTAATGAACACGTGGCATACTTAATTTCTGGCTATCGAGGCACTCATTGATGTCATCTGGTTAGGGCTATCGCTCCGCCCTTCCATCAAATTCCTTCGGTTTGCAGGCCACACACTCCTTGTACGAACATCCCCTTCTGGCATTAACAACCCCAGTCTCATTACCGGTTGTTCCACCATTCCCGGTTTCCTGATTACTTTCGTTCCCAGTCGGGTTCCCATGACCTACTTCAGTTTCAATCCCACCTTGACCTCTTTCTCCACCATCCTCGTTATCATTGCCACCATCCCCGTGGGGGTGGTGTTGCTGAAGTGCATCGCTCACTTGGGCCATTATAGTCGGAATCAGTGCGACCAGTTGTTGAGCGATCAAAGCTGCCATATCAGAGTCTCCTGTTCCCTGATTGTTACTGGCAGGGCCATCACTTGTTCTTGGTGCTCTACCTCTACCTCTGCCTCTGCCCCTCAGGGTTTTCACTTCTGCCACTGTTGCTGCGGGTAACTCTTCGAGGCGGCATTTTCTAATCATAAAAGTAGTAAACACATAAGCTTTAACCATTTCAAATTATATTCTCCACATCGTTCATCAAAGTCCAGCATTCCAAGTTAATATCACACTTATTGTCACCACACATCACATGCAAGTCGTGTAGTTCTCACACCATGAATTGATAATGTCCCAACAATAGTGCATCACAACAATTGTAAGTCCATGTATATAATCATGTCTAGTCTAGCGAAGGTTGTCTATCTCCTCCTCTTTCGAGGTTTCAGACATAACCTCCTCAGGGTCAATATCATTGTCCGAGGTCAAGCGCAATGGCATGATCTGTGAAGATCTCTTCGGGTTTAGTACCTGGATTTGATAAACCAACTCAGTGCGCAGAGGGAACGGAAGATCCAATAGAAGTATCCCATAAGGAGTGAGCACAAGGGCTCTTCTCACAGGGTGAAAAGATCACGAAACAGATAAATAAACAAATCAAGTAAAGAGGAACACATACATGAGATATAAAATGTACGCAGATCCTAGCATGCAAATCTACGTGAAGGTTCCTAGGTTATAGTCTAGGTCAAGCGTATTGCCTAATTTTTTATAACCAATGGCTCTGATACCAATCTGTCACACCCCGCTAAAAGCGGAAACACGGGGATGTAACGAAATCGGAATCGTCATAACACATGGTGGACAATAGAGATGCAATATAATAAATGATGATAAAGCGTATCATGACGACACCCGACACAAAGGAGACTTGTGTCGTGTTTATTCAATATTCACGACAACATAGCCATAAGCATAAACATGTTAAATGATTCACATAATCAAGTAGTAACAATTGTAATGTAAATTCCCACAACCCGGGAACAAGTATCAAAAGAATACATTGTTTAATCAGACTACAACATTGATTCCAAATTATATGTTTGTCAAATATGTTTAGTCTCAAAAATGCATCCTAGGGTCTCCACTAAGGCAGCACACCTAGATCTTCAATTAGCATTGTCACCTAAAAAGATATGCTCAAAATGGTCAACAAAATTGTTGGTGAGCTTGCAGGTTTAAATAGTAAATAAGTAATTGATGCTGTATAGTAAATGTTGTGGAATACCGTGAATATAGTTATAAGTAAGTATAATCACATGACAATGAGCTTTGCAACCAAACCTAATGACGTACACACAGATCTTGTCGGAATATATTCACCCAAGGGCCCGTTCCTGGCTACTGTTGGTACTAACTAGTATACCACAAACAAGGATGGGGGTGTCAACCCAGTAGTACTACCAATACCTATCCGTCGGTTCCCACACTGGAATTAAATAGTTGCAAAGAAAGTACCACACAGCGAAGTCAGCATGTATCAGATAAGTACTCACAAAACAGTAACACGTTGATTCCAAGTATGTAAATTGTATGTAAATTGTACAGCATTGAAAATGGGTGAGCATACTTTTCCCCCATGTTTGTAAATGATTGAAATATTGTATAAGCATAAAAAGGGGCCACGAAACTCACTTGTTAGGTGGTAAGTATGAATGATCAAGTTTCCAAATGTTGTATGAAATGCACTGTCAAACAACTATTGACAGTTATTGTTAAGCATTAATGATATGTATAAAGTAAATAGTAACGTTCGGTCGGTTCGGGTTGTATCGGTTGGGTCGCGTGTAACACACACAAACAGACACACGTATTAGATCTTATGTAGATCCAAGTACTAGATATCGTCGCCGTTGCTGATGGTATTTGTGTAAAAGTTTCATTGTTATTAAAGGAGTATTTGGTAAATATTAATAGTTACAAATCGGTTATTGATACTTGTAAAATGTTAAGTTGATTTGATTTGGAATAACATTAGTAAGTTTGATGGCGTTTACTTTAACATTGTCATTAGCAACGACAATCGTGTCGATGTCACCTTAACATCACACGACATACACACACCACACACACAAGAAGGAATTTACACACAACAACTTCAGTCGCACGACAGGACCAGACGCAAGACTCAACACTCCATCTGCACGAATCAACCCTCATTCGTACGAATCAGCTTCATTCGTACGATTGAACCTTCATTCGTGCGACTCAGCATTCAGTCGTACCACACAGCACCCAATCGCACGATTCAACATCCATACGCACGAATCAACCTTCATTCGTACGAATCAGCTTCATTCGTACGATTGAACCTTCATGCGTGCGACTGGCATTCAGTCGAGCGATACACGCACAATCGCACACATTCATTCGGTTGCATGACTCAATCGCACAAATTCACACAGTCGCACGACTCAGTCGCACGACACACCCAGTCGCACAACTCAGTCGCATGATTGTCTCAGACGCATGGCTCAGTCGTACGACTCACCCAGTCGCACGGCTCAGTCGCATGACAGGCCCAGTCGCCTGAACAGTAGGTTCGCGACTGCTGCATTGCAGAGCAGCCTTCGGCTGCTCCGTGCACGGGTTTTACAAAACAAGGACTTCCAGAAACACACTACAAACATACACAAACAAGAAGAACACGCAGAAAGACATCACACGCACCCACACGGCCTCATGTGTTAGGGTTGGACCCGAACACCCGAAACCCTAAATGGACAGCCGTGAACTAGCAAGAAAAGGGACAACCAAGGTCGTCTACCTGCAAGAATGGAGTAGACTCGGTTGTAGTCGAAGTCTAGACGATGAAAACGTGACCAAACGGGGCGGTTTTGGTGTAAGGAAGAAGATGAAAATGAAGAAGAGAATGAAGAAAAAGAAGAAGAAAATGAAGTAAATGAGGGCTAGGGCTGGGAAAATGGGTTTATATACCCAGCCCAAGTTTGGAAAATGACACATATAGTCCCTGCACTTAAATCCCCGAATTTCCCAAATTTGTTTCGGTTGAAAACGACTTTAATAGATTTGTTATATTAGTGATAAAAATATATTTAATGATATTTGTGACTTAAAAATAGTTTTATTAGTGACAATAATTTTATATAAAAATGGTATATTTGGCGGTAACGATGATGAAAGATGTAAAAGTTTTTTAAGGATAGCATACGTTAATGATAAGAACACAAGCATAAAGATGATAAAGCAAGTATAATATCCACACAAATTGTTTATAAAGATGAGGAATGAGCGAGCGAAGAAAAGTTAACGAAGTCCATGTTAATTGACGGACCTTTTGGTGACGGATGTCACAAGGAACATGACACTTATTGAGGCTGCTCGACTGTGTTAGCTAATTCAAAGTTGCCTCTAACATTCTAGGCAGAGGTAGTCAGCACTGCATGCTATGTGCAAAACAGGGTCCTTGTAGTTAAGCCACATGGAAAAACCCCTTATAAGCTATGGAACCAGAGGCCACTGTTCATTGGCTTTCTAAGGTTCTTTAGCAGCAGGTGTACCATACTTAACACAAAAGACAATTTGGCAAAATTTGCTGAAAAGTCGGACGATGCCATCTTTGTTGGATATTCTAACTCTAAAGCTTATAGAGTTTATAACATTAAAAATCAACAATTTGAGGAATCCTTCAACATTGTAGTTAATGAGCACACTCCTTGTGTTTGGGGAAATGGCCCTGATCATATCTTTGATTTAGAATTGTTTTCAAACTATTCTAAACCATCTTGTGAGAATGTTTCAGCTGGAACAGGTGCTCAAAGTGATTCTGATGATGATCAACTGTTTGAGCTTTCCAGACCTATTCCAAGTTCTCCAAGAGCTGCAACAAATCAGGTTCCCACTATTGGCAGATCCGATAGTATAACCATCTCAAGAGATAGTGGAACTTCAACAAGCGGTTCACCTGTTGACTCTCAAACCTCTTCAGGTGACACTGCATAACACCAAGCTGATGGAAGCAACATCTTGAAGGAACAGGCAACTGTTAATGCTGCTTCACAGCAAACAAATGATGATGTTTCTCTTTCATTCAATCAGTCCTCATTGAATAAGTTTGAAACAGCAGCTGGACCAAGTGTTCAAGCTCCTGAGCAAAATATGTCCAATTTGGATCTATCTTCGCAACTGGAGGTAATTCCTCGACTTAGGATTCACAACACTCATCCAGCTGAAACATCATAGGGGAAGTCTCTGAAGGCGTGAGAACAAGAGGACAAACTCACAATGAGAATGTCTGCCTGTACTCATGCTTTTTATCCCAAATGGAACCCAAGAAAGTGGAAGATGCCTTGAAAGATCGTAGCTGGGTTGAATCAATGCAAGAGGAGCTGCTTCAATTCAAAAGACAAAAGGTTTGGAACCTATGTCCGCTACCATCCGGTCAAGTACCTATAAGCACTAAATGGGTTTTTAGAAACAAGAGAGATTATAGAGGCTTGATTATCAAGAACAAAGCAAGACTGGTGGTTCAAGGATACACTCAAGAGGAGGAAATCGATTATACTGATGTCTTTGCACCTGTTGCAAGACTTAAGGCAGTTAGGATCTTCCTTGCTTATGCTGCATCCAAGAATTTCACTGTCTACCAGCTTGATGTCAAGTGTTCCTTTCTATATGGGGATATAGATAGGGAAGTCTATGTATGCCAACCTCCAAGATTTGAAGACCCACAACATCCTAACTATGTGTGCAAATTGGATAAAGCTCTATATGGGCTGCACCAAGCACCTAGGCTGTGGTATGAAACATTGTCTTAGTTTCTCATGAAGAATGGATACACTAGAGGTACCATTGATAAGACTCTTTTCATAAGAAAGTCTGGGAAAGACATCTTGCTCGTTCAAGTCTATGTTGATGAAATCATATTTGGTTCCTCAAATGACCAAATGTGTAAAGACTTTGAGAGCATCATGAAGAAGAAGTTTGAGATGAGTTCCATGGGAAAAATGGACTTTTTCCTTGGAATTCAGGTGAAGCAAATGAAGGAAGGGTTTTTCATCAGTCAATCTAAGTATGTCAATGACATCTTAGAAAGATTTGATATGAAAAATTATAAGGCAGCAAAAACACCTATACCAAGAAACCACAATCTCTGCCCTAACTCTGAGGGGGAGGATACTGATCAACATCAGTATAGAACAAATATTGGTTCTCTGATGTATCTCACAGCAAGTAGACCTGATATCATGTTTGCAACTTGTATTTGTGCAAGATATCAGGCTGCTCCAAAGGTGTCTCACCTAGTTGCTACCAAGAAAATCCTTAGATACCTTAAAGGAGCACCTAAACTAGGTCTCTGGTATCCTAGAAATAGTGATTTCAATCTCTATGGTTACTTTGACAGTGATTATGGTGGCTGCAATATCAACAAGAAATCAACATCTGGTGGATGTCAATTTCTTGGTGGAAGGATCATCTCATGGCAATGCAAGAAGCAATCATGTGTATCTACATCAACTGCTGAAGCTGAATACATTGCTGCTGCTAGTTGCTGTGCTCAGCTGCTATGGATTCAGAACCAGATGATAGACTACGGATTCAACTTCATGTGCACTCCTATCCACATTGACAACAACAGTGCTATCTCCATTACTGAAAATCCAGTGAAGCACTCCAAAACTAAACACATCGATATCAGGTATCATTTCATTAGAGATATTCATGAGAAAAACTTTATCAAGCTAATCAAAGTTGATTCAAATGAACAATATGCTGACTTGTTCACCAAAGCCTTTGATGAACAAAGATTCAAATATCTCATTACAGCTATTGGGATGATAAACCTTGATCAGTCTATCTCATTTGAAACCTTTTTAATGTGTAAAGTTTTATGTCAAAACAATCTAAGCCCTGTTACAAAAGGTATTTCTCTAAAATTTTATCTAAGTACGAATTCTTCCGAAGAGGAATTAACCCTCGGAAGATATTTTCCATATCTTCCGAAGCAAATTCCTCTCAGGATAATTTTCTTCTCAGAATAGTTGTTAAGTCTCAGAAGAAGCGATTGATTTCATATCAGATCTTCTTCCGAATCTTGTAATGAAGGGTTTGTTAGAACATAAAACCAAGTTTAACCTCTTAAACTTTCTGAAAAACGCAGCGGATATATATTTTAAAACATGATTATAAAGCTGAAATTTCATGTTTTTATGGTGACATATATATGTATAAAACAAACCCAAAACAAAAGGATCATTATATGTGAATAAGCAAGCTATGAACATATGTAAATGTACATAAAATCACAGCTACAATGAGCTGTGAAATACTACCTTTCAGCAGCTCAAAAGGGTCGAAACTATGAAGATGATGATGGTTTTTGAGCAGCAATCCTTCAAGGAAGAAGACCTCAAGTTGTAATACCCACAAGCTTCTTCCAAACACCTTGCTTTGTTAGGGAGCTTTACACCAAAACAATCTTTCAAAGCTACTTTCTAAATCCAAATTTTCAGCCTCAAATTTCAGCCACTAAATCCGAATTTTTAAGAGGTTTAGAGTGTTCTTGCTTGAGTGAAAAGAAGAGAGAAGAAGTGCAAATGATGGAAGAGTGTGTAAGTAATCAAGTCTTGCATAAAACAATACATGATATGGACTTCCCAAGGCCCCTTGGGCGGCCGAAATATTTGATTTCAAAATGGTTTCCCACCATTAAATATTTGTTAAAATTAAACACGCTTCCATGCATTTAGATTATATAATTAAAACATAGTCTAATTATATAACTTGACACACTTTTATTTGACATTATTTAACCAACTTAAATAATGAATCAAATAAATATCTCATGAACAAATTATCCATATAATGTTGTTCTATCACAAAAGCAATATTTAGAAAACCAATTTTCTAAATAGGTGTCAATATATTTGTATGATCTTATCAACAAATAATTAATTATTGGTGTTTGTATAGCTTGTTATTGGGTATGACCCGACTTGGATCATAACGTACTAACCACATCAAACTTGTATGTGTCTTGGGCATATAAGAGCCAACAATCTCCCACTTGCACAAGATTCATAAAAGATTGATGCAAGCAGTAAATACCGCCTAACAACGGTTTACTACCCTTAATACGTATGACTAAGTGCCATTCAATAACATCATCCCCTTCAAGTACTATACTTGAAATGTTTTAGGTGAAACAATCATCTATCCCTTTGTCGCAGATGTCATGTTAAATCCTAGAGACACAGAGTGATCATTCTCCATTGATTTAACTTTATCAGGCCTTAGACATCTTACTCTCAATGAATAAGAGGGACAAATCCCTTCTTGACTACATACGTCTCTCACAATTACCTTATATCATACCTGAACTCAGACTTATGTACTGCCATATTTCAGAACAGCGAAGAACTGAGTCAAAGTATAATATTTGGTAAATATCAAGACCCAGTATGTATCTAAGGTCAGAGGATACCAAATGATGTTCGCCTTTACTCAAAATTACTTATGATCAATCAGGAAGATCCCATGTAGTAATATTTGAGATGCAGGTCAGTCCAATATTTGCATCCCACAAATATCTATGAACCTTGGCAGCAACCTTTTGCTCTATATTCATCCATATGAATATCTACCAATCCAAATTCATAATAATCTTACCCTCATACTTGTTCCCACAAGTCTGAACGACTACGAACATTTAGAGTAAACAATTTACTCATGGATTAAACATGCTAAATTGGAATATTTATTGAAACATTATAACCAAATAATTTTATTCAAATAATAAAAGTTCCACATATCCAAATACAAAATTACAGATCAAATCCAATCACTAGAATATCGAAGTCCCATGGCACAAGTATGACCTTCATGCTTTGCCTTTTCAAGGAGCTTCGTGAGAGGATCCGCAATGTTTTGATCCGTGTGAACTTTGCGAATACATATCTTTCCCTTTTCAACTTCATCTCGTATGTAGTTGAATCTCCACTCAATGTGCCTAGTCTTTTGATGAGCACGAGGTTCCTTGATTTGAGCAATCGCACCCTCGTTATCACAAAAGATCTCTAGGGGGTCCTGAATGGAAGGGACAACCCCTAGATCGGCAATGAATTTCTTCAACCATGCAGCTTCTTGAGCTGCCAATGAGGCGGCGACGTATTCTGATTCTGTAGTTGATAGAGCCACCACATCCTGTTTGGAGCTCTTCCAAGAGACCGCTCCTCCATTCAGAATGAAAATATATCCCGATTGTGACCGTGAATCATCACGATCGGTTTGGAAACTCGCATCCGTGTAACCTTTTACAACGAGTTCCTCATCACCAGATCCATAGATTAGGAACATATCTTTTGTCCTCCTTAGGTACTTAAGTATGTTCTTAACAGCCATCCAATGACTGTTTCCAGGATTTTGCTGGTATCGGCTTGTCATGCTTAAGGCGCATGACACGTCCGGTCGAGTGCATATCATTGCATACATGATGGATCTAATAGCAGATGCGTATGGGATTGCCTTCATTTTATCTTGCTCATCCTTTGAGCTAGGACATTGAGTCGTACTCAATATCGTTCCTCTTTGAATGGGTACCGTACCTTTCTTAGAATTCTCCATCTTGAACCTTTTCAAGATTTTATCAATGTATGCACTTTGATTTAAACCAATCAACCGCCTTGATCTATCCCTATAGATTTTTATTCCCAGAATATTGGTGGCTTCACCAAGATCCTTGATTGAAAAACAACTTCCAAGCTAGGTTTTAACACCTTCCAAGGTTGGAATGTCATTTCCAAATAGTAGTATGTCATCAACATATAATACTAGGAAAGTGATGATGCTCCCACTAGCTTTCTTATATACACAAGCTTCATCAGCGTTCTTAATGAATCCGAATTTAATTATTTCTTCATCAAAACGGTGATTCCAACTTCTCGATGCTTGTTTCAATCCATAGATTGATTTCTTTAACTTGCATACTTTATTAGGATGTTTTGGATCGACAAAACCTTCAGGCTGAACCATATAGATATCTTCCTCAAGATATCCATTTAGGAAAGCGGTTTTGACCTCCATTTTCCAAATCTCATAATCATAATGAGCAGCTATGGCAAACAATATCCTTATAGACTTTAGCATCGCAACAGGTGAGAAGGTTTCATCATAATCAACTCCTTGAGTTTGAGTGAAACCTTTTGCTACAAGTCTAGCTTTATAAGTATCCAAGTTTCCATGCATATCGGTTTTCTTCTTGAAAACCCACTTACTTCCAACTACTTTGGAGTTAAGAGGTGGTACAACCAAGTCCCATACTTGATTGTCATACATGGATTTCATCTCAACGTTCATGGCTTCAAGCCATTTGTCATAATCCAAATTGGACATTGCATCACGATAGGTGGTTGGTTCATCGGAATCTACCACATAGCATCCATCAACGAAAAATCCATATCTTTAGGTGGATTACTAATTCTACCAGATCTGCGAACGTTTTGTGTATATTGATCAACCACTTGATCATGCTCAACATCCTCATGTTGAGTGCTAGTTTCAACCAAACGTGCATCGGGTTGTGGTTCTTGATCCTCCTCAAGATCCACTGTTCTACTGCTGGTTCCTTCCATAAGAAACTTTGCTTCTAAGAACTCACCCTTTCTGGCAACAAACACCTTTTGTTCCAGTTGATCATAGAAATAATATCCCATAGAATCTCTAGGATATCCAACAAAGATACACTTGGTGGATCGGACTTCCAATTTGTTTGGGGTGGGAGTCTTAACATAAGCCTCACAACCCCAGACCCTTAAGTATGATAGGGATGGAACTCTTCCATGCCATATCTCAAAGGTGTCCTTTCCACCTTTTTGGTTGGGGCCATATTTAGAATACGGGCCGCGGAGAGCAAAGCGAAACCCCAAAATGATAGAGGCAATGTGCTTCTAGCCATCATAGATCGGACCATATCTAATAAGGTTCGATTCCTCCTCTCAGACACACCATTATGTTGTGGTGTTCCAGGTGGAGTGAGTTGTGAGACAATCCCACAACTCCTAAGATGATCTTGAAAAACATCACTTAGGTATTCACCTCCTCTATCGGTGCGGAGAACTTTAATTTACTTGTTGAGTTGATTTTGTACTTCATTTTGAAAGATCTTGAACATTTCAAAGCTTCATCTTTGTGTCTTAATAGGTACACATACCCATAGCGACTATAATCGTCGGTAAAGGTAATGAAGTATCTTTCACCATTCCTAGTCATTGGCTTAAAAGGACCACATACATCCGAATGTATGATTCCTAACAAATCTTTTGCCCTTTTGTTAGTCCCACTAAAGGGTGTCTTAGTCATTTTACCTTGTAAACAAGATTCACACACATCAAATGAATCACATTCACTTGTTTTTAAAAGACCATTCTTTTGTAGTGTTTGAATTCTTTTCTTGTTTATATGACCAAGACGACAATGCCAAAGATAGGTATCACTCAAATCCAACTTGAGTTTCTTGGTGCTAGTTTGGTACAATGAACTATTTAAAGTATTTTCATGAACCAATTCATAAATACCATTAATGGGAATAGCTTTAAAGTAGAACATGTCATTCAAAGCAACATGAATTTCATTTCCAATAAATGATAATACATATCCAAATTGTTTTAATAGGGCTACAGAGATAATGTTCCTAGTCAAACTAGGAGCATACAAAACATTATACAAAATTACTTCCAAACCATTTGGAAGTTTCAAGATGTAGTCACCACGGGCTTCAACTTGAACTTTTGCCCCATTGCCCATGTAGAGGCTAACATCCCCTTTCTTGAAGTCACTATTTCTTTTGAACCCCTGCAACAAATTGCAAATGTGAGTTCCACATCCGGTATCCAATACCCATGTGTTAGAGGATATTAAGTTTAAATCAATATGGATCATGTATATTGTACCTGAGGTTTGCCCGGCATCCCTCTTTGCTTTCAACTCTTGGAGATGGACGGGACATTTCTTGCCCAATGTCCAATCTCCCCACACTTGAAGCATGGGTCACTCGAAGCAACCTTTTGCTTCTTCTCTTGTGGTTTGGGTGGCACCCTTACCACCCCTTTCCCTTTTCCCCATACGGGTCCCTTGCCCTTGGCAACCTTTGCCTTGGGTGTGGGATGAGGCCTTTTCTTGTTCCCACCTTCATTGATAGTGAGAACGGGTAAAACCCTTTTACCCATGGCCGCCTCGGCCGTTTTGAGCATTGAGTGAAGCTCACCAATGCTTTTTTCCCAAGCATTCATGTTGTAGTTCAACACAAATGTCTCGAACTTCTTGGTAAGGCCATTGAGGATCAAATCCGTGGCCAATTCCTTCGAGACAGGACAATTAAGCCTTTCAAGGCGGTCAATGTGGCTTTTCATCTTAAGTACATAAGATGAAACCGATTGGTTGTCGTCCATACGACATGCATGGAGTGCTCGAACCGTTTCGAAGCGCTCAACCCTCGCTTGCTGTTGGAACGTTTCCTTCAGCTAGGTTATCATGTCATAAGCTCCGTGATGTTCATACTCCTTTTGGAGATCCGGAGTCATGCTCGCTAGCATGAGACAAGACACTTGGACAGAGTCCTCAGTGTACTTCAGCCAATCATTAAAGGCCTCCTCATCATCCTCAGTAGGTTGATCGGGGATAGGGTCGTCTAAAACGTATGATCGTTTCTCTTGCTTGAGAACGATTCTCAAGTTTCGATACCAATCAATAAAATTGTGATGATTTAGACGTTCCTTTTGGAGAATCGCTCGTAAAGATTGGGCGGACGCGGATGAGTTATCATGATTATCATTATTGGAGGCCATCTACAAAATTTAACAAAGATCTATTTTAGTATTTTTGATATTGTTATTTTTTTAATAATTAATACCTTTTAAGGTCATTTTCATATTAAAATCTAGAACCCAACATTACATTTAAATTGTGGTTAGGTGACCTTTATCCCACGATTTAAATTAATAAGGTGGTCAACGATTGACGGTTGCAACCTTTTGCAACTTCTAGAGGTATGGGATCGACTTTAAACATCATATGTAAAGTCGGCATGTTAATCCCATCAACACCATTTGGAAACCACATCGTAGGTGATCCATTTGACATGGTTTGCAAATCAAGACACCCTACTTACATCCACGTGTGAGTTTGCCAAAATAAGTGGTTAGGTGACCATTTATCCCACAAATAAGGCATTCTCACCTCAAATCACAAGTTCCCTCAAAATGGTTAGGTGACCTTTATCCCACAAAGAGTTCCCAAGTGACTCAAGTGTTGTGTAAAAGGACGGTGTTGATCTTGTTTTAAAATATTAGAGATTTCATATTTTAAGTTTTAGAAAACTCTATGTACTTGTATTTGCATGCTTTCAAATACAAGATACCCTATGGTCCTTTGATTAAAACCCATTTTAATCTTTAAATCATTAAATCATTTTAATAACCTTTTATTACCTTTTAATGATTAAGAACCATTTAATTAGTTTCAAACTAATAGTTTGTTAAGTTCATAGAAAGGTTTGTAAAAGCAAATATACATACATGCTATCAACCACAATAATATAAACAAAACAACATAGCATATGTGCATAACCATAGCATCTAAAGTGGTCCACACTTGTTTGCCATCACAAGTGTGGTCCAAAGGCATTCCTAAGGGTCATAACAAAAACACATAGAAAGCTTCCAAAAGCCTCCCACTTGAAACCGCATCCAAAATGCTCCATGTTTCTCCTTTGTGCTTCCAATGCATATGTCTTCATATTACAAGATATAAAGTCCTAATACAAGATATCTAGTAAAATGAAAATGCACGTAATCTATTTATTACAACCCAATAATAAATAAATTACATTTTAAAGAAAGCACAAATGAATAAAAATACAACCCCATTGAATAAACAAAAACAACCATTGCAATCATCCAAACAACACAAGGCCAAAGGCTAGGTTATGCACCAATATTAACATTCATCATATCATCCAAAAATAATAGTGAATCCCCTCTAAAACCCACGAAACTTCAGCCAACATAAACTGAAATTTCGGGTTTTAAACATTGTCCAAACAACATACATATCAACATACATATCTTTCAAGGTTTAATCACAAGCATGTGTAATATAACCTTGAAAGTTTGGGGATTCAACATACAAGAATATAGCATCCCTTAAAAGGGTTATAAAGTCCCATAAAACGATTTTTAAAGGACAAGAACAAGCAAGCTATCCACATAACCGGCTCTTGATGCCATTGAAGGGTTTGTTAGAACATAAAACCAAGTTTAACCTCTTAAACTTTCTGAAAAACGCAGCGGATATATATTTTTAAAACATGATTATAAAGCTGAAATTTCATGTTTTTATGGTGACATATATATGTATAAAACAAACCCAAAACAAAAGGATCATTATATGTGAATAAGCAAGCTATGAACATATGTAAATGTACATAAAATCACAACTACAATGAGCTGTGAAATACTACCTTTTCAGCAGCTCAAAAGGGTCGAAACTATGAAGATGATGATGGTTTTTGAGCAGCAATCCTTCAAGGAAGAAGACCTCAAGTTGTAATACCCACAAGCTTCTTCCAAACACCTTGCTTTGTTAGGGAGCTTTACACCAAAACAATCTTTCAAAGCTACTTTCTAAATCCGAATTTTCAGCCTCAAATTTCAGCCACTAAATCCGAATTTTAAGAGGTTTAGAGTGTTCTTGCTTGAGTGAAAAGAAGAGAGAAGAAGTGTAAATGATGGAAGAGTGTGTAAGTAATCAAGTCTTGCATAAAACAAGACATGATATGGACTTCCCAAGGCCCCTTGGGCGGCCGAAATATTTGATTTCAAATGGTTTCCCACCATTAAATATTTGTTAAAATTAAACACTCTTCCATGCATTTAGATTATAAAATTAAAACATAGTCTAATTATATAACTTGACACACTTTTATTTGACATTATTTAACCAACTTAAATAATGAAACAAATAAATATCTCATGAACAAATTATCCATATAATGTTGTTCTATCACAAAAGCAATATTTAGAAAACCAATTTTCTAAATAGGTGTCAATATATTTGTATGATCTTATCAACAAATTATTAATTATTGGTGTTTGTATAGCTTGTTATTGGGTATGACCCGACTTGGATCATAACGTACTAACCACATCAATCTTGTATGTGTCTTGGGCATATAAGAGCCAACATGTAACACTCTCCATTTGGAAAGCAACATATACTCTCGGAAGTAAAAACTTTACCTTCGGAAGTAAATTTGCCTTCGAAAGAACATTACTTTCGGAAATGCTTTATACTCGGAAGAAAGATTTACTGTGTAACGGAAATCTTCTGGGCCCCACTCTGTAAAAAGTAAAGATTTTGTTAATGATATCGGATTATTTAAATGGACTAACCTTACCACCCCTGTCACATCATCCACTGAAACATCCCATCATCTTATCCAAATCCCCTTTAAACCGCCATTCCACCCGTTTAAATACCTCCGGCTAATCACTTTCATCCTTTTTCCCAAAATTACTGCCCTAAAAGCTTTCTTCATCTTCAATTTACCAATTCCGAACTATCTTCCTGCAACTTTCTCAAATGGCACTAAACCCTCAACACAACCAAGTCGGATTCCTTGATTCTTCAAGGGATGCCAACTTCTCAGATATCATCTCCTTTCTAACCCAATCTTCTTACTACACTGCCCTGACTGTTAACCCCATAGTTTACTCAAATCATATGTCTGAATTTTAGGCAAACGGTCAGATTGAAACCCTAAATGAGGTTCGTGTCATAATATAGAGCATCTGTGGCCAGGAGTTGGTCATTTCTAAACAAATCATCAGGGAGCATCTAGAGCTTCATGATGAGGGCGCTCCTAGAGAATTCCCCAAAGTAGATTTGAACAACACTTATATTCAAATGGGATATGGTGGAGATGTTAGCAGGTCAACCGTTTACAAGTTCAACTTCTCTTACACTGGAAGTTCCTGCTGCATGTAGTTCTTCACTACTTGTCCAACAAATCTGGGGGATGGGATCAAATCCCATATGAACTTGGGTGCCTAGTTCATGGTTTGGTGAGAAGCCTCCGCTTCAACTACTCAAGATTTATGCTGACCAATCTCATGGGAAACCTTCAACGGGACACATTCTTCTGTATCCCAGGTTTCTCCAGCACATAATCAATTGTGTGCTGGACCAGAGCAAGCTTGTCTGTGCAGCTGCTCTGATTGTTCCTCAAATGAGGCCGACCATCTTCAAAACTTTGAAGAGAGTGTCCACCAACTTCACCGGAAGAGATATTGCACTTCTTCCAGGTATGATTGAGCCAATGGCTCCTGGTGACATCCCTGTTAACCCCACATGTGATGAACCCACACCAGCAACTACCCTCACATTGCCAAATCTACCTTCTCCCCCCATTACCATCACTTATCAAAGACCCCCAAACGAACCCTTGTTCAATCTTCTCTAATTGAACAAGCTCCTCCTGTTCTAGCCAAAAAGGCTAGAGTGGAACAATGTGCTCCCACTCAGCCTGAGGTCCAACCATCCTTCACAATTGACCTCAATATGGGTATTGAGTCTCCTCAGTCTCAGACCCATGAGCCCAGAACCCAAGCTGAAAACCCTCAGGGAGAGTCTTTATACTCCCCTGAGCAGCCAAAATGGGACAGCCCTATCATAGGCTCAATGCCTTTAGACATTGAACAAAGTCCCAGGTCACTAGGTTTTACTTCCATATCCTTTACTGACCTACTAATCAAAGCTGATGAAGAGATTATGTCTCTTTAGGGCAATGAAGTTGATCCACAACATCCTCTCAAGGATCAACAGAGCCCAGAGAGATCACTTATCTCTAGCCCCCATCAGCAAGCCTTTACTGAGTTGAGTCCCACTGATGTGGAGGGGACTCATGTAGATTTAGCTGCCACTACTGAAGGAGCCTCAATAGATCCTCAGGATAGTGGTAACATTACTAGACTAAATCTATGGCAACCATGCCCTTTGATGACTCTAAAAGAGACATCATTGAGCAAGGGAAACCAGGGCGCCAAGAAACCACATCTGGTGGTAAGGATGAACATATAAGGTATGTTACCTCATCTCCTCATGATTTTTCAAAAGAAGATGAGGGAAGACTGTAACTCACCATTGAAGACATACTTTCTAAAGTCTCAAATCTTGAATATAAGGTTAGGACTTTAGAGGATAGGTCTGCCACTCAGCAACTTGAGATTGAAAATCTCAAGGCCAAACTAGCTGAGAAACAGATTGAGAGGTCTATTAGGCACGTACCAATTCAGGTCTCTTTGACCTCTTCCTCTAGCTCATCAAGCTCTCAAGATGATGCTACCAAAAAGGAGGAGAGTGTTCAGGGACAAAACCAAAACCAAATCATTTCCCTAAACTCAAAATACCCTACGCAACAAGCTTCAGTTTTTCATGAGCCTCCTCTAGTTATAATTCAAATAGATCAAAGGATACTCCAAGATCTCAATAGGTTCTTCAACAAGTTCCTGTTGGAATCTCTTATTGAACAGCCAAGTCCTGATCTATCTGTGATCTACTTTGGAGCTCAAGAGCTTCAGAGGTTAAATGCACCTTCTACCACTATTGAGGAAGTTGGTCAACCTAAGGTCCAAGTGGAACCTGAGATTAACTTTGAAGGGGAAACAAGGACTGATGGCCCAGCAACTGAGACAGTTGGGACAGATAGTGCATTCTCACAGACTTCCGAAGCACAAGTCAAAGCCTCGGAAGAACAATTTCAATCTTCCGAAGCTGAGATTGCAGCTGCGGAAGGACTATTCTCCTTATCCGATGATCTAATAGTCACATATGCAATCCTAGAACTTGCATCTAAGGTTAATAGGGAGGATTTTCTCACCCAACCCCTAGCTCAAACATCAGCATTAACTCCAGCTTTCATTTCTACCACTCAACCTTAACCTTCCATCCAAGAACCCCCAAAGTCTAGCACTTCCGAAGACATCAAAGGAAAGAGGAAGATGACTAAGGAAGAGCTTCAGGAGGAAGAAAGGTTAGAAAAACTCAAAAGAAAAGGTAGACTTCCAACTAGAAAATTGCTAGCTGCCAATAGCAAAGCAGCTGCAGCCAACCAGGAGGCAGTCAACAATAGAAGAAGAGTAGAAATCATTGATAGACTTGTCAGTCTAGGAGCTGCGAGTGAAGATGTACTCCTGCTACCACTAGAGGAGTTAGTTGAGCTAGAAAAGGCAACTTTGCTGCAAAAACAGCAAAGAGAAGAGGCAGCAAGGTTGGCCTTAGAGGAAGAAAGGGAGAGGAAAGAAAGAGAAGCTGATCAGCAACTCAGGAGGGAAAGGATAACTTTCCTAACCTCCAGAGGTTTCTCTCTAGAAGAATTATCTCCACACAACAATGATACGATCTTATGGCTCTTCAACAAAGAGCAAGATCCAATGGAGAAAGAGAGAAAGAAAGCTGCCAAGGAAAAGCTGATGCTGAAAAGGAAGAAGAAAGAAGAAGCAGGACTAGCTGCTGCCAAACAGATAGGTGAGAAGGTCTGGATGAAGAACTATCTCCGGGCTCATGGCTTCTCTGGCAGGCAAGTGGGTCCTATGTCTGAAAAGACCCTCCAGCGACATGTCAGTGACATAAAGGCTGACGTTCGCTCGGGGAAGAAGAAGGAGATGTATAGAAGGGGACAGGGGATGATCTTCAAATCAACTACTCAACCCCAACCTCAAACCCAACCACAACCTAAACCAATTCCCTTTCCATTCCCCATCAAAACTGAACCAACCACTGAACCATACACCCATGAACCTACACCATCACCATTACCAACCTCTTCACCTCTACCACCTAAACTACCCATCCTCCAACCCAAAACACTAGCCTGAACCCAAACACCTCAACCTACCCAACAACCTCTCAACCATCCCCTCAGCCTTCTAAACATCTCCCCTTAGAGGAGTTCAAGGCAATCAAGACAAAGCTCATCAATTGCCACTCGGAGCGACATCTCCTGTGAGGAGGATTCATTCAAATTGGCTTATGTTGATGGATCCTCATGTTCCCTCACTAGATATCAATTTCTTGATCTGCCCAGAGGAATATTGGACCAAGCTGCAAATCTCCTTGGCCTCAATTTAGATACTTTGAATGAGGAAGAAAAGAATCTAAGGAGAAGGCTGGTGACTCTGCTGGATACCAAGAAAGGTGACCGGGTGCCAAAACAACCTCTTGTGACTAGGAAGAAGATCATCTAGTGGAGGTTCGAAGACTCTTCTCAAACTCTGATGTAGCTGCTCATATCAGAAATCATCTAGGCAGTCTTCATATGGCCGAGCTAACTGCTAGGACCAAGGTTGAAGAAGAGTTAAAACTGAGAGAGGAGGAGAAAAGGAAGGGATCAACAACCAAAGGCAAAGCCTTTCTACAAATGGTTGAAGGTCCTGAACTTGAATCCATAGTTAGATGGGAGTATGACTATAACTCCCGTCAACTAACTCTTTTCAGGGGGGCACAACAAAGGGTACATGTCATTCAGAGTGATAGACTGGATCTCCTATCCACTAATGACTTGTACAAGCTTCTCAGCACCACTTCAGGGAAGAACAAGGAAACAGACAAATATCTTCTGTCCCTGGTGTTAAAAGCTTTGAGAAGCAGAAACAAGTGAGGTTTTGGTAGCATCAGCCTAGGGGGAGTTTGTTGGATCTAGAAAGGCTGGTGCAACCAAAACCAAATCACTTAGACTATTTTGGTACAACTAATAAAGGACTTTCGAAGCTAAGTGTGGAACTTCCGAAGGAAAAAGGAGCTCTTCCGAAGACAAAGTGTAAAACTAACTTCCGAAGGAAAAATCCAACTTCCGAAGACAAAGTATTTACTTCCGAAGATCAAGACTTAAAGTGAAAGATCAGAAGTCAACTTCCGAAGTATGAAAGAAGTCCTGAAGCCTCGGAAGTACAGAAGCCTCTTCCGAAGTATAAGTGGCTTTGGAAGAACTTGTTCTTCCGAAGCCAACTAACCTTCGAAAGACACTACTATTATCCAGTGCACATAAGTATGGTCTCCCTGACACTACCTCGCTGCTGCAGACCTCTGAGATACTGCATGGCGTTTTCTCAAAAGCCATGTAGTTGACCATACTTTATTCCACTGTTTACCTTTATAAGATAGTATAGTTGCCAACTTTAGTTGGTGACAAAAGGTAAGTCATGGACATGTCATGACTACCATATCTTAGATAATACTTTATCTAAGATACCTTAACTTTAGCATTGTAGTATATGCTTTAGTCTTAGGTTTCCAGCTGGTATCAAAGTATATCCGGCTGTAAGATCTAGTATATATAGTTTCTCATTGTAACTCATGTTTCATGCTTGTAAGAGTCTTGTAATACTCTGAGTTGAGAAGTAATATATACGAGTGCCTTGAAAATTATTTATGTGTGTTCTTTGCTACTTATTATATTATTATCAAGTCTTATAAGAGATTCTACTTCATCTGATTTGAGTGTTATATAAGTGAGTTTGAGAGAAATCCAAGTGTTTAAGTGACAAACCCGATCCTGCACGCCCGAATCCACGAAAACAAAGCTTGAAACCCCTTTCTCCCTCTCTTCTCTCTATGGCAGATTTTTGTGAGTGTGGGGAAGGGTGTGGGCTGCCCTCCCCTCTTAGTTCCCCACTCTTCCAATCTTTCTCCCGTTTTGACAGGTTTGGTCCCTCGACTTTGGACTTTTTTCTTTTTCTTCTTTCGTCAGCTTCAAAGAAAATATTCGGGTGTTACATATGTATATATATATATATCTATATGTATATATATATATATATATATATATATATATATATCTATATATATATATATATATATATATATATATATATATATATATATATATACATACATACATACATACATACATACATAGATATATAATATATATATATATATATACATACATACATACATATATATATATATATATATATATATATATATATATATATATATATATGTGTGTGTGTGTGTGTGTGTAACTCCAGGATAATCACACTTGAATCAAATCATGAAGAATTAGATCAAAATATGATAATCACAATCAAAACCCCTTTGATCTTCAATTAAATTGCAAAATATTTGTTTACAAATAACCTCTCAGTCTATTAGTCATACAACCATTAACCAACACTAATCACAATTAACCTATTTATAGTCTAGACTAATATTCACTAATTGCACTTAACTCCCTAGACTTAGGCTAATTAATACAAAATTAAATATTAAGCATAAAAATGACTAAAAACAAGATAAATATATTTTATTCACACAAAATATATTTATTACAATATAACTCCTAGTCATCTAAATCTTCAACGTCTCGTCTCAGTTCCTCGTCTCGAACGTGTCGGGTTTGACTTTTGTTGACTTTGACCGTGACGTTGACTTTTGTTGACTTTGACTGTGTTGATAATATAGACTATCTTGTACAACTCCAACAATACTCCCCCTTAGTATATCATTATCAACGTTTTCAAATGAATTCAGCACCGAGAAGTCAACATTAGAAAGATATTCAATTTGAATCTTTCTGAATCTGATTAGAAAGATTATTCATTTCATAAGCTCCCCCTATTTATGTGCTCCCCCCTTTTTGAATGCAACCTTTGCATGGATATTGGAACAGATTTCCCAAATCTCTAATCTTGGATGCTTCAAAAGATGTAGGAGGAGGATTCCTAGCTGGGTATCTTCTGCAAACTTGAGGAACCGGTTCTCTGATCAGGTACATTGCTCAACTGATGATCGGTCATCACTTTTCGCAAAAATCTAAACACATTCTCAAACACAATCTCGAAATTTCTAATTAGATCATTTCATTTTAACAAAATAAACTAGTGTTTATTTGTATGTGAAAAAACAAGCGAATCCGTGTTCGTTTGTGCGCAATTTCTGTGAAATGCATGAAAAATGATAAAATTATAACAGCATAATATGGAAGACCTAAAAAAATTTTGAAATGAAAATTTAATTATAATATTTTTTTTAAATTTTATACATCTATTTTTTATAACCGAGAACTGTATCGATCATGAGATCACATCCTCAAGATATACTTTAGCACAAAGATGAAATTAATCATCGACAAGCAATGAAATCACACTGATAACTAAATCTAATCACAGTCTTTGAATGAATTTTGAAATTCTTAAACAGATCAATAACGATTACTGATATGTTTGTCCACTTAAACCCATGCCCTATCTTTTTCAACAAGCAGCAGATGATTCGTTAAGGTTCGATTAAATGCTTTAGAATGCTAGGACCCCACAATCATTTGGCAAAAACCCTCACCCAACCTCAGGATTTCTTGAATTTTCTTACGATCTTTATAGAACAAGGCTTGTGTATTAGTGTGCAAGTGATTATCAATAGAATATTGCATTCTGTGATGAATTTATCGTTAGATGATTTGACACAACTTAGACCAATATGGTGAGAGCTCCATGTCTATACTCACGTATAACAAAGGAGCTGACCATTTAATCATGTGCTGATGAGAGCTCCAGGTCAGTACTATCGTACAGCAAAGGAAATCATCACTCCAGGTCAGTACTTCGTACAGCAGGAGATTAGCACAAACACAAGACACATAAATACCCAAACATGGCACAAAGATATGGCTTATCTGATTTGTATCATGGTAGGAAAATCAATTCTCAATCCATTTTTGTCGGGACTCAGTTTTCGTGCAGGCCAAAATGATTGCATAAATCCAGACGTCCTCAAGCTATATTTTAATTAAATCATTATGTTGCTGTCTACTTTATTTTTCCGGCTGAGTCTACCAAGCATATCATTAAAGAATCTGTTATTTTTCTATTATTTGCAATTAAATAGAAGATGTAAATCAGATAACAGCATCAGTTACTCTCATTTCTCATTTTATAAACGCAGTCATACAAAAACAAGTATTTCAAGATGATATACATCATTTCTCATCATCTCAAATCAAGTTCCCAGTTCTCTTTTCATTTTTATTTCCTTATATCTACCCCTAAATTTTTATTTTTGCAAAAAACTTTTTTTTATTTTTTTTTTATTTTTGGATTTTTAATTTTTTTATAAAACTGTACAAAAATAGAAATTTACCGAAAAAGATCTTCCAAACTATACTGATATGAATATAAGAAATAAGTTCTCAAAAAATATGCAGTGATTGTGAAGTGAGAACGGTGATTGTGCATACAAATATCCATATTGGTGGATAAAATACCTTGACCTTAACAGGTTTGTTCCGCCTCAAATTGAATTAGGAACAATCTCTGTCAGTAAAACGGATAACTAACAGTCCTCCTGAATTGTTTCCTGCACTCATAAACACATTAGTTAGAGAGGGAATCCAAGCCCACCGTAGTCCTGGGTGTTCCTTTTCATCAATATAAGAAACTTGTTCGGCACACAACCGTTTAAAACAATCAGGGATATCTGTATCCTTCTTTATAATTTGCCAAATTTGTTTTGGTTCAATTAATTGGATTTGAATGAATTAAATTTGGAAATCATTTGCTGTTTAGGACCGGAAGGAAAAGAATTTGGTTTTGAATTTGGTTATTTTCATCTTTGTATCATGTGGAAACCGGCTTCACATGAAAAAGGTTAGATGGAGGGGTTTTCATCAACCATTCAAAGATGTGGTGCTTTTACCTCTTGATCCAGAGAAGTAACCCGTGTTGCCTTTACTGTCTGGAACATTCTTTGTAGACTAACATTTGGAGAAGCAGTTCGTTTTGCCTTTACCATTTGAAGTATGTCTTTGAGGGCACTTCTTTACCACATGACCTTCTTTTCCACACTCAAAACAAGACTTGAAAGGCTTTTGATTCTTTTTAGTCCTGTGTTGTGCAGGTGATGAGAAGGATGCTTTCAGCTGTAGCAGATTCTTGCTTGTTTTGGCATTTGCTATGCTGAACAGGGAATGATATCTTCACTAATTGACTGGGTTGCTTTGCGATTGGAGAAGAGATCCGTATTGGTCTTGATTAGTTTTAGGAAGCTTTTGAGACTTGACACTGTCAGGAGATATCTTGATATGAGAGGAACAACATGCTCCTCTATGATTGATCATCATCTGAGCTTATCCAGTCTCGTATACACAAATCTTTCTCCAACGGATCTTGATTCACACCTCCTATTGTATTGGCTTCGATTATAGGATTCTGATTGCTTGATGATTCGACAACTGTTCCTTCTTTTAAAAACCTGACAGGAACAAACGAAGGAATATTGTCTGTTTTGAATTTGTTGAAGAAAGTTGGAGAAGCAACTGATATTGGTTTGCAGCAACAGAAGTAGAATCGTCATCAATCTTCTTATCAGACCCCTGTCTGAGGAATCCTAAACCTACAGGAGAATCCTGCACATCTCTAATATCTTAAGATTAACGCTGCTTAAACCTGCATTTAAACAATTAGTTTCTGCAGCTTCAATCAAATCGTTTGTTGAATGCGGTTTGGGGATTGGTGAATAACATAAAGTTGAAGGAGGTGGAACTGATTAAATACAGTTTCACCATCACATTTATATCCAATCCCATGTTTTACCCGCACCCCTTGTTGTTTAGCAATAAGCTCATCCTTTTTCATGTGTCAAAGGGTCCATTTATCAAGCTTTGTTTGAAGCTGAGTTGTTCAAATTGAGCTAAACAGCCCTTTCTCTCAAAATATTAATTTAACATTACGCTCCAAAATGGTTCTTCTTAAAAGATCATTTTCCGCCAATGCTTCATTAAGTTTCCTTGAAAAAGCAATTTCATTTTTCTTTAATTCCTGATTGATTATTTTTAATTCCTTTTCATTTTCCAGTAATAATCTGTTGGCCTTATAAATCCCAAATAATCTGATTTTGAAAGATGAAGAACACATATCCTGAACAGTCTCATAAGGAAGACCCACGATAGTTTGTTCTGCAGCTAAACTCTTTTCACAGTTGCAAACCCTTGTGATTTTTTGTTGTTCCACTTCTGTTACATTTAGCATCTCCTCAGTCTTAGATTCTTTCTTTATGTTATCAGCTTTTCCAGTCTTATCATCATCGGTTCTCACAGACTCCAGTTTACTGTTATTGTCGACTCTTAAAGCTTCACGATTCTCTTCAACAGTTTCTCTGAATTTAGAGTTTAAATCCGAATCAGTTCTCAATAACTTTAACTTTTCAATCATCTCTGTTTTGTTATCAAGTATGCTTGTTATAAGAAACAAGATCAGTATTAAGCGCGTGGGTTTGATGTGGGAACACGGCTTGCTGAAATTCGTTTCCTTGGATATCCAGCTCGAGAGATTTTAGTCTGTTGATCATATCCATAAGTTTTGTCTCGACATAACCTTTTTCTTGCTTTAGCATTTTAACTTGATGATTCCATGCAGATGCAAGAGAGTCAAGAAACTTTTGAATTTGTTCATGATTACTGAGATCAAGAACATGCTTCTTTAGATTATTTGCCTTTTTCAAAAATCGATCAATTATATCTAACAATTTTTCTTTCTTTGTACCTGCAAAAGAGTCAAACCGGCTTTGTGCCGTTGTGAGATTATCTTATTTAAAATCTTCCGAAGATGAAACTTTATTAAAAATTATGAACAATTAAACGCCCCAAAAATATTTTTCCCAAAATTTTGAATAATTCTCCCCCGGGAATAATATTTTTTTATAAATCTTGCAAAATCGTTGAATATTTCTTTATCGGTTTAAACTCAATTAATCCCAATTATTCAATTTTATTTGATTTTTTTATTAGCCCAACCTCTATTTTTATAAATTCAGCCCAATATTTAATCTTTACTAGCTCAAATTGTTTAACAAAGCCCAGCCCAATTGTTAGCCCTAAACTATCTTTTAATGAGCTGAATTTTTTTAACAAAGCCCAGCCCAATAAAAAAATTATCTTACACAACCCAACCCATTAACCACTTCCAAACCCTAACCCTAAAATAAAAAACAACTAAAACACACACAAGTATCGGATGAGGGAGTGAACCCTCTAGGGTTCCGGCGGATTCTCCGGCGAGCCGCCTTTCCGGCGACAGTTCCGGCGGCCGGAAAAAAAATTCCGCGAGCTATGACCAGAACAACCCCTTCCCCCACTAAACTTGACACTCTGAATCTAATGGTGGCCTCAGTTTTCGTTGAAAGTTAGAGTCGAAGGAGATATTGAGGAGAGAAGATTGTTGCAGCTAGGGTTCCGGTGACGGTTAAAGGTGGCAGTGGCAGTGATGGCTGCCGGAAGCTACGGTGTCCTGCACGAAAAGTAGGTGCTCGGGCAACAGCTAGTGCACGGAACGTTCACAAAGGTGTATCATGCACTGGAGTTCAAGTGGTGTCTGAGAGTAAGGTCGGAGATCAAACTGAGCACAGGAACAAGAGCGAAGATCAAGCGAAGCCGATGAAGATGATCGACATCCGAACATTGTTTAGCTTCGAGGGAGGTGATTGTGTTGTTGAAGTTGTTGATGGTGTTAATTATGAGTCGAACAGTGCTTTATATGGTTTCTTATTATTTTTTTAATTTCGCACCAGTTATGGTGGTGTTTAGGCGGCTATGATGGTGGTGTTTAGGTTGTAGTGATGATGGTAATGTTGATTGTGGTGACCGTTTAGGTGGTTTCGCAGCTGGTTTAATCAGTGGTGCTTCAAGGTGGATCTAGGTTGGTGATGTGTTTGGGTATTCTGGTTTTGGATGATCATGTAATGGTGGAAATGAGTTATTTTTTTTAATTTCGAAGCAAGAATTTAAATTTCCCAGTTTGATTTTTTATAATTTCGCAGAATAGTTTCGCTAATTGAATCTTTAAATTCGCAGATTTTTATAGTTTCGCCGGAAAATATGCAATTTCGCCGGAATAGTTTCGCCGGAATTACAGTTTCGCCGGAATTTCACCGGAGTTTCGCCGAACGAAACTGTAATTTCGCCGGAAACTTTAAACTTTCGTTCAGAATGGTGTTAAATTCGCTGGATGAAGATGTTGAAGCTCAATAACACCAAGAACACACACACTAGTGTGTGTGAGTGAAACTTCTTCAAATCTGAATTTTTCTTTCAATTCCTTGTGTAAAATATGTTGTAGATCTGAAATATATGTTGAATATCTTCAAATTTGTAATAGATTGTTGTAGATCTTATGAATTGATTGTGATTGTGATGAAATTTGAAATTTCAGATCTACTTTCTCTCACTAAACCCCCACTTTCTCTCTCTAAAATTCTGATGAATACCTTCAAAAAACAGCAACAAGTTCTTTAATTCTTCAAGGCATTTGATCCAATAAGGCTCTGATACCAAATTGTAACTTCAGGATAATCACACTTGAATCAAATCCTGAAGAATTAGATCAAAATATGATAATCACAATCAAAACCCCTTTGATCTTCAATTAGATTGCAAAATATGTGTTTACAAATAATCTGTTGGATCATAAGAGGCTGTTGCAACCAAAACCATATCACTTAGAAGATTTTGAGTACTACATACAAAGGACTTCCGAAGCCAAGTGTGGGACTTCCGAAGGAAGAAAGAGCTCTTCCGAAGTCTAAGTGTAAAATACACTTCCGAAGGAGAACTCCAACTTCCGAAGGTAAAGAAGCTACTTCCGAAGGTTCAAGACTTGAAGACAAAGTTCTGAAGTCAACTTCCGAAGTATGAAGAAGTCCTTAAAGCCTCGGAAGCATAGAAGCATCTTCCGAAGTATAAGTGGCTTCGGAAGAACTTGTTCTTCCGAAGCCAGTTAACCTTCGGAAGACACTTCTATTATCCAGTAGACATAAGTATGGTCTGTCTGACAGTCCGCTGCAAATCTCTGAGATACTGCATGGCGTTTTCTCAAAGCCATGTAGTTGACCATACTTTAATCTACTGTTTACCTTTTTATGTTAAGTACAGTTGCCATCTTTAGTTGGTGACAAAAGGTAAGTCATGGACATGTCATGACTACCATATCTTAGATAATACTTTATCTAAGATACCTTAACTATAACATTGTAGTATATGCTTTAGTCGTAGGTTTCCAGCTGGTATCAAGTATAACCGGCTGTAGGATCTAGTATATATAGTTTCTCATTGTAACTCATGTTCTAGGCTTGTAAGTGTCTTGTAATCTTGAGTTGAGAAGTAATATATACAAGTACCTTGAAAATATTTCTGCTTGTTGCTTTGATTACTTATTATATTATTATCAACTCTTGTCAAAGGCATTGCTTCATCTTGTTTGAGTGATATTATAAGTGAGTTTGAGAGAAATACAAGTGTTAAGTGACAAAACCCGATCCTGCAAGACAATCTCTTGTACCCAGAAAGAAGATAGTCCAGTGGAGGTTCGAAGACTCTTCTCACAACTTTGTTGTTGAGAGAGAGAATGGTGAGATTAACAGGCTGAATGCCTCATCTCTGCTACACTTAAGCAGATTTGATATTGCTGAGTTAGCAGAGAAACCATTCTCCAACCCCTCAACTCCGAAGTAGCTGCTCACATCAGAAATCATCTAGGCAGCCTTCACATGGCCGAGCTCACTGCAAGAAGCAAGGTCGAAGAGGAGTCAAAACGGAGAGAGGAGGAGGAAAGGAAAGGATCAGCAACCAAAGGCAAAGCCTTTCTTCAAATGGTTGAAGGTTCTGAACTTGAGTCCATAGTTAGATGGGAGTATGACTACAACTCCCGTCAACTAACTCTCTTCAGGGGGTCACAACAAAGGGCGCATGTCATTCAAAGTGATAGACTGGATCTCCTATCCACGAATGACTTGTACAAGCTTCTCAGCACCACTTCCGGGAAGAACAGAGAGACAGACAAATATCTTTTGTCCCTGGTGCTGAAAACTTTGAGAAGTAGAGATAAGTGAAGTTTTGGTAGCATGGTCAAACTAGCTGAGAAACAGATTGAGAGATCTGTTAGGCATGTACCAGTTCAAGTCTCCTTAACCTCTTCCTCTAGCTCATCTACCTCTCAAGATGATGCTACCAAAAAGGGGGAGAATGTTGAGGAACAAAGCCAAAGACAGGATTCCATCAGTCAAGCTCTCACTTCTTTGAGCTCAAGACAACAAGCTGCCATCTTCCCTGAGCCTCCTCCAGTTGTGTTTCAAGTGGATCAAAGGATGCTTCAGGATCTAAATAGGATCTTCAACAAGCTCCTTTTAGAGTCCCTTATTGATCAACCTAGTCCGGATATGTCTGTGATTTACTTTGGAGCTCAAGAGCTTCAGAGGTTGAATACACCTCCTACCACTGTTGAGGAAGTTGGTCAACCTAAGGCCCAAGTGGAACCTGAGATTGATTTCGAAGGGGAAACTAGGACTGATGGCCCAGCAACTGAAACAGTTGGGACAGAAGGTGTGTTTTCACAGGCTTCCGAAGCACAATTCGAAGCCTCGGAAGAACCAACTCAAACTTCCGAAGCTGAAATTGCTGCTGCGGAAGGACTGTTCTCTCTTTCCGATGATCTAATAGTCACAAATGCAATTCTGGAACTTGCATCTGAGGTTAATAGGGAGGACTTTCTCAGCCAACCACTAGCCATTACATCTGCATTGACCTCAGCTCCTACCTCCACCATCCAACCTGAATCTTCTATCCAAGAACCACCAAAGTCTAGCACTTCCGAAGACATTAAAGGCAAAAGGAAGATGACTTCGAAGAGCTTCAGGAAGAAGAAAGGCTGGAGAAACTTAAAAGGAAAGGAAGACTGCCAACTGGGAAACTGTTAGCTGCAAGTTCAAAAGCAGCTGCAGCCAACCAAGAGGCAATCAACAATAGAAGAAGGGTGGAGGTAATTGATAGACTTGTCAGTCTAGGGGCTGCCTCGGAAGATGTACTCCTGCTACCATTAGAGGAGCTGATAGAGCTTGAAAAGGCAACCTTGCTGCAAAAACAGCAAAAAGAAGAAGCTGCAAGGTTGGCCTTGGAAGAAGAAAGGCTGAGAAAAGAAAGAGAAGCTGATCTGCAGCTCAGGAGAGAAAGGATCACTTTCCTACTCTCCAGAGGATTCTCTCAAGAGGAGTTGTCTCCACACAACAGTGACACGATCTTGTGGCTCTTTAACAAAGAGCAAGATCAAATGGAGAAGGAGAGAAAGAGAGCTGCAAGGGAGAAGCTGGTAGAGAAGAAGAAGAAGGAAGAAGAGGCTGGACTGTCTGCCGCCAAGAAGATAGGTGACAAAGCTTGGATGAAGAACTATCTTAAAGCTCACGGCTTCTCTGGCAGGCAAGTGGGTCCAATGTCTGAGAAGACTCTCCAACGACATGTCAGTGACATCAAGGCTGACATTCGTGCAGGGAGAAGAAAGGAGATGTATAGAAGGGGACAGGGGATGACCTTCAAAGCCACCCCTCAGCCAAATATCCAAACCCAACATCAACCTGAACCAATACCCTTTCCCTTCCCAATCAAAACTGAACCTGAACCTTTCACCCCTGAACCTACACCTTCACATCTACCAACTCCCTCACCTCAACCACCTAAACTACCCATCATCCAACCTAAAACCTTACCCAGAACCCAACCTCCTAAACCTACCCAACAACCAATCAAACCATCCCCTCAGCCTTCCAAACATCTCTCAATGGAGGAATTCAAGGAGATCAAAACCAAGCTCATCAACTGCACTACTCTGAGCGACATCTCATGTGAGGAGGATACAGTCAACCTGACTTATGTTGATGGATCCTCAAGTTCCCTCACAAGAGATGAGTTTCTTGATCTGCCAAGAGGAACTTTGGACCAAGCCGCAAGACTCTTTGGCCTCAATTCAGATACATTGAATGAGGAAGAAAAGAAGCTGAGGAGAAGGCTGGTGACTCTGCTGGACACAAAGAAAGGAGATAGGGTACCAAGACAATCTCTTGTACCCAGAAAGAAGATAGTCCAGTGGAGGTTCGAAGACTCTTCTCACAACTTTGTTGTTGAGAGAGAGAATGGTGAGATTAACAGGCTGAATGCCTCATCTCTGCTACACTTAAGCAGATTTGATATTGCTGAGTTAGCAGAGAAACCATTCTCCAACCCCTCAAACTCCGAAGTAGCTGCTCACATCAGAAATCATCTAGGCAACCTTCACATGGCCGAGCTCACTGCAAGAATCAAGGTCGAAGAGGAGTCAAAACGGAGAGAGGAGGAGGAAAGGAAAGGATCAGCAACCAAAGGCAAAGCCTTTCTTCAAATGGTTGAAGGTCCTGAACTTGAGTCCATAGTTAGATGGGAGTATGACTACAACTCCCGTCAACTAACTCTCTTCAGGGGGTCACAACAAAGGGTGCATGTCATTCAAAGTGATAGACTGGATCTCCTATCCACGAATGACTTGTACAAGCTTCTCAGCACCACTTCCGGGAAGAACAGAGAGACAGACAAATATCTTTTGTCCCTGGTGCTGAAAACTTTGAGAAGTAGAGATAAGTGAAGTTTTGGTAGCATCAGCCTAGGGGGAGGTTGTTGGATCATAAGAGGCTGTTGCAACCAAAACCATATCACTTAGAAGATTTTGAGTACTACATACAAAGGACTTCCGAAGCCAAGTGTGGGACTTTCGAAGGAAGAAAGAGCTCTTCCGAAGTCTAAGTGTAAAATACACTTCCGAAGGAGAACTCCAACTTCCGAAGGTAAAGAAGCTACTTCCGAAGGTTCAAGACTTGAAGACAAAGTTCTGAAGTCAACTTCCGAAGTATAAAGAAGTCCTTAAAGCCTCGGAAGCATAGAAGCATCTTCCGAAGTATAAGTGGCTTCGGAAGAACTTGTTCTTCCGAAGCCAGTTAACCTTCGGAAGACACTTCTATTATCCAGTAGACATAAGTATGGTCTGTCTGACAGTCCGCTGCAAATCTCTGAGATACTGCATGGCGTTTTCTCAAAAGCCATGTAGTTGACCATACTTTAATCTACTGTTTACCTTTTTATGTTAAGTACAGTTGCCATCTTTAGTTGGTGACAAAAGGTAAGTCATGGACATGTCATGACTACCATATCTTAGATAATACTTTATCTAAGATACCTTAACTATAGCATTGTAGTATATGCTTTAGTCGTAGGTTTCCAGCTGGTATCAAGTATAACCGGCTGTAGGATCTAGTATATATAGTTTCTCATTGTAACTCATGTTCTAGGCTTGTAAGTGTCTTGTAATCTTGAGTTGAGAAGTAATATATACAAGTACCTTGAAAATATTTCTGCTTGTTGCTTTGATTACTTATTATATTATTATCAACTCTTGTCAAAGGCATTGCTTCATCTTGTTTGAGTGATATTATAAGTGAGTTTGAGAGAAATACAAGTGTTAAGTGACAAAACCCGATCCTGCATAATCCCTCAATCTATTGGTCATACAATCATTAACCAACACTAATGACAATTAACCTATTCATAGTCTAGACTAATATTCACTAATTGCACTTAACTTCATAGACTTAGGCTAATTAATGAAATTACATATAAAACATATAAATGACTAAAAACAAGATAAAATATATTTTGTTTACCCAAAATATATTTATTACAATAAAACTCCTAGTCATCTAAATCTTCAACGTCTCGTCTCGGTTCTTCGTCTCGAACGTGTCGGGTTTGACTTTTGTTGACTTTGATCGTGACGTTGACTTTTATTGACTTTGACTGTTGGAATGTTGTTTTATCTACCTTAATGAATGCGGGTCTTTTAGATGAAGCGAACAGGGTTTTTGGATCTATGCCCGTGACTGACCAGTGCTCTTGGAACTCTATGGTGTCAGGTTTTGCTCAACATGATCGGTTTTCCGAGTCCCTTGAGTTTTTTGTACGTATGCACGCTCAAGATTTTGTGCTTAACCAATATTTATTATGGTAGTGCTCTTAGTTCATGTACAGGTTTGAGGAATATGAAAATGGGTACTCAGATTCATGGTTCTGTCTTCAAGTCTCCTTATGAGCGAGATGTTTACATGGGCAATGCTCTTATAGACATGTATTCAAAATGTGGAAACGTGGGTTGTGCTCAAATGGTTTTCAATGATATGAATCAACGAAACACAGTTTCTTGGAATAGCTTGATCTCATGTTATGAGCAAAGACCTGATTGATAATATGCCAATGCAACCCGATGCTGTCGTATGGGCGTCTTTGCTTGGTGGTTGTAAAGTTCATGGTAACATTGAGTTAGGAAAATATGTGGCAGAAAAGTTAATATTGATCTAGTATTCAAGTTTGTTTCTTTTTGTTCATGGTTTGTCAGCATTAATCTAGCTTGATGATATTGTAGTTGTTTGAGTTTATTTAAATGAGAGCTTTGATTGATTTTGGTCTAATTGTTGTTCTAAATCATGCAATTGGAGTTTGCAGATGTTAAAAAACAAACAGTCTTCTTCTCGCAGACTGCAGACGTTTAGTCCACCTCTTCTGCTGCAGATGTCTGCAGATGTGGTCCGCAGACTGCAGACGTTTTCCTACAGAAAAAAACAACACCTTAGTTTCTAAAACCCATTTATACGATCAATTTAATATATATTAAACAGCAATATTTTTGCGTGAGACGGAATACTGTAGCTAACAATACTAGCTTTAAAGCCTTTGGTACTACTGGAAAATGCTGAAATCAGATTCTCCACGAGAACAAAAAGCTAGATGACGGTTCACGCAGTGAGGAAATTGATCTCAGTAGGCGACGATGGTGAGGAACAAATTGGTTGCATACAAGGTAATATATCACTTGATTTCTCTTTATTTTCTTCTGAAAGTGGTTTTTTGAATTGGTGTTGATTACTTAGGGTTTTCTATTTTTGAAAAGAGCATAGCAGAGTGAAGGGAAAGTTTGTGTTTTTCATTTCATTTGTTTGTGTATACTGTTGAATCTGTCGCTTTGTTTTACTTATATAGTAGTTCTTGGCAAACCTCCAAAGTTTACAACAGTACATGTATATATAATGAGAAAGTTGATTATAGATTTACATTTTGATTCAGGTTGAATGAGAATAGTCAGATTGGTTCAATAACATAAATAAATGGTAAAAGTTGTGGGTAATCAGTCTTAGAAAGAATGACTCAAGCAATTAAACCAGATCTGTCTTTTTATATTTTTATATGTGTATTGTTATGTATTAAGGAATGAAATTGAATCCATTATTTTTAAGTTTCAATTTTTGATCTAATGCTTTCTTTTATTGGAAATTTCACCATCTTTACAATTGTAGATCACTTTACAACATGTGTATTGTTATGCATGCGGTTCTATACATTTCCATATGTTGCTCAACGGTTTATGATTCATTTTGCTCTTTAGCAACTTGCATGTAAATGTTGCCAGCAAACACATTTGATTATTTGTGATCTTAGTTTACTTCAGTTTGACAACTGTCCTTTTAGGTCCCATCTGCGATTATTTTTAACTTAACTTGCTATGCCTCGAGCATTGCTTGAACGACAAGTCCATCCTATTAAAAATCCTTATTATGTTGCAACAAAAATTATCTGGTAGCAAAAGCTTGCAGCATGTGTCATCCATCCATTCATTGATGTCTGATCAATCACTTCACATCTTCACTTCACCACTTCAATTCATGCACTTATGTTGATTCTTTAAGAACAACTTTATTGTCTGCAATAGCTCTTCATCACATTGTTCAATACCGCTTCATTACATTGTTCATTCTGTCATCTTGCATATTGGTTATTTAAAAACTATTCTAATTTTATCAATTGCATGGAATAAACCCCGCAGCAAAGGGCGGGTTTCATTAACTAGTTATAATGCATATACCTATTTTAGTTGCAAAAGACATGGTTTGATGGCCTTTTAATAATCCTTTTAAAACCATAATATACAAGTTATTTGATTAAGACTTCATATTCGTCTTATTATAGGAGTTCCACTTTTGGTATCACCCTGGGTTACGGCCTCTTGGGAATTCTCAGGGCCGGACCTGTTGATTAAGTGATCATTTAAAGTATACATTTGGACATTTATGGTTTAACCTTTCAGGTAGTTAACTATTTTATGTATTCTAAATGTTTTTTTTTAATATATTGTAAGGCAACGGTACGACTTTTATAAATTAGACCAAATCACTTTAAAACATTTACTTAGTCCTTGAAGGTTTATAGTTACATGTCGATGGTTGGCCTACACGAATCATTTAAAAATAGATTGTTATTCTTAAAGGAATTAGAATTTATCACCCGTTGCAAATCGTCACCACCTCAATGACCACTGATCATCGCCGCTACATACCACCGACCGCCGCCGTCGTCACCATCAACAATCGACCGCGACCACCAACCGCGTACGTTACCGAAAACCGACCGTACACGACTGCCGCCACCAACCAATAACGTCTGTCGTCGAGACACGGTTCGACAACGGTGGTCGGCGACAGTCGACGGTTAGGGGTGGCGGCGGTCGGCGGTCGGGGCAAACAGTGTGCGGCGGTGGTCGGCGTCAGGGTTATGCGGCGTTGCCGGTGGCGGTCGGAGGGCGGCAGTGGCGGTCGGGATCGTTAGTTGTGTCGGTTGGCGGTGGGCATGGTAGGTGGCGGTTGGTGGTGGAGGCGGGGATCGTGGAATTTGAAATCCTTCAATATTTGTAAGGATTTTGAAATCCTTCATTTGAAGGAATTTGAGGAAATTAATTCTAATTTCAATTTCTTTATCAACCAAACACGTTAAGAATGTAATTCAAATTCCAATTTTAACAAATTCCCACTAACCAAACAAAATGACCAATGGAATTCAGATTACAATTCTATTGAATTCCTGCATAACAAACGGCCCTTATGTTTTCGCAAAGGAACCGGTGCTCGTGCCTAGCGAGAACATGAAGTTATGATACTTAAAATAAATTCTGAGGTTGATAGATTTGGTTACTGTTTATGAGTTCTAAACTTTTAAGAACAGTACTGTTTTATATTGACCCCTCTTCCACAAGTAACCCCCTGATTAGACATGTTTAATGTTCCTGTAGAAAATGGTACTTAGTTGACTGTATGTTTTGATGTCATTGACCTTTTACTTGCCCGGTATAGAACTTTGATTATTACTTGCACCACCCTAACTTCGACTTCTTGAATCTATAACTAGATTTGTGCTTTTATCGTTGATGACACGTATTAGTCGTCACCGTTATGACAAGGCAGTGATGATAGATAAACCAAACTCTAAGCCTTAACGTGTTATTAATGACTGAGTAGGCGGGTAATGATATATAATTCATGTTAAAAAATAACCTTAAGTTGCGACACAGTACGACAAACTCACGACTTCATTTGGGGCTTTCTTTTATTTAGTGATTTGGTTTGCGAAGCCTAAAATATGTTCATTTTTTCTCCGTGTTCCACTTTTGGTGTATCCTTCAGTTGATGACGATGAGTGTTTGCTTATCCGAGACTTTATTATCTAATCTGTTTTGCATATTGTCTCATTATATGAGTCGGTGAAGATGTGACAACCCTATATTTAGAGATTTTATACACTAGTTCATTCAAATATTCTAAACTACACCTAGGCTAACATATATATATATATTTTTTTATATACATATACGTATGCATGCTTTCATTTTGTTTACACAAGTATGTTGTTTGCTTATACATATGTATACGTATGCATGGCCGCATGCATACACACCCCTTTTACGTGTGCATGTACCATCTTTTGCTAAGAAACATATGCACATCATATAAATATAAGTGTTGTTCATTGCATGCTTGCATGCAAACACAAAGAAGTACGTATACATGAATTCATAAACATAATTCCTTGATACAAAACTACACATAATCAAAATACATCAACAATACAATAATAAACAAACCAAATACAACCCAACCAAACATCATAAACACAAGTTGACATCAAGAGAAACTTGACATCAACACAAACCTAAACAAATCCCTTACACTTAAACATCAAACCAAAGCACCAATTAAGATCACAAACCGGTTCATTAAGCACCCGATTAGTGAACTAAGCCTTGTAATCATGACTTGATGAGTCATGAACTCTCTTGAAATGCCACCTTGCACAACTTGGACACCAACCTCTTCCTTACACCGCCACCTCCTCGGCTCCTCCTAGACACACCCACAAACCGCCACCTTTCACCCTAAAAACCAAACTAAGCAATCCTAAGTTACACCACACAAGTCTAGAGAATAGACCTAATAATTACTAACCCCACTACTTGAAGGAGTTCGGCCGAAGGAACCGTGGGAACACACCAAGCCTTCGACTATCTAAAACCGTATACCCACCTCCACTCAAACACCATTCAAGCACAAAACTCTCAGCCAGCCCTCAACAAACCACATACACCATTCAAACCAACATCATTTTCTCAAAAACTTTCGATCACCACCATACCTCACCACCTTGTTCTCGGTTACCACTCCCGAACACCACCACCGTAAGCCACGAACCACCCTCTCGGTCACCACCTCTCCAACCAAATACCATCATCAACTTCACTCGGTCACACACTCTCGGATACAAGGCAGCAACATCCAAGCCTCGTGGAAGCATCACCTCCCGAAAGATTATCAAGAACACCAAAACCAAGCAAGCTTAGACCTTCCTCACCTTCTTCTCACACTCTCCTTCTGTCAAAATCAAAGTTCTAACTCCTAAAACCTTGCTTGATTAAGATTATAAAAACTAAACATGTGTTAAACAAAGCACATGTGATTAACCCTTTTGGTTAAAACAAAGTTCTTATAGAAACATATACAAAATCAAACATATTTTTCAGAACAAAAAGAAAGGTTTTAAGAATCTGGAAAAATAAAACAAATCTTAAAAATCAAAGTTTTAGCAAGAAATTATCAACAAAAGGGTTAAAATCTAGTTATAGTTTGTTAAATCAATTCTGTATATTAAATAACTGTGATTGTGGGAACATACATTAAAAATATATTTAGAATATTAGGAAATAAAACTCTGCAAAATTTGGTACCATTCTTATAAGAAAGTTAATTTATATACAATATTTAAGAATATAAAGAGAAACATTATATCAGAAGAACCGACCCTAGTAAATGTATGAAAAAATTATATATTGACTATTACCAATTATAGAATCCACTGGAAAAATCTCGTGACCTAATTCAAAATATTATCTGAAATATGAATTTTTAACTATTCTGTCAACTGAAAATCGGGAAAAATACTTAATATATGAAATTAATTATGGGAAATTTATAGAAAACATAAGAATAGAAATAGAACAGTTTGTGTAAAAATTAGAATTTTTGAGCATGTTCTGTTATTTTTAGCAAAATAAGAGTAAAATAGGGAAAATTATAAAAATGACTCTGCTATGATTCACAACATGAGAAAATTTTGAGAAACTATAAGAATTATAATTATTAATCTGACAATATTTGACTAATTTTAGAGGCCCGAAGGTATTTTTAAAAAATTATTTGAAAAATGTAAAAATGATAAGAATTAGCCTGAAAATAATTTAAATATGAAATTTTAGTATATTTTATCTAACACTAAGATACATCTACTGTGAAAATTTCAGAATTTATACAAAAACCTAACTTATGAAATAAATTCTTCAATCTGAGGTACTAAAAATGTTAAAGAAAAATACATTTTCTAAACTATAAATATTTTTCTTGTTTATAGGTTACCATTTGGAGTAGAGGTGAGTTTCATGGCCCATTTTGTTTTTATAAATTTTGGGCAAAAAACATACTAATTGATGCATTATTTTCTGAAATTTATGTTACAACCATTAATTCGGATGTGGAACCGTTAGATAATATTGGTAGCGCTACTTAGGAAAATATTTCCTGCACCAATGGGATGAGTGTTGTGATGCTATATTATCTGATTTATGAAATGTATTATGACAGATATGAATGATCTGATTGCTTTTGGTTGTATATAATGCATCAACGTTACATGTTTGATAAACCTGTGAAGCTCACCAACTTTATGTTGACTGTTTTGGGTATGCTTTTTCAGGAATTCACCATGACTAACAGCTTAATATTCTCCTTTGATGTTTATAATGGCTGGGGAGAGGTTGTGGGGAAAGTTTGTGTTAACCTGACAGTGAACTTATATGATCTCAGTGTTTCGGTGGATGCACACTTCCATCGTCTCTGAAGATGTTGCTGTTAGGATGTTAATGTAATAGGATTATGTTAATTTAAATTTTGACTATCATGAATTGATGTAATCCTAACTTCTATATTATTAAACTTGTTATGTTATGTGTTATTATATATTTATTGTGCTTTATTATGAAATAAGATATGTTTATGTGATACTTGGTAAAAATTGTATAACAGTGAGTTCTGAGCAAACAGGTCACACCCCAAGCATTTCACGCTTCCGCCGGGATGTGACAGGTTGGTATCAGAGCCATTGGTTATAGAGAATTAGGTACCATAAAATACCTAGACTATAACCATAAGCTCATATCTGTATAATTGTGTGTATATATGAATTTGTGTGATATGATTCCATGAATATTATAGCATTTTCTTTGTAAAGAATTTATAATATATACAGAAATAGGTAACTAACTGTTTGGTTCAAAATCATGAAAAGATTTGTTTTGCAGCCATGAGTACTGATAACAATTTCTGTGAGACTGACTCATCCGAATACTCGGATTATAACAATCACAAAGAACTTACGCCTGAACCTGAACCTCAGCAATATTTTGGAACCTTCTCCAACCAAAGATGAAGATAATCATAAGCCTAAATTTTATGTCCGTCGTGCACCTGTAATGGTAGGAGGATATACCATTAAAACTCCTAGGAAAAAGGTACGACCCGGAAACAAATTCAAGACCAAGCAAAACGAAGGCAAGGAGATACAAGAAACTGACTCCCCAAAAACGAAGAAAGAAAAGCTAAAAGACAAAGGATGGATGAAGACCAAAACGCCGCCATTCAACAAACCCTTAAACAGCTCAAGAAAATTCAACAAGAGATCAGGAATATTCAGAAGGATGTTAAGGAACTAAAAGCACCCAAGGAAAACATCTTCTCAAGAATATGGAAATGGGTGCAGGGAAATTAGAAGCTAACTTTTAATGTGAAATCTTTAATAAGAACTTAAATGAAAAACATCTTTTGTGTTTGAACTATTACTTGCTTGTGTGTTAACTAGAATATTGTTAAAAGTCTAAATTTTTTTAATATTTACTATAATTAACTATAGAAAAACATGCCGCCAGAAGAATACGCAACCCATAAGGAGGACTGCGCGAGTGGGACGACCTAGAACTAGACTTGGGGAAGAAACACCTGTTAACTCGACAGCCAATGAAGATGAAAGGATCTCCCGGATAGTGTCACAGCAATTGGAAGCTGCCATACCCATACTAGTAACTCAACTTCAACAAAACCTGAACCTCGGTACCACAACCCCCGGCAACGAAATACCAACTGATGATGCCATAAGAGAACAACCAGCAGAGGAGATTATAACAGAGAAAGGATGTTCCTACAAAGCCTTTATGTCATGTAGACCCCGAGAATTTGATGGTAGAGGCGGGGCAGTACAAGCTCTACGCTGGTTAGATGAAATGGAATCAACTCTGGAGATCAGCAAATGTGCCAATAACAACAGAACCTTGTTTGCCTCACACTCATTAAAAGGGGAAGCACAATCCTGGTGGAAGATGGAGATGACCACTAAAGGTAGGCACATTATGAATGAGTTAAGTTGGGAGGAATTCAGAAGATTAGTTATAGAAAAATACTGCCCTTACAATGAAATAGAAAAATTAGAAACTGAATTTTTAGCTTTAGAAATGAAAGGAGCAGCACATCGGGAATACACCGACAGGTACAATGAACTCTCGAGGTTAGTACCACATCTAGTGGCCCCAGAATCAAAAAGAATAGGAAGATATATTTGGGGACTAGTGCCACAAATAAGGGGATTAGTAAAATCGGCTAGGCCCAAGACTTTTCAAGATACTGTAAGTTTATCAGGAAGCTTGACAGACGAGATGATAAGAAATGGATCACTAGGCAACCCTAGATCAGGAGAAAAGAGAAAGTGGAATGATGATAGTCCAGGGGGAAGATTTAAGGGAACCCCTCAGAAACGAATAGTTAGACAGCCCCCTCGAAACTACCTAGGAATGACACGGGAAAAGAAACCCCAGACAGAAAACCAGCCATGGTGCAACACTTGCCAAAGATACCATCAAGGCAACTGTGCGATGGTAATCTGTTACAACTGCAAGAAAAAGGGACATATATCCTGAGACTGCAAAAACCCTGCAAATCCAAAATCAGTCTGCTATCAATGTGGAAATGAAAACCATCGCCGGAACGAATGTCCACAGCTAAAAGGAAAGGCTCCGGTTAATCAGAACAACCCTCGGGGGAGAGCATTCATAATGCAGGCAGAAGAAGCTCGACACGAACCAGAAGTTGTCACGGGTACGTTCCCTATAAACGATCAGTATGCTACTGTACTATTCGATACTGGAGCAACCCGTAGTTTTGTTATCAAATACATTTAGACCACTACTTAACTTAACCGCAGAAAAGCTAAATCAAAAATATATGATAGAATTAGCTGATGGTAAGATAATCGAAGCTTATGAAATCATTCCTAATTGCACAATGAATTTAGATGAAAACTATTTCAATATAGATTTGATTCCTATTGATTTAGGAGGATTTGACATTGTTGTAGGAATGGATTGGTTAAGTAAAAATCAAGCTGAAATAGTATGTGGTAAGAAAATGATCAAAATCCCTTTGGTTAATGAGAATAGAACACTGTGTATATATGGTGAAAAACCTAGGGGCACCATAAAGATAATTTCTTGTAAAAATACACAAAAATGTCTAAGGAAGAAATGTTTGGCTTATCTGACCCACATTGTTGACACTAAGATAGACAAAGTAAACCTGAAAGATGTTCCAATTGTCAATGAATATTCTGATATATTTCCTGATGAATTACCTGGTTTACCACCCCCTCGTCAAGTAGAATTCAAAATTGAATTGATACCAGGAACAGCCCCTATTGCTAAGGCACCCTACCGTTTAGCACCTACTGAAATGAAGGAATTAATGAGCCAACTTCAGGAACTTTTGGATAAAGGATTTATACGGCCTAGTGTATCACCCTGGGGAGCACCAGTTTTTTGTTAAGAAAAAGGATGGAACATTTAGAATGTGCATAGACTATAGGGAACTCAATAAGGTAACTGTGAAGAATAGGTATCCCTTACCTAGAATAGACGATCTATTTGATCAAATACAGGGATCTAGTTACTTTTCAAAAATAGACTTGAGATCAGGGTATCATCAGCTAAGAATACAGGATGAAGATATACCTAAGACAGCATTCAGAACAAGGTATGGACATTATGAATTCCTGGTAATGCCATTTGGATTAACCAATGCTCCGCCATATTTATGGATCTGATGAATAGGATATGTAAACCCTATTTAGATAAGTTTGTCATAGTCTTTATAGATGACATTTTAATCTATTCTAAGAATAAGGAGGATCATGAGCAACACCTAAGATTGACCTTGGAGTTGTTAAGAAAAGAAAAACTATACGAAAAATTCTCAAAATGTGAATTTTGGAAAAGAGAAGTGCAATTCCTTGGGCACATAGTCAATCAAGAAGGAATACAGGTAGATCCAGCAAAAATAGAAGCTGATAAGAAATGGGAGGATCCCAAGACACCAACAGAAGTACGCCAATTTTTAGGATTAGCAGGATATTATAGAAGGTTCATAGGAAATTTCTCAAGGATAGCTCAGCCCTTGACTGAACTAACTCAAAAAGACAAGCCATATGTCTAGGGAGAAAAACAAAAGAGTGTATTCGAACTTTTGAAAAGTAAGTTATGTAGTGCACCTATTTTGTCATTACCAGAAGGGACTGACGATTTTGTAGTATATTGTGATGCGTCTCGTCAAGGATTTGGATGTGTATTAATGCAACGAAGTAGAGTCATTGCATATGCCTCTAGACAACTTAGGGGAAGTGAGAAAAACTACACTACTCATGATTTGGAATTAGGAGCAGTAATCTTTGCACTTAAGATCTGGAGACATTATCTGTATGGGACAAAATGTACAATATATACGGATCACAAGAGTTTACAGCATATATTTGAGCAGAAAATGCTGAACATGAGACAAAGGAGATGGATAGAATTACTGAGTGATTATGATTGTGAAATCAAATATCATCCAGGTAAGGCAAATGTAGTTGCAGATGCTTTAAGTAGAAAAGATAGGGTTAAACCATTACGAGTACGAGCCATGAGAATGGAACTACAATCAGGCCTGTTAAGACAAATATGAGGAGCCCAACAGAAAAGTAAAATAGAAATAAAAGGACAGGAAAGGGATTTACAGGAAGATACAAATGGAATTCTAAGATTTAAAGTAAGGACCTGGATACCCGATGATGCTATACTTAGAAGGATTATATTACAAGAAGCACATAAGTCAAAATACTCAGTACATCCAGGAAATAACAAAATGTATAAGGATTTGAAAAATCATTACTGGTGGCCTGGCATGAAGAGATCAGTTGGAGAGTTTGTAGAGAAATGCAATACGTGTTCAAGAGTTAAAGCAGAACATCAGAAACCTTCAGGATATCTACAACAACCTGAAATTCCAGAATGGAAATGGGATCAAATTACTATGGATTTTGTAACCAAGTTACCAAGGACCTCAAGTGGTTATGACACAATCTGGGTTATAGTAGATAGGTTAACCAAATCAGCACACTTCTTGCCAATCAGAGAAGATTACAAAATAGAGAAATTAGCAAGAATTTACATACGAGAAATCGTATCCAGACATGGAATACCAATCTCCATTATATCCGATAGAGACAATAGATTCATATCAAGGTTTTGGCAAACCCTACAAAAAGCTTTAGGAACCCAAATAAATCTTAGTACAGCCTTCCACCCACAAACAGATGGAGAAAGTGAAAGGACAATACAAACATTAGAAGATATGTTACGTGCTTGTGCATTAGACTTTGGTGGCAGCTAGGATATGCACCTACCTCTGATGGAATTTTCTTATAATAATAGCTATAATTCCAGCATTAAAACCGCCCCATTTGAAGCCTTGTATGGAAGAAAATGCAGATCGCCATTATGTTGGAATAAAATAGGAGCTAGACAACTTATAGGCCCTGATTTAATTCAAGAAACATCTGACAAGATCAAAGAAATCAAAAATAGATTAAAGACAGCACGGGATCGGCAGAAAAGTTACGCGGATAAAAGAAGAAAGCCATTAGAATTTCAAATTGGAGATAAGGTCTATCTAAGAATATCACCCACCAAAGGAATCTTTCGATTTGAAAAAAGAAATAAGTTGAATCCAAGATATGTTGGACCATTTGAAGTTATTGACAAAATTGGTCCTGTTGCGTATAAGCTAGATTTACCCCAAGAATTAAGCAAAGTACACAACACGTTCCATGTGTCCAATCTGAAGAAATGTTTAACTGATGAAACATTAAAAGTTCCAGTTCAAGAAATAGAGATAGACGAGAAACTCCATTTTACAGAAGAACCAATAGCCATATTAGACAAAGAAGTTAAAAAGCTAAGAAGGAGCAAAATCCCCATAGTGAAAGTTAAGTGGAACGCTAGGAGAGGACCAGAATATACGTGGGAAAGAGAAGATGAAATCAGAAGAAGATACCCCCATCTATTTTAAGTCAATGGTCAGATAAGTTCATTACTATCTAAATAAATTTCGGGACGAAATTATTTTTACGGGGGGAGAATGTGATAACCCTAGATTTAGAGATTTTATACACTAGTTCATTCAAATATTCTAAACTACACCTAGGCTAACATATATATATATTTTATATACATATACGTATGCATGCTTTCATTTTGTTTACACAAGTATGTTGTTTGCTTATACATATGTATACGTGCATGGCCGCATGCATACACACCCCTTTTACGTGTGCATGTACCATCTTTTGCTAAGAAACATATGCACATCATATAAATATAAGTGTTGTTCATTGCATGCTTGCATGCAAACACAAAGAAGTACGTATACATGAATTCATAAACATAATTCCTTGATACAAAACTACACATAATCAAAATACATCAACAATACAATAATAAACAAACCAAATACAACCCAACCAAACATCATAAACACAAGTTGACATCAAGAGAAACTTGACATCAACACAAACCTAAACAAATCCCTTACACTTAAACATCAAACCAAAGCACCAATTAAGATCATAAACCGGTTCATTAAGCACCCGATTAGTGAACTAAGCCTTGTAATCATGACTTGATGAGTCATGAACTCTCTTGAAATGCCACCTTGCACAACTTGGACACCAACCTCTTCCTTACACCGCCACCTCCTCGGCTCCTCCTAGACACACCCACAAACCGCCACCTTTCACCCTAAAAACCAAACTAAGCAATCCTAAGTTACACCACACAAGTCTAGAGAATAGACCTAATAATTACTAACCCCACTACTTGAAGGAGTTCGGCCGAAGGAACCGTGGGAACACACCAAGCCTTCGACTATCCAAAACCGTATACCCACCTCCACTCAAACACCATTCAAGCGCAAAACTCTCGGCCAGCCCTCAACAAACCACATACACCATTCAAACCAACATCATTTTCTCAAAAACTTTCGATCACCACCATACCTCACCACCTTGTTCTCGGTTACCACTCCCGAACACCACCAGCGTAAGCCACGAACCACCCTCTCGGTCACCACCTCTCCAACCAAATACCATCATCAACTTCACTCGGTCACACACTCTCGGATACAAGGCAGCAACATCCAAGCCTCGTGGAAGCATCACCTCCCGAAAGATTATCAAGAACACCTAAAGCAAGCAAGCTTAGACCATCCTCACCTTCTTCTCACACTCTCCTTCTGTCAAAATCAAGGTTCTAACTCCTAAAACCTTGCTTGATTAAGATTATGAAAACTAAACATGTGTTAAACAAAGCACATGTGATTAACCCTTTTGGTTAAAACAAAGTTCTTATAGAAACATATACAAAATCAAACCTATTTTTCAGAACAAAAAGAAAGGTTTTAAGAATCTGGAAAAATAAAACAAATCTTAAAAATCAAAGTTTTAGCAAGAAATTATCAACAAAAGGGTTAAAATCTAGTTATAGTTTGTTAAATCAATTCTGTATATTAAACAACTGTAATTGTGGGAACAGACATTAAAAATATATTTAGAATATTAGAAAATAGAACTCTACAAAATTTGGTACCATTCCTATAAGAAAGTTAATTTATATACAATATTTAAGAATATAAAGAGAAAAATTATATCAGAAGAACCGACCCTGGTAAATGTATGGAAAAATTGTATACTGACTATTACCAATTATAGAATCCACTGGAAAAATCTCGTGACCTAATTCCAAATATTATCTGAAATATGAATTTTTAACTATTCTGTCAACTAAAAATCTAGAAAAATACTTAAAATATGAAATAAATTATGGGAAATTTATAGAAAATATAAGTATAGAAATAGAACAGTTTGTGTAAAAATTAGAATTTTTGAGCATGTTCTGATATTTTTAGCAAAATAAGAGTAGAATAGGGAAAATTATAAAAATGACTCTGCTATGATTTACAACATGAAAAATTTTTGAGAAACTATAAGAATTATAGTTATTAATCTGAAAAAATTTGACTAATTTTAGAGGCCTGAAGGTATTTCTAAAGAATTATTTGAAAAATGTAAAAATGATAAGAATTAGCCTGAAAATAATTTAAATATGAAATTTTAGTATATTTTATCTAACACTAAGATACATCTACTGTGAAAATTTCGGAATTTATACAAAAACCTAACTTATGAAATAAATTCTTCAATCTGAGGTACTAAAAATGTTAAAGAAAAATACATTTTCTAAACTATAAATATTTTTCTTGTTTATAGGTTACCATTTGGAGTAGAGGTGAGTTTCATGGCCCATTTTGTTTTTATAAAATTTTGGGGAAAAAGCATACTAATTGATGCATTATTTTCTGAAATTTATGTTACAACCATTAATTCGGATGTGGAACCGTTAGATAATATTGGTAGCGCTACTTAGGAAAATATTTCCTGCACCAATGGGATGAGTGTTGTGATGCTATATTATCTGATTTATAAAATGTGTTATGACAGATATGAATGATCTGATTGCTATGTAAGGTTTGGTTGTATATAATGCATCAACGTTACATGTTTGATAAACCTGTGAAGCTCTTCAACTTTATGTTGACTGTTTTGGGTATGCTTTTTCAGGAATTTACCATGACTTACAGCTTAATGTTCTCCTTTGATGTTTATAATGGCTGGGGAGAGGTTGTGGGGAAAGTTTGTGTTAACCTGACAGTGAACTTATATGATCTCAGTGTTTCGGTGGATGCACATTTCCATCTTCTCTGAAGATGTTGCTGTTAGGATGTTAATGTAATAGGATTATGTTAATTTAAATTTTGACTATCATGAATTGATGTAATCCTAACTTCTATATTATTAAACTTGTTATGATATGTGTTATTATGTATATTTTTGTGCTTTATTATGAAATAAGATATGTTTATGTGATACTTGGTAAAAATTGTATAACAGTGAGTTCTGAGCAAACAGGTCACACCCCAAGCATTTCACGCTTCCGCCGGGATGTGACAGAAGATGAACTAAATCTAAGGTTCATTTGAGTCTTTGGGGTGTTTGGTGATTCAAGGACTATGATTGTAGGAAAAAGTTGGTGTTGGTTGTCGTGGCTTGGCAACCTTTTTGGGTATGCAGCTGCAACCGAACATTTGTTCTAAGCTCTATTATAGTTACCTGAGTTCTAATCCATTTTGCATGCTCTTTATGTGTTGGTCAATGATTGAATCATTCTTGCTTATAGTATCTTGCATGTGGCAGGATGGTGAGGCTGCGGCGACACGCTGCCGTAGGTCGCAGCTGCTTAGTTCGGCCATGTCATTTTTGCTTGTTGTGGTTGTTGTTAATGATGATGTACTTAATCCATCGGTAATGATGATGGTGGCTTTGTTGCCATCTGAACCTCAATTTCACTAACAAATAGGCGATGATGACGAAAAAAACGTGTTTGATGTTTGTTATTTTGGTGTGGTAAACGACCGTTTGCAGGCACAATGAGTCGTGCGCTTGTCTGAGCCTCGGTTTTAAGACGCGTGCGCGTCTGGATATAAACACTAGTTTCGTTTAAATACAAGTTTGATCAACTTTATTTTTGATTAATTACCTTTTATTTTAATGACATGTGATAATAACTTATTTGTTTTATTATGTTTCTTTACTTAAAATCCAAAAACGTACCCAACTATCGAAAAACTGCCTTCTTTAAAATTAACAACATAATTAACAATCAGAGATAATTAGTATTTGCCTCCTTATCACATTTGCTGAAAATAAAACAGTTAATTACACAATAATCCTTATGATTTGTTGAACACAACAAATTTGGGTACTATTTTTTTAGTAACAAGCTTGGAGCATGGTAGGTTGCATGAAGTTCAAAGAAAAACATAATATTATTAGTTTGCAATAATAAAAGTTTTGTTTCATATGAAAAAATGCTAGCTTTCATGATATATGAAATAATAACATTATATAATATGAAATAATGTTAAAACATAAGACATATATAGCTTTCATGATATATGGATTAAAAATTGTTTTCCATCTTAGGTAATACATTTGCTTGATTAATCAAAATAGTTTGTCTCAAAATAGTAAAACCTCTAGTCTATAAAAAAATGTCACATTAACCTACCCACGTACGTTCTTTAGCTCAAATGAGTTCGTTTTCTAACTAGTTTGTTGCAAATCATGTTGCATCCTGAAATTCTTTTCTTACTGATTTGGTTCTTAAGAAAGAACTATGCAACAGGATTTGGAAAATGATTTGGCAATTGAAACTGGAAACGAGTTGATTAAGATGCACAATATATTAATAACTATAAGCCGGAGAGTAATTCCAATCCAATTATAACACTTTTGAAAGTATAACTAAATTGTGGTCCACCTGTGATCCAATTAGACGTTAAAAAAAATTATGTTTACACCGGTCTCAATTGGTCACAACTTTGCTGGATTAATAATATATATTTAATTCTTAAGTAACTAAAAACAAAAGGGAAATATAACAAAAAAAAGTTTCTATTTTGTAAAGCTTTCATAACACAATGTACGACTGGCTATAGCATCCACTACAATTGTGATTAGATGGGGGCGCAAAAATGCCATAGATGGACCCTGTAATGCAAGCGTTCCTGGCTTGCCCGTCCGTGAGGCCCGTGCTCTTTCATTTCCTTGATTATTGTTATTTTTCAATAATAGCTAATTCACACACTCCCTAACGGTGCTTTTTAATCTAAATCTTCGTTCATATAAGACTTAAACTCTCAACAACATAGACAAAAAAACACGCCTTGTTATCCACAGCTCATGGGCCATTTGATCTTTGACTATAAATCCTCGTGTGTTATTTAGTCCTTATAAAAAATACCTTGGTTCTTAGACTTGATGTACCCCTAATTGAACATGATATGGACGTGCATGATTTATGGTATATTTAATTACGTGGCAACTACTCCATTTATTTGTTTGGTCTATGCATTTATGTCTTTTTTCCTATTTTAAGAAAATAATGTAAATAATGAAGATAGTTGATCGTACTAGGTGGTTGTTAAATTCCATGCATATATGTTTTCATTTTAATGAGAAATACGCAAACCTCCAAACCTCCCTTCTTCGTAGTAATCTACTACTTTCTTTGTAGGGTTTCGATACAAACATAGAGACATGTTCTTTTCTCAAGACAACGGTTCTCTTTTCATTGATCGTCGCAAGGGAATGAAGGTATATTTTTATTAATGAATTAACCGAAAGAAATGAAAAAGAAGCTTTAAAGCAATCTTGCGAAAAAGAATCATAATCACTGTGATTTGTTATATAATAATGCATAGGTAATTCCACTACAAGTTGATGTTAACAACAAAATCGAAGAACTCAAAGAAAATACGAGAAGTGTTTTAATGGTTACTTTAGATCCCAGGATAACATTAAAGCTAATTGAAAAAATTCAAAGACTTGGAGTTGGGTCCTATTTTGAAGAAGAAATAAAAAAAATATGATAGAAAAACTTACACAAGTATTGCCAGAAGAAGATTTATATACAATAGCTCTTAATTTTCACCTTCGACGACACAATGGACTCCATAAAAATCCTGGAGGTGGTGTTCCATTACAATCTTGTTTTCATATAAGTAACTATTTATTATAAGTTTCCGTCCATTTATATTCACACTTTTCAACGTAGTCCAAAATTTCTTGGATGCAAATGGTGAAATAATGAATCATCAAGTGAAGACATTGAAGGGTCATTAAGTTTATATGAAGCTTCATACATGGTTCAACTACAGAAGATATTCTATCACATGCCAATGAAATTACTACAAGACAACTTAGCAAATCTGTTTCATAATTAACCCCAAAACTTTAAAAAAAAGTTGTTGAGTGCTTGAAACTTCCAAGGCACATGAGAATGGAGAGATTAGAAGCAAGAAGGTATATTGAAGAGTATGTTAATGAAGATGATCATAACCCAACTGTGTTACAATTTGCAAAGTATGATTACAACAAGGTCCAATCAATCCTCCAAATGGAACTGGTTGAGGTAGACAGGTAAATAACTAACTTTTTCTTTCTAATTTTATGTCATTATGTATTTGATGTTTGATCAATGAATTTGATTGTAGGTGGTGGGAACATTTAGGCCTGAATAGTAAGTTACGTTTTGTCCGAGATCAACATGCGAGTGTTTTTTGTGGACATTTGGAATTTTACCGGAATTTAGATTCTCAGGTAGCAGGATTGAGCTTGCTAAGACCATTGTTGGGTGAGATAAAGTTGGTGCAACCAAAACAACACTTAGCAGAATTTTTGGTACAACTAAAGAAAGACTTTCGAAGGCAAAGCTGCACTTCTGAAGGTTAAAGTCAGAAGAACTTCCAAAGAGGAACTCTGTCTTCCGAAGACAAAACACTTGGAAGGTTTCAAGACAAAGGCTTCCAAAGTATTAAGTATTAAAGATTTGCAAAAGTCTTGGAAGAAGTAGACTCTTCCGAAGTATAAGTGGCTTCGGTAGAACTTGTTCTTCCGAAGCCAGTTAACTTTCGGAAGAACCTACTATGAACCAGTGGATATAAGTATGGTCCATCTGACAAGCCGCTGCAACCTCTGAGATACTGCATGGTGTTTTCCCACACCCATGTAGTTGACCATACTTTATTTTACTGTTCACTTTTTATCAGTTAGTACAGTTACCAACTTCAGTTGGTGACAAAAGGTAAGTCATGGACATGTCATGACTATCTTATCTAGGATAATGTTTTATCTTAGAAACCTTACTTCTAACAATGTAGTATTTGTTTACTAGTAAGTTCCAGCTGGTAATCCTAGTATAACCGGCTGTAGATAGTAGTATATATAGTTCTCATTTTAAACTCAGTAAGTATGCTTGTAAGAATCTTGTAAACTTTGAGTTGAAAAGTAATATATACAAGTATCTTGAAAACTATTTCTTGTGTTTTGTTTACTTAGTATATTATCATCAACTTTAGAGGTTTCTGCATCATCATTCGAGTGAGACTTAGTGAGTTTGAGAGGAAATACTTATGTTGAGTGACCATATCCGATTCTGCAATTGGTATAAGAGCTTCTTAGGCTCTTGATTGTGAGATCTTACCATCCCAAATCAACTTGTTTCATCATTCATACACTCACATCACTCAAAATGGCCCTCAAACAGAAAACATCTGAATCTGAAATGGGAACGATGACTAAAACTCCTATCATTACCCATGATAACTTTAGATCTTGGTGCAAACGTATTTAAGGCTTCATTAAGTATCAAGATGGTAAAATGTGGAGATCTATTACCCCGGTCTCTACAAGCCAAAGGTGGAAGCACCGGCTGGTAATGGTGCCATGATAGAGAAAGTCGTTGAAGATTTCTCAGATGAAGACTTTAAGAAGATGGATATCAATAACAAAGCCATGACTGTACTACTTACAACCATACCAAACTCCATTATGGTAGGCTTTGAGCACTGTTTGTCAGCCAAAAAACTCTTTGATGTTTTGACATTGATGTATTCTGGTTCCACTGAGTCCAAAAAGTCCAAGAGAGATACCCTAAAGCAACAGTTCGAGAACTTCAGTTATGTTGCTGGAGAGACCCTCAGCCAGCAATACTTCAGGAATATGGACCTTATTTTATCACTTCCGTCTTTTGGAGTGACTCTTGAGAAGATAGATCTGGTAAGGAAATTTATGAGTGCACTTCCTCATGAATAGACTTTCTATTGTGTCTCTATCAAGAGAACAGAGAATTTGAACACTCTCACAATGACCGAACTATATGGTATTCTTGATGGATACCGTGTAGAGATGGAAACTCAAAGATGTCACCAGATGAGCAGAACCTCTAGCCTTCCTGCTAGCAACGCCCTACTTGTTGCTAAAGGCCCAAGAACTCCTCAGCCCTAGCAGTACCCGACTCACTCCCAACAGCCATCATGTTCTTCTGGGCCATACATCATTTTTCTAGAGGCACCAAGGTCTCAACAGGCTCAATCAAATACTTTCCAGGAAAATTATTCCTTTGTTTCAAGAAATGGGCATTCTAGTTATTTTTAGTTTTTCTTTGATGATCTAGAATGTTTCAGCCTAGATGATGTTGAATACATGGACATTGTCCAACAAATGGCTCTTTTGACTTATAGAGCAAAGAAGTTCTTTAGAAGAACTGGAAGGCAGTTCCCTCAGAACCCAACCAACAACAAATTTGGGTTTGACAAAACTAAGGCCAAGCGTTACAACTGAACCAACTTGATCATTTTGCCAGGGAATGTAAAGCTCCTAAATCCAACCCAGGAGCCACTCAAGCCTCCACACATCTTATGACACCAAAAGCTGCTACAAGATCAACTGAACAACAAAGTGTTGCTATTGCTCAAGAAGTTGATTGGAGCTTCATGGTACAAGATATCACCCCTGCTCAGGCACTCATGGCTGGAACTGATGACAACAAGGTATATGAAGACCTCTGTACTCCAGCTTGTATTGCTAAAGTAAAACTATATCAGGATTATAACATGGAAATTAAATCTGATTTTAAGTCCTTAAATATTCTAAAATCTGATTTTCAAAGAGCAGAATCTAACTACAAAATGAAAATAGAAGAGTTAGAGAAAACTGTTTTGTAAGGATTTCTATAAGTCTAATGCAGCCAAAACATCCAAAGTCTCTCTGCAAGCATGCACTAAAGAACAGAAGTAGAAATGCTTCGGAAGTTTTACACCATGCACTAGAAATATTCTAAGTGTAAAATCTTCCGAAGCAAAGACCAACATCTTCCGAAGCCAAAAGTGAAGTCTTTCGAAGCTTCAAAGACAAAGTCTTCCAAAGCCAAAGAGTGAAGACAGATTTCTTCCGAAGACTTTTAGAGATATGCCTTTATCTGATGTACTTTACCATAAAGCTGGACCACTTTTCCGCTGCTACTCTGTAAAGTCACCAACTTACATGAGTTGGTGAAAGGTCCATGCTTTTTGTAACTGTACATTGAGGTCTTAAGTCCATGCTTTCTACTTTACGTACTTTTATCCTTTTTGTAATATATTAGGATGTGAGCTATGGCATGTCATAGTCACAAGTCAAAAGTGGCAGATCTGCCTTTTGACTCTACATTTGATTTTCTAGTTGTCTAGTCAATTGTATCCAGCTGGCCTTCAATGTATGGCCGGCTGTAGAATATTGTATAAAGTATCTCAAGTACTTGTAACTTTCTATCGATGCTTTGTAACTTGTAATAGAACTTGAGAAGCAATATACAGCATTCTTGAAAACCAAATACTTGTGTTGTTTGCAATCTTGTTCTGTCTCACATTTACTTGTGTTCTTAGCATCTTTCATTAACAAGTTAACTAGTTCCCTATTTGATCTGTTAAGTGTTCTAAGCAACTCTCCTCATTGTGTTGTTGTGTTGTAAGTGCATACCATTCACCGGTCCTGCATTTGGTATCACAGCTTTTCAGGCTCTTGATATAAGATATCACCATCTTAAGATCCCTCACACACACAAAATACTTAACAACTCAAATGGCAGCTATAACCAAAGCTGATATGGAAACTGGAACTATGACAAGGTTTCCACTAATCACTCCTGAAGACTTTGATACTTGGTGTCAAAGAATGGAAGGCTTCATCAAGTCTCAAGATTCCAGGAGGACTAATCACTCCTATGACAAGGTTTCCACTAAACTGGACTCTGTTGTTGAAGGACCTTACATACCAAGCACCATTTCTGCTACTGGTGGTGGTATGATTCCTAAGGCTGTGGCTGATTACTCTGAAGCAGATAGAAAGAGAATAGAGATTGATCAGAAAGCCATGACAGCCCTTCAAACTGCTATTCCAAACTCCATCTACAGAGGCTTCAAGAAGTGCAAAACTATCAAGCAACTATAGGAAGCACTGAAGCTGATGTATGAAGGGTCTACTGAAGCAAAGGAGAACAAGAAGGATCACCTGAAGTAGCAGTTTGAAAACTTCACCTTCAAGGCAGGTGAAACCATGACTTAACAATACTTCAGGTACGTTGAGATTATGGATACTCTAATGGATGTTGGAGTAACTTTTGAGAACAGGGACATTGTAAGGAAGTTTATGTCCTCTCTTCCTAGACAATAGACACATTATTGTCTTGCTATCAAGAGGACTGAGAACCTTAAGACTCTTACTCTCATAGAGTTGTATGGTATTCTTAGTGGCTACCACATGGAGATGAACATGCAAAACTCATCTGGTAACTCCAGCAATCAACTGAGTTCAGCCCTCCATGGGGTTGAAAGGAAAGCATTGAACCACAACATCATCTTATATGCTTCCCTAACAACTCACAAAAGGGCCCTTTCATCATCTTCCCAGAGACTCCTAGGAAAAGCTACACTCAATGAAGTCCTTTCCAAGAGACAAGTTCTTCTTATGCCTCTGTCTCTGTTGATGAAACTTCAGGCAACTTTCTCTTCACTCTTGAAGATTTGGACTGTATCCATCCAGATGATCTGGAGTATATAGAGATAGTCCAGCAGATGGCTCTTCTCACTCACAGAGCCAAGAAGTTCAACAAGAGGACATGGAGAAAGTATCCAAGCAATGCAGCCAGTGGAGAGTTTTGGCTGGATAAAAGCAAAGTCTTCAACTTCTTTTGATGAGCCCAAGACCAATGAGCCTTGGGTTTCCAAATGTAACTAATCATCTCTTTTGTGCAGGAACAGCTCAAGACAAACAGAAATGTATGGATCATTGATAGTGGCTGTTCCAGGCACATGACAGGCAATAGGTCACTACTCCAAAAGTTTGAAATAATTGATGGAGGACCAGTTGCTTTTGGAGTAGATGTAGGAGGTTACATTACTTGAAGGGGCAAGGTCACAAATGGTAAGCTCAGCATTGAGAAGGTAAACTTTGTCAAGGAGCTTGGGTACAATCTTCTGAGTGTATCCCAATTTTATGATCAGAGTCATAACATGCTCTTTACTGAGCATGAGTGTATTGTTCTCAGGCCCGGGGTGGTCATTCCTCATGAGCACATCTTGCTCAGAGCCCCCAGGAAAGGGAACATGTACAAGATGGACTTGCAAGAAACATCTCCCTCAGGAGAAGTTTCATGCTTTCTATCTAAAGCAAATAATAATGAATCTTTCCTCTGGCATAAAAGAATATGCCATGTAAACTTTAGAAACATAAATAAATTAATTAAGAATGATTTGGTAACTGGAATACCAAAGAAAGAGTTTACAAGTGATGACCACTGTGTTGCATGCCTAAAAGGGAAGCAACACAAGGTATCTCACAAGCCAAAGAAAAGAAACTTCATCATTAATCCCCTACACTTATTACATATGGATCTTTTTGGCCCCACCAGTGTAATGAGTCTAGGAAGGACCTCTTATTGTTTGGTGATCACAGATGATTTTACGAGATTCACTTGGGTCTTCTTTCCTAGAACTAAGGATGAGACTTCTGAGATTCTGAAGAATTTCATCTTAAAGATTGAGAATCAATGTGATCACAAGGTCAAAACCATAAGATGTGATCAAGGAACTGAATTCAAGAATCAAATCCTTGATACATTTTGTGATGAAAAAGGTATTACAAGACAATATAGTGCTCCCAGGACTCCTCAGCAAAATGGTGTTGCTGAGAGGAGAAACAGGACACTAATTGAAGCTGCAAGAACTATGTTGTCTGACTCTAAACTGCCCATTACCTTCTGGGCAGAGGCAATGAACACTGCTTGCTATGTGCAAAGTAGAGTTTTAGTGGTTAAGACACATGGTAATACTCCTTATGAACTTTGGCACAAGAGAAAACATTTCATTGGTTTTCTCAGGTCATTTGGATGTCATTGCACCATCTTGAATACCAAGGATCAAATTGCCAAGTTTGCTGATAAATCAGATGATGGACACTTTATTGGATACTCTTCTCAAGCTAAAGCTTATAGAGTATACAATCTCAGAACTAGAGTAGTTGAGGAGTCAGCCAATGTGACTTTCAATGAGCACACTCCCAGTGTGAAAGGTTCTGGTCCGGATTGGCTATTTGATCTTGATTTAGTTACCAACTGTTTTAACAAATCTTGTGAGAATGTTTCAGGATCTACAGATATATTACCAACAGGTGATCCTGACCCAAGATTTGAGCTCAGAAGACCTTCGCGTTACATATCTTCAGCTCCAGTGGTAACTATTCCTGCAAATGAAACTTCTACCAGCACATCAATGACAAATCCTGACGATGCTTCTAGTGGTGCCATCAAATTCCAGCTTAGAGGCATAAAACTCAGAAGAAGGAGCTTCAAATGTTAGAGAAAATGGTGGTGGTGAAAGTGATCAAGAATTTCTTAATACTGATAACCACTACATTGAAGACAACATCAATGATGTCACACACTCATTGGATCAAGTCAATCTTGATAAGTGTGCTGATATGGAGGATGAATCTTCTTTGCCAGATCAAAAATTTTCAAATCTAGATCTGTCTAAGCAACTTATTGTGATCCCTCAGCTAAGGATCCACAAGTCTCATCCTACCACAAACATCATTGGAGATGTTGATTAAGGGGTGAGAACAAGAGGACAAACCCATGAAGCAAATGTTTGTCTTCACTCTTGTTTCTTGTCCCAAGTAGAGCCAAAGAAAATTGATGAGGCTCTAAAGGATGGAAGTTGGGTTGAAGCTATGTAAGAGGAGCTGCTTTAATTCAAAAGGCAAAAGGTTTGGAACCTATGTCCTCTTCCTCAAGGGAAGACTACCATAGGAACCAAATGGGTTTTTAGGAACAAGAAGGATGATAGAGGACTTGTCATCAAAAACAAGGCAAGACTAGTTGTTCAAGGATATACTCAAGAAGAAGGAATTGACTACACAGATGTTTTTGCTCCTATGGCAAGACTTGAAGCTGTCAGAATATTCCTAGCTTTTGCTGCATCCAAGAATTTCAAGGTCTACCAACTTGATGTCAAGTGTGCTTTTCTTTATGGGGTGATTGATGAAGAGGTGTATGTCAGACAACCACTCAGGTTTGCAGATCCTGATCATCCTGATTATGCTTGCAGGCTTGATTAAGCTCTTTATGGGCTGCACCAAGCACCAAGAAAGTGGTATGAGACTCTATCTAAGTATCTCTGTCAACATGGCTACAAAAGAGGTACTATAGATGGAACTCTCTTCATCAAAGGAACATGAAATGACATAATGCTAGTTCAAGTATATGTAGATGACATTATCTTTGGGTCAACTAATCCAAAGCTCTGCAAAGACTTTGAGAAGCTGATGAAGGACAGGTTTGAAATGAGTGCCATGGGGGAACTCAATTTCTTTCTAGGAATTCAAGTGAAGCAAGTTGACAATGGCATCTTTTCATAAGTCAGTCAAAGTATGTACAGGACATACTTAAAAGGTTTAACATGACTGATTGTAAGGTTGCTAAGACACCCATAGCCAGAAATCACTCCCTTGGACTGATCTTGAGGGGGAGTGTGTTGATGAACATCTCTATAGGGCAATGATTGGGTCTCTTATGTACCTCACAGCTAGCAGGCCAGATATCATGTTTGCTACATGCATTTGTGCAAGATATCAAGCCAACCCCAAGATGTCACACCTGGTCACTATCAAAAGAATTTTAAGATATCTCAAAGGTGCTCCATCACTTGGCCTTTGGTATCCAAAGAATTCTGACTTTAATCTGTATGCTTATACAGATAGTGACTATGGTGGTTGCAACATGACTGCAAAGTCTACATTAGGGGATGTCAATTTCTTGGTGGAAGAGTAGTCTCTTGGCAATGCAAGAAACAATCTTGTGTGTCTGCATCAACTGCTGAGGCTGAATACATTACTGCTGCAAGTTGCTGTGCTCAAGTGCTTTGGATTCAAAATCAGATGCTGGACTATGGATTTAACTTTAAAGAGACTCCCATCCACATAGACAACAATAGTGCTATCTCCATCATAGAGAATCATGTGCAGCACTCAAGGACAAAGCATATTAATATCAGGTATCATTTGATTAGAGATAACTTTGAAAAAGGATTAATCAAACTAGTCAAAGTTAACACAAATGAACAATATGCTGATCTGTTCACCAAAGCTTTCGATGAGCAGAGATTTAAATATCTTGTATCAGCTATTGGGATGATTAACTTTGAATAGCTTTTCTTAAAACTTAATCATATTTATTTCTAAAACCAGTGTGTCCTAAGTTGTCTATTATCACCTTCATAGCCCTTGTTTTCTTTGGAAGAAAATCTTTTCAAAAGACTTTTCTTAGATTTTTGAAAATTTTGATCTCTTCGGAAGATTCAAAATTACCTTCGGAAGAAGTTTATGTCTTAGTAAACAAATAATTGCTTCAGTGATTTTACCTTTGGAAGAAATTTCTGAATATCTTCCGAAGCTTAAAATCAACTTAAATACTTTGTATGTTTTCAAAGAACAAGTTTCTTCCGAAAGCAATTTACCTTCGGAAGTATTTATTCTTCTTAGAATAAAAAATCTCTGAGTGTAAATTCTCTTCCGAAGCAAAATTCTCAAAAACTTTGAAATCTCTTCCGAAGCCAATTTGCCTTCAGAAGCTTTTTCTTCAGAACTCTCGAAGCAAATAACCTTCGGAAGATGTCTCGACTTCCAAGAAAACTACTTTTTGGACAAAAGTAAACTACTTTTCAGAGGTGGGACCGACATCTGGATTTCAAAGTTTATCCTCTTTCATTAACTTTGTCTCAAATCCTTTTCACATAAAGGCCTAACAGTTCCCCCCTCTTTCACTATCTTCCTAAATTACACTATTCCTTAAACCTAAATTCTCCCAAACCACCTTTTGTTCTTAATCTTTCTTCATCCTTAAGCTTCTAAAATGGCCAACCTAAACCTCAGAAACAACCCAGATTTCTCCATGCAACTTCACAGGCAACATAACCAAGTTGTTCTGTTAAGCTCTGAGAAAGATGAAAGTTTCTCAGAGATTTGCCGTTTCTTAACTCTATCAAACTACTTCACCTCCCTTACCATTGATCCTACTCTCTATGAGGATCATCTGCTTGAATTTTGGAAGACCTGCTAAGAGGTCATAATGGATGGGGAGAAGGCATTGTCTGCCACAGTGCAAGGGAGGACAATCTTCATCACTCCGGCCATCATAAACACTCACTTGCAGCTGGATGATGAAGAAGGTGAGTTGTCCTTCCCAAAGGAAGTTGTAAATCATTCCTTTGAGCAGATGGGCTATGAGGGAGATTTCTCTGTAAAGACCTTCGGAAAAGGGAAGGTCTCATCCTAGTGGAAATACCTGCTTCATGTGGTTATCCACAGCTTGTCAAACAAGCATGGAGGGTGGGACCAGATTCCTGAGGATCTCTCCTTCATAGTACATGGAATGGTTCAAGGGGTCAAGTTCAGGTACTCTAATTTGTTTATACAAATTTGCTTGCTAACTTGGACTCCTTAGAGTATTATATGTTTCCTAGATATGTTCAACATTCTCAACTGTGAACTGGGCTCACAGTTGAGGGAAACAGATAATATTCTTAAATTGGGAAAGATGAAGCCCGACATCTTTAAAATTATGAAGAAGCCAAGTGTAGGCTTCTCAGGGGAAGAAATAGCCCTTGTCCCAAAAATGTTAGAGCTCATTGCTCAAGGTGACAACCTAGCAACACAAGCTAGTGTTGAACCCACACCTTCTACCTATCAACCACCAAAAAAGCCCCAAGTCTGTGCATGCCCCCATATACTCACCCATACAGGAGGTAGTGGACACTAGAGCTCCCACTTCCCTTGAGGAGCAAACCACTCCCATTTCTTCAACAATCAAGGCTGAGGTTCCTCATGCTCACCCTGATGAGCTCACAAGCCCAACTACCTTAAGCCTTCACTCTGAGTCTCAACACTCAAGTGAACAACCTTCAGGGGACAGTTACCATCCCCAGCCTTTAGACTTAAATCAACCCATTCCCAACCTCTCATTCTATACTGATGAAGACTTAGGTTTCAGTGGGTACCATGAGTCTCTCTACTCTTCCCTACTCAAAGAGAGATGAGTACTCCTGAGTCTCCTTTGTCTAGCCCACATCAGTCACACATAACTGAGGTGGATACTTCTGAACCTGTTCAAGATATCCATATGGAAGAGGCTCTCACTTCTACAAGTGATTACATCATTAAGACCTCAACCATGGCAACTCAGTCCATTGACACCTCAACTGAGAATGTCAATGTACAAAGGAAATCCAGCAACTAAGAACCTGAGGCTGATGGTGAGAGAGAGGACTTTGGTCCAATCATCTCATCCCCCAATGATTCTTCTGATGAAGAAGAGGGGAATCAGAGACTAAAGGTGCAAAAATTGTCAAAAACATGCTCCTATTTAGTTCTAAGGTTAGTCACCTTGAATCTCAGGTGACTACCCTGCATAATAGGGTCAATGATCAACAACTTGAGATATCTTATCTCAGGGAAAAACTAGCTGGGAGACCTTTAAGAAGAGCTCAACCAGGAACACAAGAACCTGTGAATGTGATTGACCTATCCTCTAGCTCACCTATGCAAGAGGGTGATGGTACCAAAAAGGGGGAGAAAGTCATTACAATCACAGAACCTGGGAGTTCTTCAGGGAGTATGGACATTGAGGATTCACCATCCTCACTTGCAACTGTGCATACTCAGCAACTTCCTCAAGTTCACATTAATGTGGACACTATAGACTCTGTCATTAGGAGTCTCTTTGAGGAAGGCATTCCAAGGGCTGTGTCATCTCCACCTCAAGGAACTTCAAACTACATTATTGGGTGGAGGTATGATGCTGATAGAAGAGCCCTCATTCTTCACAGAGTTCAAGGGCAGCAAGAAGTGTTCAATTTTTAGACCCTGGACTACTATGAAGGTCTTGACCTGATCAACATGCCACTTGTCAACCCAAGCAAATCAAGACAAGCTGACAGGTTAGCACTCAGGATTCAAGACAGAATTACTGAAGAGTTCAGCCTTAGAAGGAGACAAAGGCAATCAGGTAATGTCATTGGTCAACTGATGCTGATGCAGACCCTGAGATTAGCTTCAAAGGGAAAACCTTGGCTGAAGGCCCAGTGATAGAGCCTGAGAGCCCTGTCACACCAACAACTGCTTTAGAAATTCATTCCCTTAGTGAAACACCTGCTGGTGAAGGTGTCTCACAACCTCTCTCTGGCCAGAGCTTGGATGCTACACCAAGCAATGAAGGCCAAACCTCTCTCCACCTGAGTCACAAAGGTCTGTGGGTGACAAAGGGAAAAGGATTTTGACTCCTGAGGAGATTGAGGAGGAGGAGAGAGAGAGGAAGAGGAAGCTAAGGGGAGAAAGTTCCTCTGGGTCTTCAGGCTTTATGCAAGCTGCAATCAGGGCTGCCCCCAGACCAAACACTCAAGAAGATGAGTTGAGGGCAGTCAGGATTACTTACCTGCAGACCAGGAACTATGACATAGATGAGATTATATCTCTCCCCTTAGAGCAATTAAATGAACTGGCTGACATGGAAGTGTCAAGAGAGATGAAGGAAGCAGAGGATGCAAGATTACTTCTCCAATTCAAAGAGGAGAAGAGACAAAAGATTATACAAGCATGCTCCAACTCTCTCTCCAGTTCAGGAAAGTCATGTGCAAGAGGATGTGGCTGCTACACAAGAACCTCAGGTAGACAAGGAAACAGATAGACAAAACATGATCAACTACCTGAGTGCCACAGGTCTCTACCAGGCATCTGCACTTCTTCCCTTGTCCTTTGAGTACATTGAGTTTGAGTATCTCAAACAGCTTGAACTTCAAGTGCTCAAAGAACAAAAAGCAACAAAAAGAAAATGAGGGAAGATGCTGCAAAGTCAAGAGCTATCATCCAAAAGAGTATGAAGAAGTCTGCTGACAGACAAAGGATGATGAGCTTCTTGAAGCTGTATGGATTCTCCGGAAGGAGACTTGGCCCTATGTCTCTATCCACAATGGATGAGCATATCAGGGTAATCAAGCAGAAGATCAAGAGTGGAGAGCTGATTGACTTATACTCTCCTCCAAGTCAAATCCCACCTGAAGTGGAGGTTAAGGTTGAACAACCTGAGACAACACAACCTGGACCTCCTGCTGAGCCTCAGCAAGCTTCATCTTCTGATCCACAACAGGGTCAAACTCCCTCTCCTTCTGAACCTGTGAGGGAGGAACACCCAACTGAGAAAGACAAGGATGATCAACAAGGTGCTGCAGACCAGTCTTCTCAGTTAAAGTCTTCTAAGAGGAAGAAGAGGATGGCTTCCAAACCAAAGTCTAAGAAGAAGAAGCCTGAATCATCCACCTCTACACCTCAGGCTGAGTCAGATCAACCTGAGGAAGTGCATGAAGAGGCAGCCCAATCAACTCCAATTCAAGTGGCTCCTCTTGCAGCTGAGACACCCATCTTATCCTGGACCTTCACTACAAATCCAGAGAGATGGCATGTGATCAGAGATCAAGGTGTTGAGAATGTCTATACATGGCAAGACATAATCAACTTACCTCTGCATGATCTCTTTGAGATGAGAAGATATTATGAGAGTCTGAATGATCCTGACCATCTGATGAAGAAGGGTATGGTCATCATTGTGCTGAAGACTACAAACATCTGAAGATCTTCTAAGTGTTTTGGTAGCATCAGCCTAGGGGGAGTTTGTAAGGATTCCTATAAGTCTGATGCAGCCAAAACATCCAAAGTCTCTCTGCAAGCATGCACTAAAGAACAGAAGTAGAAATGCTTCGGAAGTTTTACACCATGCACTAGAAATATTCTAAGTGTAAAATCTTCCGAAGCCAAGACCAACATCTTCTGAAGCCAAAAGTGAAGTCTTCCGAAGCTTCAAAGACAAAGTCTTCCGAAGCCAAAGAGTGAAGACAAATTTCTTCTGAAGACTTTTAGAGATATGCCTTTATCTGATGTACTTTACCATAAAGCTGGACCACCTTTCCGCTTCTACTCTGTAAAGTCACCAACTTACATGAGTTGGTGAAAGGTCCATGCTTTTGGTAACTGTACATTGAGGTTTGAGTCCATGCTTTCTACTTTATGTACTTTTATCCTTTTTGTAATATATTAGGATGTGAGCTATGGCATGTCATAGTCACAAGTCAAAAGGCATATCTGCCTTTTGACTCTACATTTGATTTTGTAGTTGTCTAGTCAATTGTATTCAGCTAGCCTTCAAAGTATGGACCAGCTGTAGAATGTAGTATAAAGTATCTCAAGTACTTGTAACTTGTAACTTGTAATAGAACTTGAGAAGCAATATACAACATATTTGAAAACCAAATACTTGTGTTGTTTGCAATCTTGTTCTTTCTCACATTTACTTGTGTTCTTAGCATCTTTCATTAACAAGTTAACCAGATCCCTATTAGATATGTTAAGTGTTCTAAGCAACTCTCCTCATTGTGTTGTTGTGTTGTAAGTGCATACCCTTCACCGAACCTGCATGTTTCTTCCTTAAGACATGAACACTCAAACTACCGGGCTCAAATCAAGGATTTAATCTCCAAGTTAACTGAGGCTCAAGCCCAACTAGTAATAACTGAGGCTAAACCTAAGAAGGATGCTATTGAAGAGCATAACTTCAAAACCATTATGCAAACAATGTTAAGAAAGAAGGAGTCAAGGAGGGTTTCACATTTGGACCTTATCATATGGTTCAAGTGTTAAGAAAGGGAAAGCTTGTTTCTGAAACCAAGTTGTTTTCGGAAGAAACTCATTCTTCCGAAAGGAAATAACTTCGGAAGACAAGCCAAAGAAAAGAAACAAAAAGAAACCTTCTGAAAAGAAATCTGCTTCGAAAGAAAAGGTGGTGAAAGCTTCTTTTGAGAAAGAAGCCTCGGATGTAAGCCATGCTGCTCAAGCTTCATCAAGCTCATCTACACTGATCAACCAATGAATGGAATGGAATATCAGAGAAGATAGTGCAGCCCAAACCTCTTCTTCAAACTATAATTTAACCCCCATGCATAAATTGTGGTTCAATTATGTCATCCACATTGGAAGAGCCCAAGACCAATAAGGCTTGGGTTTCCAATAGTAACTAACTTTTTCACCTTATGTGCAGGGACATCGACATGACAAAGATAACAATGTGTGGATTGTAGATAGTGGATGCTCCAGGCACATGATTGGGAACAGATCTCTTCTTCAATAATTTCAACATTTTGATGGAGGTTCTGTTCAGTTTGGAGGTGAAGCCGGAGGATACATTTCTGGCAAAGGTAGTGTATCCAATGGTAAGTTAAAAATTGACAAAGTAAACTCTGTCAAGCAGCTTGAACATAATCTCTTGAGTGTTTCTCAATTTTGTGATCAAAAGCACTAAATGCTTTTTATAGAACATGAGTGCATTATCCTCAAGCCCGGGATGACAATTCCTCAGGAATTGGTGCTTCTTCGTTCTCCCAGGAGAGGGGATATGTACAAGCTAGATATGAACAATGCTTCCTCACTGGGTGAAGTATCATGCTTTCTTTCCAAAGTTAATAGTGATGAGTCAACTCTATGGCATAAACGAATGTGTCATGTTAATTATAAAACCATGAACAATTTGGTTAAAAATAACTTGGTACATGGTGTGTCTAAAAAGGAATTTTTCTGCAAAGATAATTGTGTTACCTGTCTAAAAGGGAAGCAACATAGGACATCTCATAAATCCAAAGAAGTTAACTATATCACTACACCATTACACTTATTGTACATGGATCTATTTGGTCCCACAAGTATAATGAGTATTGGAAGGAAATCATATTGCCTTGATTGTTGATGATTTCACTAGATTTACATGGGTATTCTTTTTAAGAACTAAAGATGAAACTGTTGAAACTTTAAAATCTTTTATTCTTAAAATAGAAAATCAAATTGATCACACGGTAAAGATCATAAGAAGTGATCAAGGGACTGAGTTTAAGAATCAAGTTCTTGACTCATTCTGTAACTCAAAAGGGATTGCCAAACAATATAGTGCACCTATAGCTCCTTAACAAAATGGTGTTACTGAGAGGAGAAATATGACACTTATTGAGGTTGCTAGAACTATGTTAGATGATTCAAAGCTACCTCTAACATTCTGGGCAGAGGCAGTCAGCACTGCATGCTATGTGCAGAACAGGGTTCTTATTGTTAAGCCCCTTGGAAAAACTCCTTATGAGTTATGGAACAAGAGGCCACCGTTCATTGGCTTTCTTAGGTCCTTTGACAGCAGTTGCACCATACTTAACACAAAAGACAATTTGGTAAAATTTGCAGAAAAGTCAGATGATGCTATCTTTGTTGCATATTCCTCCAACTCTATTTCCTATAGAGTTTATAACATCAAAATCAACAATTTGAGGAATCATCCAACATTGTTGTAAATGAGCACACTCCTTGTGTTGAATGGACGTGACCATATTTTTTATTTGGAATTGTTTCCAAACTATTCTAAACCTTCTTGTGAGAATGTTTCAGCTGGAACATGAACTCAAAGTGGTTCTAATGATGATCAACTATTTGAGTTACCCACACCTATTCCAAGTTCTCCAAGAATTGCTAAAGATCAAGCTCATACAAGTGGAAGTCCTTAAAGCATGACTATCTTAGGAACCAATGGAGCTTTAATAAGTTGTCAACAAAGTTAGCCTCAAAACTCATCAGTTGACAACCCAAACACCTCTTAACACAAAGCTGATGAAAGTAGCATCTGGAGGGACAGGAAACTGTCAATGCTGCTTCACAGCACCACACTATTGATGTTGTCTCAAATTCATTCAATCAGTCCTCATTGAATAAGCTTGAGACATCAGCTGGAAATAATGTTCCTAATTCTAAGCAAAACTTTTCAAATCTGGATGTATCTATGCAATTAGATGTTATCCCAAAGCTCAAAATTCATAACACACATCCAGCTGAGAACATCATTGGAGAAGTCTCTAAAGGCATGAAAACAAGAAGACAAACTTACAATGGAAATGTTTACTTGTACTCATGCTTCCTGTCTTAGATAGAACCAAAGAAGGTAGAAGAAGCCTTGAAGGATAGTAGTTGGGTTGAATCAATGCAAAAGGAATTGCTTCAATTCAAGAGATAAAAGGTTTGGAACCTATGTCCACTACCAACCGGTCAAGTACCCATTGGCACAAAGTGGATATTTAGAAACAAAAGGGATGATAAAGGATTGATTATCAAGAACAAGGCAAGACTGGTAGTTCAAGGATACACACAAGAGTAAGGAATTGATTACACTAATGCCTTTGCACCAGTTGCTAGACTTGAAGCTGTGAGAATTTTCCTTGCTTATGCAGCTTCCAAGAACTTTACTATCTATCAACTTGATGTCAAGTGTGCCTTTTTGTATGGGGATATACACAAAGAAGTCTATGTGTGCCAGCCTTCAGGATTTAAAGACCCATAACATCTCAACTATGTGTGCAAACTGGATAAAGCTCTCTATGGGCTGCACCAAGCTACTAGGCTGTGGTATGAGACTTTGTCTCAATTTCTCCGGAAGAATTGTTACACCCAAGGTACCATTGATAAGACATTGTTTATAAGGAAGTTCAGGAAAGACATTTTGCTAGTACAAGTCTATGTTGAATTTTAGGTAAAGCAGATGAAAGATGGGTTCTTTATCAATCAATCTAAATATGTCAGTGACATTTTAGAAAGATTTGAAATGAAGGGTTGTAAGCTAGCAAAGTCACCTATACCTAGAAATTACAATCTTTGTCTTGACTCTAAGGGGGAGGATACGGATCAACATCTGTATAAGGCATATATTGGATCTCTAATGTATCTCACAACAAGTAAACCTGATATCATGTTTGCAACCTATATTTGTACAAGATACCTGGCTGCCCCAAAGGTGTCTCACCTAGTTGCTGCCAAGAGAATCCTTAGATACCTCAAAGGAGCTCCTAAACTAGGTCTCTAGTATCCTAGGAATCAAGACTTCAATCTCTATGGCTACACTGATAGTGACTATGGTGGCTGTAATATCAATAAGAAATCAACATCAGGAGGATGTCAATTTCTTGGTGGAAGGATCATCTCATGGTAATGCAAGAAGCAATCATGTGTCTCAACATCAACTGCTGAAGCTAAATACATTACTACTGCTAGTTGCTATGCTCAGCTGCTATGGATTCAAAATCAGATGTTGGACTATGGCTTCAATTTCATGGAGACTCCTATCCATATTGACAACAAGAGTGCCATTTCCATTACAGAAAATTCGGTCAAGCACTCCAAGACAAAGCACATTGATATCATGTATCATTTCATTAGAGATATTCATGAGAAAAACTTGATCAAACTAGTCAAAGTTGACTCAAATAAACAATATGCTGATCTATTCACCAAAGCTTTTGATGAACAAAGATTTAAATATCTAATCACAGCTATTGGGATGATAAACATTGACTAGTTTATCTCTTTTGAAAAACCTTTTTAATATATGCCTTGTCTATGTCATACAATCTAAGCCTAGTTACAAAAGGTATTTCTTCAAAATTTACCAAGTATGAATTCTTTCGAAGAGAAATTTTCCCTCGAAAGGTATCTCATCTATCTTCTGAAGGAAACTTTCTCTAGGTTAGTATTATCTTCCGAAGAGTTTTAAGCCTCGGAAGAACATTTGATGCCATATCAAATCTATTTCTGAAGCTTTAAAACTTCTTCACTCGGAAGACCTTCTTACTCTCGGAAGTAAATTTATCTTACCTTCGGAAGTAAGTTTGGCTTCAGAAGAGATTACTCTCGGAAAAATTCTTACTCTCGGAAGAAAACTTTACTGTGTAACGGAAATCTTTGGGCCCCACTCAGTAAAAAGGTAAAGATTTTCTTAATCGGAATATTTAATGACTTATCCTTACTACCACTGTCGAATCTTACCCAAACTGTCATTTCACCTTATCCATCCACCATTTCACCCCATTTAAATATTTTCGATCCTCTTCATTAATCTTTTTACCCGCTCACAAGCCATAAAATTCCAAAAGCTTTTCTGCAACATACTCTCTCAAATTACTTTGATTTCCATGTTCTCTCGAACTAATGGCAGTTAATCCTCAGCACAACTACTCCAAGTTTATGCTGAACAACCTCAGAGGAAATCTTCAAAGGAAAACATTCTACATGTATCCCAGGTTTATCCAGCACATAATCAACTGTGAGCTGGACCAAGACAAGCTTCCCTGTGAAGACACTCTTCTTGTCCCTCACATGAGGCCGGGCATCTTCAAGACTCTAAAGAGGGTGTCCACCAACTTTACTGGAAGACACAATACACTTCTTCCAGGTATGATTGAGCCAATGGCTCCTGGTGACATCATTGTAAGCCCCACAGGTGATGAACCCACACCAGACACAACCACTTTAATTCCGATTCTTCCTCCCCATCCCATCAAGTTTACTTATTAGCGACGCTCCAAACAAACCCTTGTTCAATCTACTCTGATTGAAAAGGCTCCCTCTGTTCAAGCCAAAAAGGCTAGAGTGGAAAGATGGGCTCCCACTCAGCCTGAGGTCCAACCATCCTCCACAATTGACCTCAATATCAGTATTGAGTCTCCTCAGTCTCAACCTGATAAGCCTGAAACCCAAACTGATAGCCCTCAGGGTGAGTCCCAATACTCCCCTGAGCAGCCAAAAAGGGACATCCAAATCATAGGCTCAATGCCTCTAGATATTGATCAAGGTCCCGAGTCATTAGGTATATCTTCCATATCCTTCACCGATCTACTAACTAGCTCTGATGAAGATTTCATGTTCCTTTAAGACCATGATGTTGATCTACAACACCAAAAAGGGGGAGGATGTACAGGCATGTACATGTTTAAGTCTCTTTAAGTTCTTCCTCTAGCTCATCTACTTCTCAAGATGATGCTACCAAAAAGGGGGAGGATGTAAAGGGTCAAGCTCAAGAGGCACCAATATTGGCAATCTCTACCTTATCTTCATTTTACCCTACTCAACAAAAATCTTCAACCATCTTCCCTCAGCCACCTCTGATCACACTTCAAGTGGATCGAAGGATGCTTATTGACCTCAACATGTTCCTAACTAAGTTCCTAATAAGCTCCTCACTTGAACAACCCATCAGATGTTGCTGAAGCTTACTTTGGAGTTGAAGAACTTCAAAGGTTGAATGCACCACCTACCACTAAGGAGAAAGTTGGTCAACCTAACTCCCTTGTTGAACCTGAGATTGATTTTGAAGGGGAAATGAGGACTGATGGCCCAACAACTGACCTAGTTGGGACAGGTAGTGCAACTCCTTTTTCTTCCGAAGCTGAGATGCAAGTGACGGAAGGAATTATTGAATTGTCATCCTTATCCGATGACCTGATTATCACAGAGGCCATACTTGATCTAGCCTCTGAGATAAACAATGATGACTTTCTCAGAAACCCTCTCCTTAAAACACCATTAGCACCTCAAGAATAACCTCTCTCCCAACCAGAACCCTCTAAGCCAGAGTGTCCTAAGGATGAATCTTCCAAAGACCCCAAAGGAAAGAGGAAGATGACTGCGGAAGAACTATCAGAAGAAGAAAGGTTGGAGAAACTAAAGAGAAAAGGAAGAATATGCACTGGGAAACTACTTGCTGCAAGTAGCAAAGCAGCTGTAGTAGCCCAAGAGGTATCAACAACAAAAAGAGGGTGGAGGTTATTGACAAACTTGTCAACTTTGGAGTGGCAAGTGAAGAAGTGCTCCTCCTACCACTTGAGGAACTAGTGGAGTTAGAAAAGGCAACCCTGCTGCAGAAAGAACAATAGGAAGCAACAAGGCTGGCCTTAGAGGAGGAGAAGAGAAGAAAGAAAGAAGAGGATGAGCAACGTCTGAGGACCTAGAGGATAGTTTTCTTATGCTCAAGAGGCTACTCTCAAGAGGAGCTAAGTCCTCATGATAATGACACAATCTTGTGGCTTTTCCACAAAGAACAATATTAGATCGCCAAAGAGAGGAAGAAGGCTTTAAGGGAGAAGGTGAACGAGAAGAAGAAGGAGGAGGAGGAGGCCAAGCTTGTGGCTACCAAGAAGGTGGGAGAAAAAGCTTGGATGAAGGCATATCTCAGGGCCCATGGCTTCTCTAGCAGGCAAGTTGGTCCAATGATTGAGAAGACCCTACAGCAACATGTCAATGACATCAAGGCTGACATTAGCTCAGGAAGAAGGAAGGAGGTGTTTCAAACACCAAGTGTTTTGAGGAAACCACCCTCACCTGTTCTCAAACCACAAACCAAACCTAAACCCTTACCATTTTCTTTCCCCATTAAAAATGAACCAACCACTGAGCCATTCACCCCTGAACCTACACCATCAACCTTACCCTCATCCGTAGCCGCCTCATTACAACCTCCACCTCTACCCATCCTTAAACCGAAAACTCTACCTAGAACTCAACTATCAACCACCCATTCATCACCCAAGCCATCCTCTGAACCACCAAAGCCTCTAACCTTGGAGGAGTTTAAGGAAATCAAGAAGAAGCTCATCAACTGCACCACTTTGAGCGAAATCTCTTATGAGGAGGAGTCTATCAAATTAACATTCATTGATGGCTCTTCCTGTTCCCTCACAAGAGAGGCATACCTTGATTTGCATAGGGAAACTTTGGAATAGGCACTTCAACTCCTTGCAACCAACTTCGATTCACTCAAGGATGAAGAGAAGAAGTTGAGAAGAAGGCTGGTGACTCTGCTGGATACCAGGAAGGAGGACAAGCTGCTATCTCAACCCCTTGTTCTTTGAAAGAAGATTATCCAGTGAAGGTTTGAAGAATCTTCTCACAACTTTGTTATGGAAAGAGAGAATGGTGAAGTCAACCGACTGAACACACAACTCTGCTACACTCAAGCAGGTTTGATATTGCTGAGTTAGCAGAGAAACCATTCTCCAGCCCCTGAGCAGCCTTCATCTTGCCGAACTGAACACAAGAGCAAAAATTGAAAAGAGTTGAATGTGAGAGAAAAGAAAGAAAAGGAAGGGTCAACCAAGGGAAAGACCTTCCTACAGATGGTTGAAGGTCCTGACTTGGAACCCATAGTTAGATGGGAGTATGACTACAACTCCCGTCAACTAACTCTCTATCGAGGGCCACAACAAAGGGTACATGTCATCCAGAGTAACAAACTGGACTTGTTATCTACCAATGACTTGTACAAACTTCTCAGCACCACCTCTGGAAAGAACAAAGAAACAAATAAATATCTTCTTTCCTTGGTGCGAAAAGTTTTGAGAAGCAGAATAAAGTGAAGTTTTGGTAGCATCAGCCTAGGGGGAGTTTATTGGGTTAAATAAGGCTGGTGCAACCAAAACAACACTTAGAAGAATTTTTGGTACAATTGAAGAAAGACTTCCGAAGGCAAACCTACACTTCCGAAGGTTAAAGTCGGAAGAACTTCCGAAGAGGAACTCTATCTTCGAAGACAAAGTAATTCCTCTTCCGAAGACAAAATACAGGACCATTTAAGGGATGGTCAATACACTTAGTCTCATAATGAGGAGAGTGTTTAGAACACTTAACAGATCAAATAGGGAACCGGGACTTTGATTATGATACTATGAACACAAGTAAACAAGATGCAGAAACTTAAGAACAACAAAGATGTTTGGTTTTCAAGATTGCAATATATTAATTCTCAAGTTCTATTACAAGTGATACAAAGCATAAGAAAAAAGTTACAAGGACTTGAGACACTTTATACTACATCCTACAGCCGACCATACTTAGAAGGCCAGCTGGATACATTTGATCTAGACAACAAAATGAATGTAGAGTCAAAAGTTAGATCTTCCTTTTGACTAGTGACTATTACATGTCATAGCTCACATCCTAATATATTACAAAAAGGATAAAAGTACATAGAGTAGAAAGTTACAGACTCAAGACCTCAATGTACAGTTACAAAAAGCATGGACCATTCACCAACTTGTATAAGTTTGTGAGTCTTCAGAGTTGCAGCGGAAACTTGGTCAGCTTTATGAAATGTACATCAGAGAAAGCATGTTCTTCAAAGTCTACGGAATAAATATGTCTTCACTTCATTTGCTTTGGAAGACTTTGTCTTTGAAGCTTCGAAAGACTTCACTTTTAGCTTCGGAAGATATTGGTCTTGGCTTCAGAAGATTTTACACTTAGAGTATTTCTGATGCAAGGTGTAAAACGAAGCAACTTCTACTTTTAACTAAGTGCATGCATGCAGGAAAGACTTAGTCTGTTTTTGAGTGCATCAGCCTTTCAATAAGCCTTACAAACTCCCCTAGACTGATGCTACCAAAACAGAGAAGTGTCTTCAGATATTGACAGTCCTCATCATGATCATGACCATTCCTTTTTTCATCAATTGGTCAGGATCACTCAGACTCTCAAAGTACCTTCTCATGTCAAAGAGAACATGCAGAGGTAAGTTCAGCATGTCTTGCCAGAAGTAGACATCTTGACCACCTTGATTCTTGTGACATACCATCTGTCTGGATTAGCAACATAGGTCCAAGACAAGATGGGTCTTCATGATGCAAGAGGCTCTACTTGAGTTGGAGTGGGTTGAGTAGACTCTTCTTGCACATACTCAAGATGCTCTGACTCATCCTGAGGTCTAGAAGTGGATACCTTTGATTTCTTCTTTGATACAGACTTTGTGCCCATCCTTTTTGAAGATCAAGTATAGGTTGGACTCACCTTAGATTAGATTTTGATTATGGTTAATTTTAATAGGCTTAATGTTAGTTTACTTTTGTATGTTGGTTTATTAGTTAATTTTTGCTGCCCAGCAAAACTATGAGCGAAACTGTAGTTTCAATCATAGCAAGCTGTTAGTTTCACCCGGGGAAACTGTTTGTCTCAGCCGGGCGAAACCGTGTCTTTGGCAGGATTGTTTCGCTGATAGCGAAACTGCAGGACCGTTTAAGGGCTTGAACACAATTACAACACAACAACACAATGAGGAGAGCAACTAATCTTTAATCAAACGATGAACTGGATTAACCAAGGTGATACAAAGAACACAAGTAAAGTAAAGAGACAGAACAAGAGAGTATGGGTTTCAAGGAGGCAGTATATTGCTTTCTCAAGTTCTTTTACAAGTGTTACAAAGCATAAAGAAAGATACAAGAACTTGAAATACTTATACTACAACCTACAACCGGCTATACTTTGAAAGCCAGCTGGATACAATTGACTAGACACTAACAAAATCAATTGTAGGATCAAAAGGCATATCTGCCTTTTGACCTTGCGACTATGACATGCCATAGCTCACATCCTTATACATTACAAAAAGGATAAAGTACATAAAGTAGAAAGTTACAGACTCAAGACCTCAATGTACAGTTACCAAAAGCATGGACCTTTTCACCAACTCATGTAAGTTGGTGACTTTACAGAGATGCAGCGGAAAAGGTGCTTTATGGAATAGTACATCAGATAAAGCATGTGTACTAAAAGTCTTCAGAAGAAATCTGTCTTCATAGGTTGAAGCTTCGGAAGACTTTGTCTCTGAGGCTTCGGAAGACTTCATGTTTGGCTTCGGAAGATATTGGTCTTGGCTTCGGAAGATTTTACACTTAGAGTATTTTCAAGTGCATTGTGTAAAACTTCCAAAGCATTCTATACTTCAGTACTTAGTGCATGTTGCAGAGACACTTTGGATGTTTTGGGTTGCATCAGACTTAAGGAATCCTTACAAACTCCCCCTAGGCTGATGCTACCAAAACACTTAGAAGATCTTCAGATGTTGGTAGTCTTCAGTACAATCATGACCATTCCTTTCTTCATTAGATGGTCAGGATCATCAAGACTCTCATAGTATCTTCTCATTTCAAAGAGATCATGCAGAGGTAAGTTGATTATGTCTTGCCAGGAGTAAACATTCTCAACACCTTGATCTCTGATAACATGCCATCTTTCTGGATTGGTAGAGTAAGTCCAGGACAAGATGGGTGTCTTAGTTGTTAGAGGAGCCACTTGCATAAGAGTTGATTGGCCTGCCTCATCATGCACTTCCTCAGGTTGATCTGATTCAGCCTGAGGTGTAGAGGTAGATGACTTGGGCTTCTTCTTCTTAGTCTTTGGTTTAGAAGCCATTCTCTTCTTCCTCTTAGATGACTTTAACTGAGAAGACTGGTCTGCAGCACCATGTTGATCATCATTGTCTTTCTCAGTTGGGTGTTCCTCCCTCACAGGTTCAGAAGGAGAGGGAGTTTGACCCTGCCTTGGATTAGAAGATGAAGCTTGCTGAGGCTCAGCTGGAGGTTCTGGTTAAGGTGTCTCAGGTTGTTCAAACTTGACCTCCACTTCAGGTGGGACTTGACTTGGAAGAGAGTGCAAGTCAATCAGTTCACCACTCTTAATCTTCTGCTTGATCACCCTTATATGCTCATCCATTGTGGATAGAGACATAGGGCCAAGTCTCCTTCCGGAGAATCCATATAGCTTCAAGAAGCTCATCATTCTTTGTCTGTCAGCAGACTTCTTTACACTCTTTTGAATGATGGCTCTTGACTTTGCAGCTTCTTCCCTTAGCTTCCTTTTGGTTGTCTTTTTTCTTTGACTAGCTCAAGCTCAAGTTGCTTTAGGTACTCAAACTCAATGAAGTCATAGGACAGGGGAAGAAGTGCATCTGCCTGATAGAAGCCTGTGGCACTCAGGTAGTTGATCATCTTGATCCTATCTTCTTCTTTATCTACCTGAGGTTCTTGTGGAGCCACATCTTCCTATGCAGGACTTTCTTGAACTGGAGAGAGAGTGGGAGCAGGCTTGTAGAGTCTTTTCTGTCTCTTCTCCTCTTTGAATTGGAGAAGTAGTCTTGCATCCTCTTTCTCCTTCATCTCTCTTGACACTTCCATGTCAGCCAGTTCATTTAACTCTTCTAAGGAGAGGGAGATGATTTCATCAATATCATAGTTCCTGGTCTGTAAATAGGTAATCCTGACTGCCCTTAACTCATCATCTTGAGTATTTGGTCTGGGGGCAGCCCTGATTGCAGCTTGCATAAAGCTAGATGACCCAGAAGAACTTTCTCCCCTTAGCTTCCTTTTCCTCTCTCTCTCTTCCTCCTCAATTTCCTCAGGAGTCATTATCCTTTTCCCTTTGTCACCAACAGACCTTTGTGACTCAGGGTGGATAGAGGCTTGGCCTTCATTGCTTGGTGTAGCTTCCATGCTCTGGCCAGAGAGAGGCTGAGAAACACCTTCACTAGCAGGTGTCTCAAAAGGAGTTTGGACCTCTGCAGCAGTTGTTGATGATGAGACAGGGGTCTCAGGTTCTGCCACTGTGCCTTCAGTCAAGGTTTCCCCTATGAAACTAATCTTAGGGTCCACCTCAACATCCAGTTGACCGATGACATTGCCTGATTGCCTAAGTCTCTTTCTTAGAGAGAACTCTGCAAGGATCCTATCTTGGATTCTTTGAGCCAACATGTCAGCTTGTCTTGATTGCTTGGATTGACAAGTGGCATGTTGACTAAATCCAATCTTTCATAGAAGTTCAGGCTTTGGAAAACAAACACTTCTTGTTGACCTTGAACTCTGTGAAGGATAAGGGCTCTAGGTATACCTTCCTCAAAGAGACTCCTGATGATTGAGTCTATAGAGTCCACATTAATGTGAACTTGAGGAAGTTGCTGAGAATGCACAACAGCAAGTGAGGATGGTGAGTCCTCTATGTCCATTCTCTGTGAAGAACTCCCAGGTTCTGTGGTTGTAATAACTTTCTCCCCCTTTTTGGTAGCATCACCCACTTGCATAGGTGAGCTGGAGGATAAGTCAATCACTTCCACAGGTTCTTGTGTTCCTGGTTGAGCTCTCCTTAAAGGTCTCCCAGCTAGTTTTTCTTTTAGATATGAAATCTGAAGTTGCTGATCATTGACCCTGTTATGTCAGGTAGTCACTTGAGATTCCAAGTGACTAACCTTAGAGACTAAATAGGAGCATGTTTTTGACAATTTCTGCACCTTTAGTCTCAAATTCCTCTCATCTTCATCAGAAGAATCATTGGGGGATGAGATGATTGGACCAAAGTCCTCTCTCTCACCACCAGCTTGAGGTTCTTGGCTGCTGGTTTTCCTCTGCTCACTGGCAACCTCAGTTGAGATGCCAGTGGGCTGAGTTGCCATGGTTGGGGACTTTTTAAGGACTTTTTCTCTCTAGAGAGAAGTTGAAGTTCCTAATAAACCATCAAGCATTTACTGAGCCCTAGAGAAGGGAGGAGAGGGCTGGATTGGATGAGGATGTTATTAGGAACTTCAACTTCTCTCTAGCCAATGAGCTAAGCATGATAAAGACCAAGTTGACCAATCAGGAGATGAGAGAGAAAAAAAAAGATGAGATGCTTGAGGGGATGACCCGGATGCTGGTGGAGCAGCAAAAGTTGATAAAAAGATTACTACAAAGGTCAATGAGCTAAAGGTTGCAGCCGGCCTGCCCAATCAGCTAACTCAATCAGAGTTAGATGATATGACTTATACTGCTAAGTACCCATTTCTAAATGTGAGTACATCCTCCAGGGTAGGAGAGGGCACTTCTGATACATGAGCTGAGGAGGCTGGAGGTTCCAGTGTGAGAGATGATGCTGAGGGAGTGAACGAGGCAGGAAGGAATGTAAATGTTAAGAATGAGGAGGAGGTGATTGAGGCTAGATTTGTAAATTTAGGATTTGAAATAGAGAAATATCTGGTGGGAGAGGAGATTGTGAGAGACAATCCTGTGGATAGTGTTGAAAGGAGGCTGATAGATGAGGAGAAAGAGGAGGAACAGTTGGTTGATTATGATTCTGAGCCTGAATATTACAAGGTCGATGAGAGACCATTGACTTATGTTGCCAAGAAGGGCGAGGATGAAGGAGATGTTTTTGAAATGACAAAAGAAGAATGGTTTGTAAGGGAGAAGGAGCCTGAGGAACTAACTCCCCTATTCCAGAACATGCAGGGGCTGAGCAAGAAGGAAGCTGATAAGAAAATCATTAGCTGGAAATACAACCCCGGCCTCAAGATGTTCATGATTAAGAGGAGGGGGGAGGGATTACATATTTGCACAAAAGAAAGGCATTTAAGACCTTGCCTAAGTGGGACTTAAGGAGGTTAGCTGTGTTGCCTATGATTGACTCTAATTTAAGTGAGAGGGCGAAGATGTTGGAGGAGGAAATCAAGAAAGGAATGAATGACAACTTTGAGACTTTCAGGTTTATGAAGGCGGAGAGAAGGAGGTACAAGAAAGACAAGGATTGGGAAACAGGAAAAGGAAGGATTACGCTGAGGGTGAAACCCCCAAAGACTGTGAGCAGGGTTAGATTGCCGGATCCCCTTCCCCAACAAATTCAAAGTTTTGAGAAATGGTTTTATGATAACAATACTAGGGAGCGGTGATTAGATTAAAGAATAGAGGAGAATTCAGGCTGTTTGACCCTATGGAGATATTTGCCTCATATGATGAAGACCTACTTATGCTGTGTGAGAATCATATCAAAGTAGGAGCTGGAGCTTAAACGAGAAAGAAGCTGGATTGTTTATGACTGTGGCTAACAAGGTAAGGGGTGTCGGGCTGAGGTGAAGGAACTAGCCTAAAAGGTTCGTGAAGAGGATGAGTTGAGGATGGACGTGCGGGACTTATCGAGACATTTTGAGCAGGCTAGTGCACGTGCCAAAAAAGTTACTATAGCAAGAGCTGACCAAGGAGAATCACTGGCTAAAGCTTCTGAGGATGATGCTGCAGGAGCTACTGAAGAAATATCTGAGGCAACTAAAGAGACTAGAGCTGAAAAGACAAACCAAGAGTGATCAAGACAGTGAGGTCCAACCTAGGGGGAGTATTGAAGATCAAGTAGGGTTGGACTCATCTTAGATTAGATTTTGATTATGTTTAATTTTAATAGGCTTAATGTTAGTTTACTTTTGTATGTTGGTTTATTATTTTTATTTTGTTGCCCAGCGAAACTATGAGCGAAATTGTAGTTTCGCTCATAGCAAGCTGTTAGTTTCACCCGGTGAAACTGTCTGTCTCAGTCGGGCAAAACTGTGTCTTTGGCAGGATAGTTTTGCTGACTGCAAAACTGTTAGTGAAACTATCATTATGTTGGGCATCCTTGCAAAAACCCTAATCGTTTATTCCTGTTGCAAGTGTCCATTGTAAGCTAGTTTATCACAGAAATATATAGAGCTTTTGTTACTTTTATTGTATTGGATCATGATTGTTATATGTTAAATACTTTTGGGTTCTTCTTCTTCATCACAGTGGTTGTTGTTTGTTGTTATTGTTGATATTGAACGAATCAACCTCTCAAGTGTACTGAAATTCGATCAAATGGACCAACACTTTTCTTCCTTTTCAATTGAGTGGACTGGCCTTCAGCACCAGGTTGTTCTGTTTGTCCTTCTCAGTTGGTCCCTCCTTCCTCACATGTTTAGAAAGAGAGGGAGTTTGGTCATGCTTTGGATGAGAAGATGAAGCTTGCTGAGGTTCAGTATGAGGTCCAGGTTGTGTTGTCTCAAAGTTTTCAACCTTAACCTCTACTTCTGGAGGGGCTTGACTTGGTGGGGAGTGTAAGTCAACAAGCTCTCCTCTCTTGATCTTCTGCTTGATCACCCTAATGTGCTCATCCATGGTGGATAGAGACATTGGACCAAGTCTCCTTCCGGAGAATCCATACAGCTTCAAAAGGCTCATCATCCTTTGGCCTGTCAGCAGATTTCTTTTGACTCTTTTAGATGATGGCCCTTGACTTTGCTGCGTCCTCCCTCATCTTCTTCTTAGCAGCCTTTCGTTCTTTGAGAACTTGTAGTTGATCTATTTTGTCTGACAGCCTTCTTCTCTACTTGAGATTATTCAGTTGCCACAACCTCTTCTTCAGGACTCTCTTGAACTGGGGGGAGGGTAGGAGCATGTTTGTATAGCCTTTTCTGCCTTCTTTCTTCCTTGGTATTGAGGAGCAACTCTGCATCCTCTGCCTCCTTCCTCTTCTTAGACAACTCTTTGTCTGCCAATTCATCTAATTCCTCTAAGGGTAGAGAAATAATCTCATCAATATCATAGTTCCTGGTCTCTAGATATTATATCCTAGCTGCTCTTAACTCATCATCTTGAGTGTTTGGTCTGTGCGCAGCCTTGATAGCAGCTTCCATAAATCCTAAAGACCCACTAGAACTTTCTCCCCTTAGCTTCCTCTTCCTCTCTCTCTCTCCTCCTCCTCAATCTCCTCAGGGTGGAGAGAGATTTGGCCTTCATTATTTGATGTAGCAGTCAGACTCTGGCCAGAGAGAGGCTGTGAGACACCTTCACCAGCAGGTGTTTCACTGAGGGAATGAGATGCTAAAGTTGTTGATTCTGTGATAGTGCTCGCAGCTTCCATCACTGGGCCTTTATTCAAGGTTTTTTCTTTGAAGCTAATCTTAGGGTCCACCTCAAAATTCAGTTGACCAATGACATTGCCTGCTCGCATTTGTCTCCTTGCTTTGAAGACTTTAGCATTCCAGTCTTGTATCCTTGCAGCCATTCTTTCAGCTTCCCTATGATGAGTTGGATTAGCAAATGGCATGTTGACAAGATCAATACCTTCATAGTAGTTCAAGGTCTGAAAGTTTAAGATCTCTTGCTGCCCTTGAAGTCTATGAAGTATGAGGGCTCTTCTCTCAGCATCATACCTCCACCCTAGTATGTAGTTTGAAGCTCCTTGGGGTGGGGAGGACATTGCCCTTGGAATCCCCTCCTCAAATAAACTCTGATTGAGTGAGTCTACATCAATGTGAACTTGAGGAGGTTGTTGAGTATGGACAACTACAAGTTAGGATGGTGAGTCCTCAATGTCCATACTCTGTGAAAAACTCTTAGGTTCTGTGATTGCTGAGACATTTTGTTCCTTTTTGGTAGCATCACCCACTTGCATAGGTGAGCTAGGAGTTAGGTCTATTACATCCACATGTTCTTCCTGGATGAGCTCTCCTTAAAGGTCTCCTAGCTAGTTTCTCTTTGAGATAAAAAATCTCAAGTTGCTGATAATTGACCCTATTTGTAAGGTAGTCACTTGAGATTCAAGTGACTAACCTAGAGACTAAGTAGGTGCATGTTTTTGACAGTTTTTGCACTTTTAGTCTCTTGTTCCCCTCATCTTCATAAGAAGAATCATGGGAGATGAGAGAATTGGACAAAGTCTTCTCTCTCACCACCAGCATAGTGTTCTTGGCTTCTGGATTTTCCCTGCTCACTGACAATTTTAGGTGAAGTGTCAATGGGTTCAGTTGCCATGGTTGAGGTCTTAATTATGTAATCACTTTCAAAAGTGAGAGCCTCTTCCATATAGAACTCCTGAACAGATTCAGGGAGATCCACCTCAGTAATAGGTGAATGATGTGGGCTAGACAATGGAGAGGCAAGAGTACTCATCTCTCTTTGAGTATGGGAGGAGTAGAGAGACTCATGGTACTCATTGATTCCCATGTCTTTATCATCGTAGAATTCTAGGTTGGGTATTGGTTGATTGAGATCAAGAGGCTGGGGATGGTAACTGTTCCTTAAAGGTTGTTCACTAGAGTTTTGAGACTCTAAGTGAAGGCTTAAGGCTGTTTGGGTAATGAGCTCATCAGGAAAAGCATGAGGAACCTCAGCACTGATTCTTTGTAAGATGGGAGTGGTTTGCTCCTCAGGAGAAGTGGGAGCTCTAGTGTCCACTTCCTCCTGTATGGGTGATAATATGGGGGCCTGCACAGGCTCAATAGCTTGAGCAGGGGTTCGTTTGGATTTTCTTTGGTAGGTGAGGAGTATTTGAGGCTGTATTGGTGGTTGAGAAGTTGAAGGTGTGGGTTCAACACTAGCTTGTGTTGTAGGTTGTCACCTTGAGCAATGAGCTCTAACATTTTTGGGACAAAGGCTGTTTCTACACCAGAGAAGCCAACAGTTGGCTTCTTTATTGTCTTAAAGATGTCGAGCTTCATTAGTCCCAATTTTAGAATATTACCTGTTTCCCTCAACTGTGAGCCCAATTTACAGTTGAGAATGTGTTGAACATATCTGTGAACATGTAATACTCTAAGGAGTCTAAATCTGCAAGTAACTTGGTATACACAAATTGTGAATCCTGAATTTGACCCCCAGAACCATTCCATGAACTATGAAGGAGAGATCGTTAGGAATCTGGTCCCGTACATCATGCTTGTTGGATAAGCTGTGGATGGCCACATAAAGCAGGTACTTCCACTGGGATGAGACCTTCCCTTTCCTGAAGGTCTTGACAGAGAAATCCCCTTTATAACCCATCTGCTCAAAGGAATAATTTACACCTTCTTTGGGGAAGGATAATTCATCTTCTCGTCATCCAGCTGAAGGTGTGTGTTGATGATGGCTGGAGTGATGAAGATTGTCCTCCCCTGCACTAGGGCAGGCAGTGCCTTCTCCCCATCCAAAATGACCTCTTGACAGGGCTTCCAAAATTCTAACAGATGATCCTCATAGAGAGGAGGATCAATAGTAAGGAAGGTGGATTAGTTAGATAGAGCAAGAAAACGACAAACCTTTAAGAAACTAGAATCTTTCCCATAGTCCAACAGAGCAACCTGATTATGCTGCCTGTGGAGTTGCATGAAGAAATCAGGGTTGTATCTACTGTTGAGGTTAGCCATTTGAGAAAGCTTAAAGGTGAAGGAAGATAAGAAGAAATGCAGTTTTGGGTGAATTTTAGGTTAAAGAGTGTTTGCAGATGAAGAAGGGAGTGAAAGAGGGAACACTGTTGGGTATATTTTTATGAATTGGATTTGAGACAAAGATAATGAAAGAGGATAAACTTTGAAATCTGGATGTCGGTCCCACCCCTGAAAAAGTGCCCAAAAATGTAGTTTTCTTGAAAGTCGAAAATCTTCTGAAGGTATTTTGTCTTCGGAAGTTTTGATAAAAAGCTTCTGAAGCTAAAATGGCTTCGGAAGAAATTTCAAATATTATAGATAATTTTACTTTGGAAATATTTAGACTTGGAGATTTTTATTCTAAGAGAAATAAAAACATCCGAGACTTAATATGCTTTCGGATGAAAATTGTTTTTCAAAAACATATAAGTACCTATATTCATTTATGCTTCAGAAGATATTTGAAAAATTTCTTTCGAAGGTAAGTTGAAATAAGTAGTTATTTGTTTTGGATGACATAATTTTCTTTCGAAGGTAAAGAAATATCTTCCGAAGTAAAAACGATCAAAATTCTAAATAATCTAAGAGACAAAATTTTAAAAGATTTTTCTTCCAAAGTAAACAAGGGCTTATGAAGATGATAAAATAGACAACTTTGGACACACAGATTTTAGAAATAATAGCTGATATAAGATATTTAAATCTCTGTTCATCAAAAGCTTTGGTAAACAGATCTGCATATTATTCATTTGTGTTAACTTTGACCAGTTTGATTAATCCCTTTTCAAAATTATCTCTAACTAAATGATACCTGATGTTGATGTATTTTGTCCTTGAGTGCTCCATAGGGTTTTCTGTAAAAGAGATAAAACTATTGTTGTTTATGTGGATGGGAGTCTCTTTGAAGTTGAATCCATAGTCTAGCATCTGCTTCTTGAGCACAACAGCTAGCAGTAGCAATGTATTCAGCTTCAGCAGTTGATGCAGACACACATGACTGTTTCTTGCATTGCCATGAGACAATCCTTCCACCAAGGAATTGACACCCCCAGATGTAGACTTTGCAGTCATATTGCAACAACCATAGTCACTATCTGTATATGCATACAGGTTGAAGTCAGAATTCTTTGGATACCAGAGGCCTAATGTAGCAGACCTTTGAGGTATCTTAGAATCCTCTTGACAATGACTAAGTGTGACATCTTGGGATTGGCTTGATATCTTCCATAAATGCATGTAGCAAACATAATATCAGGGCTACTAGCTATAAGATACATATGAGTGTAGGGTTTGCAAGAACACAAAACATAGTTTAACCCGTTAAACTTTCTGAAAACGCAACAGAATAACAACTTTATAAACTTACTTATAAGCTGAAAAAACATGTTCTTTAGGTGACCATATAAATTTATAAAGCAAACCCAAAATCAAAGGATCATAATATGTGAATGAGCAAGCTATGAACACATGTAAAAGTACATAAAATCACCGCTACATTGAGCTGTGATAACTACCTTTCAGCAGTAGTAAAAACGACCAAATAAAGGAGGAAAGGATGTCCAAAATCAGCCAAGACTTCAAGGGTAGAAGTCCTCAAGCTTGTATACCCAAAGCTTACTTGCAAACGTGTCTTGTTAGGGAGAATCAACACTAAGATCAACTCCAAAAACCCCCTTCTTGGCTGCTGCTATTCCGTAAACCTTTTTGAGAGAAGAGAGAGTGTTTTTGGTGTTTTGCATGTGAAGTGAATGAATGTGGAGAGTCCTACACTCTTTCATAAAGAGTGTGTGTTACCAAGGGAAAAGAAGGAACCCCATTGGTCCATGGGGTGGCCGAAAGTTTTTAAACATGGCTGGGATTCCCTCTCATTTTTATGTCTTGTTGACACATTAAAAGTTCATGGACCCTCTTGGATTTTTAATGTGTGACAAGTGCAAGAACCATACTAATATGTTTTATGCACTAATCTTTAATTAAACATTTTAATTAAAGATCACTAACATTACATTATCTTATGTTATTTAAACCCTTTTAAATAACAATATGATTAATAAAACCCATCAACAAATCATCCTTAAGATTTGACCCATTTCACATATAATTGTTTAGAAAACCAATTTTCTAAATTTGGTGTGTTATTATTCAATTGCATGATCACGTCATCAATTAAATAATCATTTGTGTTTGCAAAGCTTGTTATTTGGGTATAACCCGACTTAGATCATAACGTACTAACCCCACCAATATTCTAAGTGTCTTGGGCACATAGAATCCTACAATCTCCCACTTGCCCAAGATTCTTAGAAGATTGATGCAAGCAGTAAATACCGCCTAACAACGGTTTACTACCCTTAATACGCATGACTTATAGCCATTCAATAACATCATCCCATTCAAGTATCCTACTTGAAATGATTTAGGTGAATTAATCATCTATCCTTTTGTTACAGATGTCATGTTAAATCCAAGGACACAGAATGATCATTCCTTGTTGATTTAACTTAATCATGCCTTAGACATCTTGCTCTCAACAAATAAGAGGAACAAATTCCATCTTGACTACATATGTTTCTCACAAACACCTCGTGTCATACCTGAATATACCCTTATGTACTGTCCATTATTTCAGGACAGTGAAGAATAAGCTCAAGGTATAATACTTGGTGAATATCAAAACCCAATATGTATCTCAGGTCGGAGGATACCAAATGATATTCGCCTTTACTCAAATTTACTTATGATCAATCAATAAGATACCATGTAGTAAAATTTGAGATGCGGGTTAGTCCAATATTTGTATCCCACAAATATCTATGAACCTTGGTAGCAACCCATTGCTCTATATTCATCCTTATGAATATCAACCAATCCAAGTTCATAATAATCTTACCCTCACACTTGTTCCCACAAGTATGAACGACTACGGACATTTAGAGTAAACAATTTACTCATGGATTAAACATGCTAAATTGGAACATTAATTGAAACATTATAACCAAATAAGTTTATTCAAATAATAAAGAGTTCCACATATCCAAATACAAAATTTACAGATCAAATCCAATCACTAGAATATCGAAGTCCCATGGCACAAGTATGACCTTCATGCTTTGCCTTTTCAAGGAGCTTCGTGAGAGGATCCGCAATGTTTTGATCTGTGTGAACTTTGCGAATACATATCTTTCCCTTTTCAACTTCATCTCGTATGTAGTTGAATCTCCGCTCAATGTGCCTAGTCTTTTGATGAGCACGAGGTTCCTTGATTTGAGCAATCGCACCCTCGTTATCACAAAAGATCTCTAGGGGTTCCTGAATGGAAGGGACAACCCCTAGATCGGCAATGAATTTCTTCAACCATGCAGCTTCTTGAGCTGCCAATGAGGCGGTGACATATTCTGATTCTGTAGTTGATAGAGCCACCACATCCTGTTTGGAGCTCTTCCATGAGATCGCTCCTCCATTCAGAATGAAAATATATCCCGATTGTGACCGAGAATCATCACGATCGGTTTGGAAACTCGCATCCGTGTAACCTTTTACAATGAGTTCCTCATCACCAGATCCATAGATTAGGAACATATCGCTTGTCCTCCTTAGGTACTTAAGTATGTTCTTAACAGCCATCCAATGACTGTTTCCAGGATTTTGCTGGTAACGACTTGTCATGCTTAAGGCGCATGACACGTCCGGTCAAGTGCATATCATTGCATACATGATGGATCCAATAGCAGATGCGTATGGGACTGCCTTCATTTTATCTTGCTCATCCTTTGAGCTAGGACATTAAGTCGTACTCAATATCGTTCCTCTTTGAATAGGTACGATACCTTTCATAGAGTTCTCCATCTTGAACCTTTTCAAGATCTTATCAATGTATGCACTTTGATTCAAACCAATCAACCGCCTTGATCTATCCCTATAGATCTTTATTCCCAGAATATAGGCGGCTTCTCCAAGATCCTTAATGGAAAAACAACTTCCAAGCCAGGTTTTTACACCTTCCAAGGTTGGAATGTCATTTCCAAATAGTAGTATGTCATCAACATACAATACCAGGAAAGTTATTGTCCTCCCACTAGCCTTCTTATACACACAAGCCTCATCAGCGTTTTTGAGGAAGCCAAATTTCTTTACCTCCTCATCAAAACAATGATTCCAGCTTCCTTTAACTTGCATACTTTCTTAGGATGTTTTGGATCGACAAAACCTTCAGGCTGAACCATATAGACATCTTCCTCAAGATATCCATTTAGGAAAGCCGTTTTGACATCCATTTGCCAAATCTCATAATCATAATGAGCAGCTATGGCAAACAATATCCTTATAGACTTTAGCATCGCAATAGGTGAGAAGGTTTCATCATAATCAACCCCTTGAGTTTGAGTGAAACCCTTTGCTACAAGTCTAGCTTTATAAGTATCCAAGTTTCCATGCATATCGGTTTTCTTCTTGAAAACCCACTTACTTCCAACTACCTTGGAATTAAGAGGTGGTACAACAAGTTCCCAAACTTGATTGTCATACATGGATTGCATCTCAACGTTCATGGCCTTAAGCCATTTGTCACAATCCAAATTGGGCACTGCCTCATGGTATGTGGTTGGTTCATCTGAATCTACCACATAGCATCCATCCATGAAAAATCCGTATCTTTCAGGTGGATTACTAGTTCTACCACTTCTATGAACGTTTTGTGTGTATTGATCAACCACTTGATCAACCTCAACATCCTCATGTTGAGTGCTAGTTTCAACCAAACGTGCATCGGGTTGTGGTTCTTGATCCTCCTCAAGATCCACTGTTCTACTGCTAGTTCCTTCCATAAGGAACTTTGCTTCTAAGAACTCACCCTTTCTGGCAACAAACACCTTTTGTTCCAGTGGATCATAGAAATAATATCCCATAGAATCTCTAGGATATCCAATAAAGATACACTTGGTGGATCGGACTTCCAATTTGTTTGGGGTGGGAGTCTTAACATAAGCCTCACAACCCCAGACCCTTAAGTATGATAGGGATGGAACTCTTCCATGCCATATCTCAAAAGGTGTCCTTTCCACCTTTTTGGTTGGGGCCATATTTAGAATACGGGCCGCGGAGAGCAAAGCGAAACCCAAAAATGATAGAGGCAATGTGCTTCTAGCCATCATAGATCCGACCATATCCAATAAGGTTCGATTCCTCCTCTCAGACACACCATTGTGTTGTGGTGTTCCAGGTGGAGTGAGTTGTGAGACAATCCCACAACTCCTAAGATGATCTTGAAAAGCATCACTTAGGTATTCACCTCCTCTATCGGTACGGAGAACTTTAATTGACTTGTTGAGTTGATTTTCCACTTCATTCTTGAAGATTTTGAACATTTCAAAAGCTTCATCTTTGTGCCTTAATAAGTACACATACCCATAGCGACTATAATCGTCGGTAAAGGTAATGAAGTATCTTTCACCATTCCTAGTCATTGGCTTAAAAGGACCACATACATCCGAATGTATGATTTCTAATAAATCTTTTGCCCTTTCGTTAGTTCCACTAAAGGGTGCCTTAGTCATTTACCTTGTAAACAAGATTCACATACATCAAATGAATCACATTCATTCGTTTTTAAAAGACCATTCTTTTGAAGTGTTTGTATACGTTTCTTGTTTATATGACCAAGACGACAATGCCAAAGATAGGTATCATTCAAATCCAACTTGAGTTTCTTGGTGTTAGTTTGGTACAATGAACTATTTAAAGCATTTTCATGAACCAATTCATAAATACCATTAATGGGAATTGCTTTAAAATAGAACATATCATTTAAAGAAACATGAATATCATTTTCAACAAAAGATAATACATAATCATAATGTCTTAATTGGGATACATAAATAATGTTCCTAGTCAGACTAGGAGCATACAAAACATTCTTCAAAATAACATCCAAGCCACTTGGAAGTTTTAGGATGTAGTCCCCACGAGCTTCAACTTGGACTTTGGTTCCATTGCCCATGAAGAGACTAACATCCCCTTGATTGAAGTCCCTACTTCTTTTGAACCCTTGTAACAAATTGCAAATATGAGTTCCACATCTGGTATCTAATACCCATGAGTTAGAAGATGTAACATTAAGATCAATATGAATCATGTATATTGTACCTGAGGTCTGCCCGGCATCCCTCTTTGCTTTCAACTCTTGGAGATGGACAGGACAATTTCTTGCCCAATGTCCAATCTCCTCACACTTGAAGCATGGGTCATTGGTAGCAACCTTTTGCTTCTTCTCTTGTGGTTTCGATGGCACCCTTGCCACCCCTTTCCCTTTTCCCCATACGGGTCCTTTACCCTTGGCAACCTTTGCCTTGGGTGCTGGATGAGGCCTTTTCTTGTTCCCACCTTCATGGATGGTGAGAACGGGTAAAACCCTTTTACCCATGGCTGCCTCGGCCGTTTTAAGCATTGAGTGATGCTCACCAATGCTCTTGTCCCATGCATTCATGTTGTAATTCAACACAAATGTCTCGAACTTCTTGGTAAGGCCATTAAGGATCAAATCCGTGGCTAATTCCTTCGAGACGGGACAATTAAGCCTCTCAAGGCGGTCAATATGACTTTTCATCTTAAGTACATAAGATGAAACAGATTGGTTGTCGTCCATACGACATGCATGGAGTGCTCGAACCGTTTCGAAGCGCTCAACCCTTGCTTGCTGTTGGAACGTTTTCTTCAGTTGTTGGACGGAGTCCTCAGTGTACTTCAGCCAATCGTTGTAGGCCTCCTCATCATCCTTAGTAGGCTGATCGGGGATAGGGTCGTCTAAAACATATGATCTTCTCTCTTGCTTGAGAACGATTCTCAAGTTTCGATACCAATCAATGAAATTATTATGATTTAGACATTCCTTATGGAGGATCGCTCGTAATGATTGGGTGGACGCGGATGAGTTATCATGATTGTCATTATTGGTGGCCATCTACAAAATTTAACAAAGATCTATTTAGTATTTTCGATATTGCTATTTTTAATAATTAATGCCTTTTAAGGTCATTTTATATTGAAATATAGAACCCAACATTACATTTAAATTGTGGTTAGGTGACCTTTATGTTGGTTCTTATATGCCCAAGACACATACAAGATTGATGTGGTTAGTACGTTATGATCCAAGTCGGGTCATACCCAATAACAAGCTATACAAACACCAATAATTAATTATTTGTTGATAAGATCATACAAATATATTGACACCTATTTAGAGAATTGGTTTTCTAAATATTGCTTTTGTGATCGAACAACATTATATGGATAATTTGTTCATGAGATATTTATTTGTTTTATTATTTAAGTTGGTTAAATAATGTCAAATAAAAGTGTGTCAAGTTATATAATTAGACTATGTTTTAATTATATAATATAAATGCATGGAAGTGTATTTATTTTAACTAATATCTAATGGTGGGAAACCCTTTTAAAATCAAATTTTCGGCTGCCTTTTGGGGGTCTTGGGAACTCAATAACTTGTCATGTTTTATGCAAGACTTTACTCTTTTCACACTCTTCCATCATTTGACACTTCTTCTCTCTTCTTTCTCTCAAGCAAGAACACTCAAGAGTCTTCAAAAATTCGAATTTGTGGCTGCATTTTGGGGTTGAAAAATTCGGATTTAGAGAAGCTTTGAAAGATTGTTTTGGTGTAAAGCTCCCTAACAAAGCAAGATGTTTGGAAGAAGCTTGTGGGTATTACAACTTGAGGTCTTCTTCCTTGAAGAATTGCTGCTCAAAACCCATCATCATCTTCAAAGATTTTGACTTCTTTGAGCTGCTGAAAGGTAGTAAATCACAGCTCATTGTAGCTGTGATTTTATGTACATTTTCATATGTTCATAGCTTGCTTATTCACATATAATGATCCTTTTGTTTTGGGTTTGTTTTATACATATATGTGTCACCATAAAACATGAAATTTCAGCTTTATAATCATGTTTTAATATATATATATATCCGCTGCGTTTTTCAGAAAGTTTAAGAGGTTAAACTTGTTTTCTATGTTCTAACAAACCCTTCACTTTATCCCATGATTTAAATTAATAAGGTGGTCAACGATTGACGGTTGCAACCATTTGCAACTTCTAGAGGTATGGGATCGACTTTAAACATCATATGTAAAGTCGGCATGTTAATCCCATCAACACCATTTGGAAACCATATTTAGGTGATCCATTTAACATGGTTTGCAAATCAAGTTACCCTACTTGCACACACGTGTGAGTTTACCCACATAAGTGGTTAGGTGACCTTTATCCCACCAATGTTGTATCCCCACCTTAAATCACAAGTTTCCTCTAAATGGTTAGGTGACCTTTATCCCATTAAGAGTTTCCAAATGACTCAAGTGTTGTGCAAAAGGACGGTGTTAAACTTGTTTGTCAAAAGTTTAGAGATTTCATAATTCTAGTTAGAAAACTCTATGTACTTGTATTTGCATGCTTTCAAATACAAGATACCCTATGGTCCTTTTAATAAAACCCATTTTATTACGAAATCATTAATCCTTTTAATAACCATTTATTAACACTTAGTGATTAAGAACCATTTTGTATTAAAGATCATTTATATTAAGATTGTCCATCATATCCAAATATCATATAATCATTCATAAAATCACAATCAAACAAGCATAATATAAACAACCACAATGTGCATAACCATAGCTACTATTATGACCACACTTGTTTGCCATCACAAGTGTGGTCATTCGGTCTTTATTAAGGGTTGAATACAACACAAAATTGAGGTCTTCATAGACCCCCACTTGAACTTGCATCCATATGCTTCAAGTCCTTCTTTTGTGTCTTCCTCTTGTGCTTCCTTCCCGAGCATCTTCTTTTACAAAATATATATCCTAATACATATTTTCTAGTAAAAGGAAATTACTCCTAATCTATTATTACATCCCAATGAATAAATAGACAAAATACATTTTAAACAAAGCACAAATTAATATACAACCCCATTGAATGAATATAATCAATGAAATACATTCAATCCAAACCAAACAACACAAGGTCTAAGCTAGGTTATGCACTATCATATGAACAATCATAAACATCTTTAGCAAACAAAATAAACCCCATCAAACCCCAAATTTTCAGCCAACATAAACTGAAAATTTGGGTTTGTTTGTCCAAACAAACAACAACCAAACATATCAACCAATTGACATTTCTATCTTTCAAAGTTTAATCATAAGCATGAGATATAACTTTGAAAGACATGGGGTTTATTGAATCAACCAAAATCAGCCTATTATGAGTTGATAATCATCCTTTAAAACCAATTTTAAAGGAGAAGAACAAGCAAGCTATCCACATAACCGGCTCTTGATGCCATTGTTGGGTTTGCAAGAACACAAAACATAGTTTAACCCGTTAAACTTTCTGAAAACGCAGCGGAATAACAACTTTATAAACTTACTTATAAGCTGAAAAAACATGTTCTTTAGGTGACCATATAAATGTATAAAGCAAACCCAAAATCAAAGGATCATAATATGTGAATGAGCAAGCTATGAACACATGTAAAAGTACATAAAATCACCGCTACATTGAGCTGTGATAACTACCTTTCAGCAGCAGTAAAAACGACCAAAGAAAGGAGGAGAGGATGTCCAACATCGGCCAAGACTTCAAGGGTAGAAGTCCTCAAGCTTGTATACCCAAAGCTTACTTGCAAATGTGTCTTGTTAGGGAGAATCAACACCAAGATCAACTCCAAAAACCCCCTTCTTGGCTGCTGCTGTTCCGTAAACCTTTTTGAGAGAAGAGAGAGTGTTTTTGGTGTTTTGCATATGAAGTGAATGAATGTGGAGGGTCCTACACTCTTTCATAAAGAGTGTGTGTTACCAAGGGAAAAGAAGGAACCCCATTGGTCCATGGGGTGGCCGAAAGTTTTTAAACATGGCTGGGATTCTCTCTCATTTTTATGTCTTGTTGACACATTAAAAGTTCATGGACCCTCTTGGATTTTTAATGTGTGACAAGTGCAAGAACCATTATCTTATGTTAATTAAAGATCACTAACATTACATTATCTTATGTTATTTAAACCCTTTTAAATAACAATGTGATTAATAAAACCCATCAACAAATCATCCATATGATTTGACCCATGTCACATATAATTGTTTAGAAAACCAATTTTCTAAATTTGGTGTGTTATTATTCAATTGCATGATCACATCGTCAATTAAATAATCGTTTGTGTTTGCAAAGCTTGTTATTTGGGTATAACCCGACTTGGATCATAACGTACTAACCACATCAATATTCTAAGTGTCTTAGGCACATAGAATCCTACAATGAGATGCAATCATAGCCCGATAAAAATATTCATCTACACACTCCCCCTCAATATCAGGCCCAATGGAATGGTTTCTAGTTATGGGTGTCTTTGCAATCTTACAATCAGTCATGTTGAATCTTGTAAGTATTTTGTACATACTTTGACTGACTTATGAAGTTACCACTGTCAACTTGCTTCACTTGAATTCCTAGAAAGAAATTGAGTTCTCTCGTTGCAGTCATTTCAAATCTATTCTTCATCAGCTTCTCAAAGTCTTTGTACAGCTTTGGATCGGTTGACCCAAAGATAATATCATCTACATATGATCTAGCATTAAGTCATTCCATGTTCCTTTGATAAAGAGAGTTCCATCTATAGTACCCCATTTGTAGCCATGGTGACAGGTATACTGAGATAGAGTCTCATACCACTTCATTGGAGCTTGGTGCAGCCCATAAAGAGCTTTATCAAGCTTGCAGACATAATCAAGATGACCAGGATCTGCAAAGCCAGGTGGTTGTTTGACAAACACCTCTTCATCAATCACTCCATATAGAAAAGCACAATTGACATCAAGCTGGTAGACCTTGAAATCCTTGGATGCAGTAAAAACTAGGAATATTCTGACAGCTTCAAGTCCTGCTATAGGAGCAAAGACATCTGTGTAGTCAATTCCTTCTTCTTGTGTGTACCCTTGGACAACTAGTCTTGCCTTGTTTTTGATGACAAGTCCTCTATCATCTTTCTTGTTCCTAAACACCCATTTGGTTTCTATGGTAGTCTTCCTTTGAGGAAGAGGATATAGATTCCAAACCTTTTGTCTTTTGAATTGAATCAGTTCCTCTTGCATAGCTTCAACCCAACTTCCATCCGTTAAAGCCTCATCAACTTTCTTTGGCTCTATCTGGGACAAGAAACAAGAGTGAAAACAAACATTTGCGTCATGGGTTTGTCCTCTTGTCCTAACCCCTGTGTCAACATCTTCAATGATGTTTGTGGTGGGGTGAGACTTGTGGATCTTGAGTTGAGGGATCACAACAAGTTGCTTGGAAAGATCTAAATTAGAGAAATTTAAATCATACATTGAAGTTTCTCCCACCACATAAGCACACTCATCAAGAGAAACTTGATCCAATGAGTGTGTGACATCATTTATGTTGTCTTTAATGGAGTGGTTGTCAGCATCAAGAAATTCTTGGTCACTATCACTACCACCATTCCCTTCCATATTTGAAGCTCCTTCATTTGAGTGTTATGCCTCTGAGCTGTAATTTGATGGCCCCTCAGATGTATCAGCTGATTTTGACATGGTTGTGCTTATAGGAACTCCATCTGCAGGGTTAGTGACCACTGGAGCTGAAGTAGTATGATTTAATGGTCTTCTCAGCTCAAATCTTGGATCAGGATCACCTGCTGATAAGATATCTATAGACCCTGAATCATTTTCACAAGATTTGTTAAAACAGTTGGTAACTAAATCAAGATCAAATAGCCAATCAGGACCAGAACCTTTCACACTAGGAGTGTGCTCATTGAAAGTCACATTGGCTGACTCCTCAACTACTCTAGTTCTAAGATTGTAAACTCTATAAGCTTTGGCTAGAGAAAAGTATCCAATAAAGTGTCCATCATCTGATTTCTCATCAAATTTGGCTATTTGGTCTTTGGTATTCAAGATGGTGCAGGGACATCCAAATGACCTGAGAAAACCAATGAAAGGTTTTCTCTTATGTCAAAGTTCATAAGGAGTCTTACCATGAATCAGACAACATAGTTCTTGCTGCTTCAATTAGTGTCCTGTTTCTCCTCCCAGCAACACCGTTTTGCTGAGGTGTCCATGGAGCACTATATTGTCTTGTAATACCCTTTTCATCATAAAATGTATCAAGGATTTGGTTCTTTAGTTCAGTTCCCTGCTCACATCTTATGGTTTTGACCTTGTGATCACATTGATTCTCAATCTTTAAGATAAATCTCTTTAAGTCTAAGGAGTCTCATCCTTAGTTCTAAGAAAGAAGACCCAAGTAAATCTTGTAAAGTCATCTATGATCACTAAACAATATGAGGTCCTTCCTAGACTTATTACACTGGTGGGACCAAAAGATCCATATGTAACAAGTGTAGGGGAGTAGTGATAGAGTTTCTTTCCTTTGGCTTGTGAGACACCTTGTGTTGCTTCCCTTTCAGGCATGCAATACAATGGTCATCACTTGTAAACTCCTTCTTTGGCATTCCAGTTACCAAATCATTCTTAATCAATTTATTCATGTTTATAAAGTTTACATGGCATATTCTTTTAGGCCAGAGGAAAGACTTATCATTATTGTCATAAGATAGAAAGCATAAAACTTCTCCTAAGGGAGATGTTTCTTGCAAGTCCATCTTGTACATGTTCCCTCTACTGGGGGCTTTGAGCAAGATATGCTCTTCAGGAATAACAACCCCGAGCTTGAGAACAATGCACTCATGCTCAGTGAAAACCATGTTGTGACTTTGATCACAAAATTAAGATACACTCAGAAGATTGTATCCAATCTCCTTGACAAAATTACCTTCTCAATGCTGAACTTACCATTTATGACTCTGCTCCTTCCAGTAATGTAACCTCCAACATCCCCTCCAAAAGCAACTGACCCTCCATTAATTTTCTCAAAGTTTTGGAGTAGTCACCTATTGCCTGTCATGTGCCTGGAACAACCACTATCAATGATCCATACATGCCTGTTTGTCTTGAGCTGTTCCTGCACAAAAGAGATGGTTAGTTACATTCGGAAACCTAAGCCTTGTTGGTCTTGGGCTTATCAAAAGAAGTTGAACACAATGCAACAGTAATTGATCCTTTGGTCAAATTTGGAGAATCATTTGCTAATGTTGATGAAGAACTTTTAGTCGTATGGTCTTTCTTTGTCTTCCACACCACCTTTGGAAGCTTAGACTTGACCTTCAATGCTTCGGAAGTTTTGACAACTTCGTAAGTTTTGGAGACTGGACCTTCGGAGGATCTTGCTATCACTGTAGCAAGCTTCAGTCTTTGGAAGTATTCCTTTCTTCCGAGACCAACTTTTCTTCCGAAGGCTAGCTTTCGCTTGTCTTCTGCTTCATTTTGGAGCTTCCGAAAGTAAAAGAGTTTCCTTTCGAAGCTTGCTTCTTCTTCAAATTCTCAGAAGTTTCTTTCTTGATCATGTGGACAGTACTTTTAGGATTGTAGAGACAATCCTTTGCAAAATGAGAAGTACTGCCACACATGACACAATCCATTTTCTTCATTCCGAGAGTCGTCCTTTAGGAACAAGGCTGAACTTGATCACTTTCCTTCTCCATCTTCATCTTTGCAGATGATGTGGCAGTTCCTTTAGGGTGAGAACTAATTTTGGAATTGGATGGTTCAGGTTGTGTAGCAGTGATACACAATTGATCAGCCTTCTTCATGATACTAGAGTTCAAGTTTGAGTCTTCAGTCTTAACCACTTCAAAACCTATAGAGATAAAAACTTGTTTCAGCATAGAGTAAAAAGTGGCCTTGATTTCTTGAGTCTTTTTGGACTTTCTTTTGGCCTTCTGATCAAGTTCTTTCTTTTAGACTTGGTCATTCCAACTTCCTTTCTCTCCTCAGGAGAATAGTGACACTTTTGAGAATGCTCTTCTTCACTCTTCTCAGAGACATTCTTCACTATCTCCTCTTCATCCTCTTCACTCATGGGGTCTATGTAAGGAAGCTCATATTCACAAGTTCCACACCTAGGAGATCTTACAGATAAGATTGTGTGCGGAGTAACTATCTCAGTAGATCTCAGTCCCTGCTTATTCTGGTAACAAACTTTTGCATGTAGGGATGAGGATATTATGTTCTTAAAGGTCTCTTCTTCAAGAACATGCTCAGCCTGTCATTTAGTCAATTTAGTGATGAGATCTTTTATTTGAGTCCTATAATTTGTATGCTCATGTTTAGGAGTTGAAATGGTTTTCTCTAAATCTTCTATTTTAAGTTTGTAATCATTTTCATCTCTTTTGAAATCAGATTTTAACATATTCAAAGACTCAAGATCAGATTTCATCTCTAAGTTATAAGACCTATATCTATTAAATTTAGCAATACATTTAGGTGTACAGAGATGTTCTAATACCTTGGCTTCATCATAGTCAGCCATCGGTGCTTGATTTGGAGATACCTCTTCCACCTGAAAGCTCCACTCAAAGCCTCCTTCTTCAACAGCAACTACAGCTTGCTGCTTTGGCTTCTCATTCTGGTTGGCTCTGTCAGTGTAGCTTGGTCTGATTTGTGTTTGGCCACCATTTGTCCTTGGTGCCTTGCACTCTCTAGCAAAGTGTCCTATTTGGTTACAATTGTAACACTTCACCTTGCTTTTGTCCAGCCCAAACTTTCCACTGGTTGTATTGCTTGGAAACTTTCTCCTATTTCTCTTATAGACCTTCTTGGCTTTGTGAGTGAGAAGAGCCATTTGTTGAACTATCTCCATGTACTCCAGATCATCTGGATGGATGCAATCAAGATCTTCAAGGGTGAAGAGGAAGTTTCCAGTACTTTCATCAACAGACAAAAAAGTTTGTGAAGAGCTTGTCTCTTGGAGTGTACCTCCTTGAGTGTAACTCTCCGTTGGTGTCTCCGGGAAGGTGATGAAAGGACCCTTTTGTGAGTTGTCAGGGTAGCAAATAAGATGATGTTGTGGTTCTCTGCAATCCCTTTCAACAACATGAAGGGCTGAACTCACTTGATTGCTAGAGTTACTAGATGGATTTTACATATTTATCTCCATCTGGTATCCACTAAGAATACCATACAACTCTATAAGAGTGAGAGTCTTAAGGTTCTCAGTTCTCTTGATAACAACATAATAATGTGTCCATTGTCTAGGAAGAAAGGACATAAACTTCCTTACAATGTATGTATTTTCAAGAGTTACTCCAACATCCATTAGAGTATCCACAATGTCAACATACCTGAAGTATTGTTGAGCCATGGTCTTACCTGCTTTGAAGGTGAAGTTCTCAAACTGCTGCTTCAAAAGGTCCTTCTTGTTCTCTTTTGCTTCAATGGACCCCTCATACATGAGCTTTAGTGCATCCCATAGTTGCTAAGTGATGTGCTTCAAATTATACATATAAAACACATCAATTGCACATCAATTATTCTATAAACTCTTATTGAAAATGATGATTTGATACTTAAATCGTTCATATTGTGTTTTCAAGCTTGGAAAAGACCATGATGAACAAAAGGAGCTTAAATAAGAAGAAAATAAAGAAAACCAAGTTTTGGAATTCAAGCATGGGGTCGTGCTTCATGAGGCACACCCCTATGCCGAGCCTGAAACATACCTCCGTGTTTAAATCAACACACCCCCGTGTTTGTCAGTTCGACAGGACAAAAAGTACTGTTCCCCGACCCGAGGCACGGGGGCGTGCCCCACCACAAACACGGGGCCATGTTTAAACACTCCAGAAAGCCTATAAATAGGACTTCATTTGCAACTTTAAGAGGAGCTTTTGGTAGGTGAAGTGTTGGTGTTCCCTCTTGGGAATCCAGCCTTTGGAGGTCCTTAGAAGGTCTTGGAGGTTCATTCAACACTTAGAAGAAGCTTGGGATCGTTAAACATCATCCACTGTGGATCACCGGTTTGATTGTTCTAATTTACCGATGATTTTATTACTATCTTTTATCTTTGTTATTATGTTCAAGCTCATTATGAGCTAAACTTCATGTGTTATCCTAATTTAATGAAATTTATGTAATTTGTGATGAACTAATGGTGTGATATATATTATGTTAATTTTATGGTGGTCTTGGGAAAACTTTTGATGGGTAGCATCTACATTTGAACGATAAGTTATAACTTTATGGTTTGTGATTGTGATTGTCATACACGGTTGAAAAACGTATGATCAACTTTCATTCGCGAAACCGGTCTTCATAATAAATCCATGGCTAATGAACTAGAAATGGTTATTAGAAATCATATCACCCTAACTTTCTAATCATTTGCAGGTTCCTTTTTATTAGTCTGAGAAATCTATAGTAATTGTTACGGTTTTCTAAAATTAATGGTATGTTAGGAAGGAACCTGATCAACTCTCTTTTTAACATTAAGTTATGTTTTCAGAAATCGTATGTCAAAAAGGTCACAAAAGATTTACCTACATTACTAGGGCTTTGATCTAAGCAGTAAAATCAGCCTAACGTGATCCTAGTCACTACGGAGTGGATAGACGAGAAATCTCGCCAGCTCACCTTTATAAACATTAACATAATTACATTAATCAATATCTTTAATCACATCACCAATTCATCATAGTTACATAAGTGTAATCTAAATTAGGACAACAACCTTACTTCACTGAAAGAATCACCAAAAGTCTCAACCTATCTTTATCTATTTTTATTTATCGTTATTATGTTTAACTTATCATTTTCTAAAACATAAAACTGATAGACAATTATGAAGGTTGTGAGTAGGCTTAGTGTGTCCTCGGATTGATACTCAGCTCTTACCAACACTATATTACCATATGACAGGTACACTTGCCTTTTGTGTATATGGTTTAGTATTAGTAATAGCCAATTTAAAACTTAATATGTGCGAAGAATCTTTATCAAAAACTATCCGCACCCATCACTAAGCAGTTTTGCACTTCTTGAAGCCCTTGTATATGGAGTTTGGAAGAGCAGTTTGGAGGGCAGTCATGGCTTTCTGATCTATATCTATTCTCTTTCTATCTTCTTCAGAATAGTCAGCCACCTCCTTTGAAATCATACCACCCCTAGCAGCAGCTGAAAATGTGCTTGGTATGTGTGGCCCAGAGACAATAGATTCCCACAGCCTAGAGTCTTGAGACTTGATAAAGCCTTTAATTCTTTGACACCAAGTATCAAAGTCTTCAGGAGTGATCAGTGGGGACTTTTTCATGGTTTCGATTTCCATATCAGCCTTTGTGAGAGCTGACGTTTGAGTTGTTAAGTGTTTCGTGAGACTGAGGGATCTAAGATGGTGAGATCTTATAATCAAAAGCCTGAAATGCTCTAATACCAATTGCAAGACCGTTTAAGGGATGGTCAATACACTTAGTCTCACAATGAGGAGAGTTTTTAGAACACTTAACAGATCAAATAGGAAACCAGGACTTTGATTATAATACTATGAACACAAGTAAATAAAAGACAGAAACTTAAGAACAACAAAGATGTTTGGTTTTCAAGATTGCAGTATATTGCTTCTCAAGTTCTATTATAAGAGATACAAAGTATAAGAAATAATTTAAAAGGACTTGAGACACTTTATACTACATTCTACACCCGGCCATACTTAGAAGGCCAGCTGGATACATTTGATCTAGACAACAAAATCAATGTAGAGTCAAAAGGCAGATCTACCTTTTGACTAGTGACTATGACATGTCATAGCTCATATCCTAATATATTACAAAAAAGATAAAAGTACATAAAGTAGAAAGTTACAGACTCAAGACCTCAATGTACAGTTACAAAAAGCTTGGACCATTCACCAACTTGTATAAGTTGGTGAGTCTTCAGAGTTGCAGCGGAAAGTTGGTCAGCTTTATGAAAAGTACATCAGAGAAAGCATGTTCTTCAAAGTCTTCGGAAGAAATTTGTCTTCACTTCATTGGCTTTGGAAGACTTTGTCTTTGAAGCTTCGGAAGACTTCACTTTTGGCTTCGAAAGATATTGGTCTTGGCTTCGGAAGATTTTACACTTAGAGTATTTCTGATGCAGGGTGTAAAACTTCTGAAGCAACTTCTACTTTGCACTAAGTGCATGCATGCAGGAAAGACTTAGTCTGTTTTTGAGTGCATCAGCCTTTCAATAAGCCCTACACAAAACACTTGGAAGGTTTCAAGACAAAGGCTTCCGAAGTATAAAGTATTGAAGATCTGCAGAAGTATCGGAAGAAGTAGACTCTTTTGAAGTATAAGTGGCTTCAGAAGAAAGAACTTGTTCTTCGAAGCTATTTAACCTCCGGAAGAACCTACTATGAACCAGTGGATATAAGTATGGTACATCTGACAAGCCGCTACAACCTCTGACATACTGCATGGCGTTTTCCCACGCCCATGTAGTTGACCATACTTTATTTCACTGTTTATTCTTATCAGTTAGTATAGTTACCAGCTTTAGTTGGTGACAAAAGGTATGTCATGGACTACCTTATCTAGGATAATATTTATCTTAAAAACCTTACTTCTAACAATGTAGTATTTGTTTAGTAGTAGGTTCGCGTTAGTAATCCTAGTATAACCGGCTGTAGATAGTAGTATATATAATTCTCATTGTAAACTTAGTAAGTATGCTTGTAAGAGTCTTGTAAACTTTGAGTTGAGAAGTAATATATACAAGTATCTTGAAAACTATTTCTTTTGTTTTGTTTACTTAGTATATTTTCATCAACTCTTTGAGGTTTTTACATCATCATTCGAGTGAGACGTAGTGAGTTTGAGAGAAAATACTTGTGTTGAGTGACCATATTCGATCCTGCAACCATAGTGATTTTATTGGTTATTGTTGATATATGTGACACTTATGGCTCGTATGATGATCTTGTTCTTTTTACCAAAGCAATTCAAAGGTTTGATTATCTTTAGATCCCTTAAGTGTTAAATTTTAATTTAAACTTACATTTTATATCACCAGATGGGATTTGAGTATGATCGAACAACTTCTTGGGTACTTGAAAATATCTTACGAAGTAATGTATAATACTAACAATGAGATTTGTGGTAAGGTTCTCAAAGAACAAGGCTTGAGTGTCCAATCATTTCTATACAAGATGGTAATTCTTTTTGTTTATACTCACTATTTTCATATAGATATAAATAAAAACATTTCATTGTTTTCCCGTTTGTATTTTACTGGATTGAATAGTAGAAGCTTACATGGTGGAAGTCAAATGGGTGAAAAGAGGCATGACACTAATGCTTAAAGACTACATAAACAACGGTCTTACAACTTCTGGGACGTGTATGACGTTGGTGCATCTTTTTTTCCTCGTATCAAAAGGGGTTACATCAAAAAATATGAAACATCTTCTTGATCCATACCTAAATTTTTCACTTTGGTTGGGACCATTCTTCACCTTTGGGATGACCTAGGAACTATCAAGGTATTATTGATCAATAAGAACAAAAATGGAATATCAAAGCTAATTTGATTAAAACTAAAAATGCTAATACTTTAACGTATAGGAGGAACAAAAAAGAGGGGATGTATTATCAAGCATACATTTACTGATGAAGGAGAAAAATATAACATGTGAGAAAAAGGGAAGGAAAGAAATATTACATCTCATCTATGGGTTATGGAAGGATCTGAATGCCGAGCTAATTACGCCAGATACTATGTTGTTGCCAATGATTAAAGTCGCACTTAACATATCAAGAGCTTGTCAAGTTGTTTACCAACATGATGATGAAAGCTACTTATCAAGTGTAGCAAATCATGTACAATCATTGTTCTACAAACCTATTTACATATAAGAATTGCATCATGAATGAAAATGTTATTGCTTTATGCTATGCCATATTGATGTTGTTTAATGTGGAAAGTTGAAGTCTAAAATTGGTATAGTGCAACTCTCTTTCACATGTCATGAATTGTTGTAACTTGTAATGATTGAATTATTTTTGAAAGTTAAAAAGAAGATTAAAAATTCAATAAAATATATAAGTTTAGTTTTTAATAGTTATTTTTACCTGTCATTATTTAATTAACTAGAAAGTTGCACTGGCGCATTGCGTCATAGTGTCGATGATTTTGCATGTTTTGGGTTAACTTTGAGGCCTATGTTACTTGCCATTCAAAAGATTTATACAAAGGTCAGACATTGTTATGTGTTTTGGGCTAACAGTCACAACTCGTAGTTGTTGGATTTTTCGCCTTACACAGGTCTAAACATCCAAGTGGTTTTGTTTTACAAAAGTTAGTTTATATTTACAAGCCTGTTGTGCAACATTCTGAAAATTAAGCCAAAAGTCTTCGCTTGTGCTGCTCGCTACTAGTCTAGCTCGTCAAAAGGTCCAAGTGGTAAACCCAAAAGTCTTTGGTTGTGGTGTTTGCTTCTAGTCGGGGTATCTGCTTCTTTTGGTGTTGCTTATGTCTGCACTAGATTAGTTTTAAGTTGTTAATTATGGTCTATTTAGCAGTAAACAATGTTAATTTTGAACAAAATGGCTCATATAAAATATTATAGTTTAGAAGTTTTTTTGAAATCCAATCTACTGAAAAGTCTTTTGTTATCTCTATATTGTTCTTATTGAGATTTATGTTTGTGTTAATATGTATGTCGTGTAATGTTACCAGTTGGTGCAAAGAGCAGCTGGCATTTAGTTCTTATTGTTGTTTCTGTGTCCGGTGGTTCTATGTGATTTGATAGCTGAAGTATGGTATGATTAGGCATTGAAGCTCTGTTGACTTTGAGATTGTATGATCCGGGAGAGTGTTCAAAGTCCATCAGTACCATTTTTTCCTTGATTGCTTCGATGGATTCTGGTAGGTATCTTCATCGGCGTATGCCTTTTTTAATGACCATGTCTCTACACTTGATGCCCAAGAGACTGCTTAATGCAATGTCAGATGGTGTTGTTGAGGTTGACCCTATTTTGCCACTTAGTGGTACCAACTACCTGCATATGTGTAGACTTACTGTTATGTTTGGATTTGGTAATAATAATTTTTTTTTGTGGTGCTTGTACCTTAAGTTTGGATCTGAAATGTCCATGTGGTACCAACTACCTGCAATATGCGATGAAATTTTGGGCGTGTTTTCAGGTACCATGCTTTGGTAGTTGCAAAACTGGTGATTGCTACCTCGCATGTGAATTCTTTTGCTGCCAGGTAGTAGTAGGATATTTAGTATGTTCTATTGTTGTAATAAGATTGTGTTGTGCATGTGAATTCTTTTGCTTCCTGGTATTTGTAATTTTGATGTTAAGCAAATATTATTTAACTGATTTACCAGTTGTAATAGCAGCAATAAATTGAAAAATATATCCCATTTGTTAAATAGACATATATACAGTTTTTACTAGGTAAGGAATGTTTGTTTACGAAAATTGTCTTAATTATTTAGGGATTAGTTGATATTAATAAAGTCTTGTGAGGGATATGTAAAATTGAGTGAGGCATTGATACAAATCAAGGAGGTCCTAAAGAACTATTAGTATATACTAGAAGGGGGAAAAGGGAAAGTGGCTAAATGTTGCCTTGAAGAGAAAGTTAGAATAAATAGAAAGGGAATATTGTATGACAGTTAGTGATGATTTTTTGAGTGCTAGTTAGTGGTCCTGACATTTGGGTCCAGGATTAGGGCATAGCCCTGGATTGTAATCGTTTCCTTTATTTCTTGTTATCTCAAATTCATCAAGCATTCCCTTTCTTATTCTTGTTCTTGCTATTTGTTTAATCCTTCTCATCTCCATCGTTTGTTGTTAATCCAAACCAAGCATAAACCCTATCATTGGTCCGACCCTGCTCGAGACCTGCCGTTTTCATAATGGAAACCCGCACCACCGCTCGCATCGATGCTCAAGAACTCGCTATCAAACAGTTACAGTCCGATGTCCATGACATCAAATTCACCTTGAAAGTACTAGAAGATGAAAAAGAGGAAGCAGGTGAGTTTCGAAAAGTCTTAATGGGGTGGATGAAACAATTTGACAAGAAATCGGAACATCAATCAGGTGATTCCGGGATCGACTTCGACTCCTCCGGCGGTTCCGGTAGTAAATCCTCTTTGGGGCCTCCTTCCGATCTTCCGTGGGCAGTGAAGAAGGTAAAACTCCCAGAATTCAGTGGTTTTGACCCACAAGGATGGATTCAGAAAGCTACGTTGTATTTCGACATGAACCATACTTCTCCCACCGATCGTCTGCAACTTGCTCGTCTCAGTATGATCGGTGTTGCGCAACACTGGTTCACAATCATTACACAGGTTCGCCCTTCGATTTCGTGGCCTGAATTTCAATCGGAACTTTTACAACGTTTCAGCGGATTAGAAATCCAAAATCCGTATGAACAGTTGTCGACAATTACACAAGCAGATTCCATCTATGATTATATAGACGATTTCGAATATATGTTATCTTTGGTCCCTCCCTTACCGGAATCTCAGACGATTGGCTATTTTGTAGCTGGGTTAAAGGATGATGTGAAGAAATGGGTACGTCTACATCACCCTCAATCCAGATTAGATGCTATGTACCTGGCAAAGGACGTCGAACACATGCTCCGGCCTGATTCCGGCCATTCAATGATGAACCGCTTTCGTTATCTCACCACCAGTGGGCTTTCTCCTATTGGATCTCGTGATGGGCCTCCTCTGTTGGGCCGTTCGGATAATAAACCGGAGGTGTCGCCTAAATCGGGCGATCGCGTTTTCTTTCCCAAATCAGATTCTTCCCGGTCAATCTCCATCTCTAAGTCCTACTCTCCTTCGTTCGCAGATACGGGACAGGGATCTCCTCGAGATCGAGGGTTTCGTTCTTTATCGCGAACAGAGTGGGAGGACCGTCGCAAAAAAGGATTGTGTTTTCGCTGTGGCCAGCAATATGGTCCAACTCACAAATGCCCGGAAGGTAAATTACGTGTACTCCTATTGGGCGATGATGAAGATGATGCGCTTGAAGGAGATAAAGGGGTCTTACTGTCTGATGCGAATATGGTTTCATCGACAGACTCCATGCTTCCATCGGGCACTTGCAATGCTTTGGAATTTGCCGGTACTCTAGCTGCTCCGGAACATTCAGCTACTATGCGATTGGAAGGTACCTTGTTAGGGTCCTCAATATTTATGCTCGTTGATAGTGGAGCATCACACAATTTCATTTCTCGCCACTTAGTTCGTGCTTTGGGGTTGTCTTCGTCAAAATTCAGTGGTCTCCGAATCAAATTAGGCGATGGTCATTACGTGTTTGTTTCGGAACGATGTGTGGATCTTCCGATCACAATTGGTCCCTGTTCTTTCTCCATTGATGCCTTAGTTTTTGACACTGGATCTTTGGATTTCATTTTGGGATTTGAATGGCTGAGATCGTTAGGAGAGGTGGTACACGATTGGAAAAACTCACGGATGCGTTTCGAATTCAATGGCACTCAGGTCCAATTGCAGGGGCTTCCTACAGATCAAGCACCCTTGACAGCTTTGCATCAATGGTTGTCCATGGATGCTAGTTTCTTATTTCCCCCTACCAGTGATAAACCAGCTGATAATTCCTCCTTATTCTCCACTTATCAACAACCGGGGTTAGCTGCCTTACTACAACAATTTGCTTATCTTTTTCAGCCCCCGTCTACTCTACCACCAGTTCGTTCACATGATCACGGAATTGATCTAATCAGCAATACTCCAATTTGTGTACGCCCCTATCGTTATCCTTATGTCCAGAAAACTGAAATCGAACGTCAAGTTCGAGAGTTGTTGAGTATGGGGATGATCAGACCTAGTACAAGCGCTTTCTCAAGTCCCGTCATTCTAGTTCACAAAAAGGATAATACGTGGCGTATGTGCGTGGATTATCGCGCTCTAAACAACGCTACCATTCCTAATAAATACCCTATTCCCGTGGTCGAGGAACTCATCGATGAACTACATGGCTCTATTTTCTTTTCTAAACTTGACCTGAAATCAGGTTACAACCAAATTCGAATGCGCCCCGATAGCATAGAGAAGACAGCTTTTCATACTCATGATGGTATTACGAGTATCTCGTAATGCCGTTCGGTCTTATGAATGCCCCAGCCACGTTTCAGGCAGTGATGAATGATATTTTTCGACCTCTTTTACGACGTAAAGTTGTTATTTTTTTTGACGATATCTTAGTTCACAGCCCAACATGGGATGATCATCTATGTGACCTACAGGAAGTTTCAAATTCTATCAACTAATCACTTCAAAGTAAATGCTGCTAAATGTTGTTTCGGACAGGATTCCATTGATTATTTGGGACATGTTATTGATGGTAATGGGGTGACAATGGATCCGAAGAAGATCACAGCTGTTCTCGACTGGCCAATTCCAAAAACCATCAAAGCACTCCGAGGGTTCCTGGGTTTGACAGGGTACTACCGAAAGTTCGTTAGAAATTATGGAAGTATTGCTCGGCCTTTGACCGCTTTAACGAAGAAAGACTCTTTTGTTTGGACTTCAGCAGCCCAACAAGCTTTTGAACAACTAAAACATGCGCTGGTGTCTGCTCCCGTACTCGCGTTACCTGATTTTAATAGTCCTTTCGTTGTCGAATGCGATGCTTCCGGCTGTGGCATTGGAGCAGTTCTTATGCAGCATAAGAAACCAATTGCTTATTTCAGCAAAGCCCTAAGTGATCGAAATTTATCCAAGTCGGCCTATGAACGGGAGTTAATGGCCTTGGTATTAGCCGTGCAACACTGGCGACCTTATTTATTGGGTACAAAATTCATAGTTTGTACTGACCAAAAGAGTCTGAAATTCCTTCTTCAACAACGTATTTCTTCTTCCGATCAGCAGAATTGGGTGGTCAAACTGTTGGGGTACGATTTTGACATACAATATAAACCGGGACGCGAAAACCGTGCCGCAGACGCGCTGTCTCGTCGTGCTGATTCGGGTCAATTTAATCAAGTTCTTTCGTCTCCAATTTGGTTACATGGGGCTCTATTAATTGAGGAAGCTAAACAAGATGCCAGTCTTCAAGCGTTGGCTGCCAAATGTTTGTCCTCACCAGATGATCATCTAGGGTACACAATCAGACAGGGTGTTTTATTTTATCACAACAGACTGGTCATCTCTCGTCATTCAAAGTTTATTCCCGCCCTTTTACATGAATTTCATGTCACTGCAACGGGAGGTCATTCTGGATTCTACCGAACCTACCGTCGTTTGGCGGCAAATATCTATTGGGCAGGAATGACTACCACGATTAAGAACTTCATTCGTGAGTGTGATGTGTGCCAACGCTGCAAAGCCAGCACGGTGGCTCCCGGGGGCCTACTCCAACCATTAGACATCCCAGATTTGATTTGGGAAGATTTATCTATGGATTTTATAGCTGGTTTACCTCCTTCTAGATGCTTCACTGTGATATTCGTGGTGGTCGATCGCTTGTCTAAGTATGCCCACTTCATTCTCCTCAAGCACCCTTATACCGCCAAATCTGTGGCTGATATATTTGTCAAAGAAGTCATCCGTCACCATGGCATCCCAAAATCGATTGTTAGTGACAGAGACCCTTTATTTCTCAGCAAGTTTTGGCAAGAAATTTTTCGTTCCATGGGAACTAAACTTCAAATGAGTTCGGCCTATCATCCGGAGTCGGACGGACAAACGGAAGTTATTAACCGATGTTTGGAGGCTTATCTTCGTTGTTTTGCAGTGGACCAACCGAGAAATTGGTCTACTTGGTTACCTTGGGCTGAATTCTGGTACAATTCTACCTTTCATGACTCAACCGGAGTCACTCCTTTTGAAACCGTCTACGGTCGTCCCCCTCCTACTATTTTCCAGTTTCTTCCGGGAGAAATTCGGGTGGAAGCAGTTGCTCGTGAACTTCAAGACCATGATGAAGCATTAAAACAACTCAAGGTTCATCTTTCCAATGCTCAAAGCACAATGAAGTCACGAGCCGACAAACATCGACGCGATATCAACTTTTCAATTGGAGATTGGGTTTATCTCAAGTTGAAACCATACCGCCAACTTTCAGTTACCAATCGAATTCATCAAAAATTGGCAGCTAAGTTTTTTGGACCGTTTCAAATTGTGGATAAGATCGGACCTGTTGCTTACAAACTCAACCTTCCGGACACTTCCAAAATTCATCCGGTCTTCCACGTTTCATTATTATGAAAGCTGTATCGGGACCTGTCGAGGCTGTTTTACCTCCTGACTTCAATATCACAACTTCTGATCCTTTGTTGCCCAAATATATACTGGCCAATCGCGTTATTACTAATGGAACAAGTACTGTAGACCAGTGGTTGATACAATGGCAGGACCAAACAGTGGAGGAAGCCACGTGGGAAGATGTTGCATGGATTAAGGGCCAATTTCCTGATTTTAGTCTTGGGGACAAGACTGTTCTTGATGGGGCGGGCAATGATACAAATCAAGGAGGTCCTAAAGAACTATTAGTATATACTAGAAGGGGGAAAAGGGAAAGTGGCTAAATGTTGCCTTGAAGAGAAAGTTAGAATAAATAGAAAGGGAATATTGTATGACAGTTAGTGATGATTTTTTGAGTGCTAGTTAGTGGTCCTGACATTTGGGTCCAGGATTAGGGCATAGCCCTGGATTGTAATCGTTTCCTTTATTTCTTGTTATCTCAAATTCATCAAGCATTCCCTTTCTTATTCTTGTTCTTGCTATTTGTTTAATCCTTCTCATCTCCATCGTTTGTTGTTAATCCAAACCAAGCATAAACCCTATCAAAATATGATATTGTTCGGATAAGCATTTCAAAATATCTTAAGAACTGTGTTAAAAGAGCTGCGATTGTGCTAATTAAGAAACAGAGTTTACCCTTTTGATTGTTTGTCTCTATTAAATCTTTATCTTATTATAGCATGAATTGGATTACCTAGGAGTGCACCAACTCTTGTGCTCATTATTACTGCATGGTGATCTTAATGGTTTGTCCGCTATAATGGTTTTAGTAAAAATATTATGATATGGTTTAACATTTAAGATGTGACAATAATTTTTTTGGTAAAAAGATCCACACCGACCTATGTGTTCATAAACTTAAAAGTTACGATAAACCCATTTTTAATAAGAAGCCATGGTAATTATTCATTTTTCATTCACTTAGTATGTGAATATATTGGTAAATTTGGAATTAAAAGGATTAGCTAAACATGTCTTATGTGTGTCATGTCCATATACATCTTTCTAGTTTATAAAGTAATAATAATGTTCCTATAATAGTGTTCCTGTGTGTGTATGCCTACCTACAGATTTAGTGTCATCATTCTCTAATGGCTTTGGTTTAACAGTGATTTTATATACTCACATGCTGGTCAATGAGCAAGCAAGTGATGTCGTTTTTTCCTTAGATAAGGCAACAACTTTCTTATCACACAAACTGTGATTGGTACCACATCTCCTTTTAATTTGGTTGAATATTGAGAAGTCTAGGTGCATCCATTCTAGTCTCACTGCTGATTATAGTAAAGTTAAGATAATGACATACAAAGAAGTAACAAAAAGGTAAATTCATATGAATAGCCTAAGACCAAATAAATATCTCTATGTTATGGCCTTTTTGTGTAAAGTTTTCTTTGAGTTGCATGGGATTTTTTTAATGTTGTTATGTATGTTGGTTGTTGTGTGCATTTGTGGAGATTACAGGAGATGGTTGAGGTTTTGTGTAGTATTTAACAATTTCATAGTTGTTGACTTAATTTAAGAAATCAGTGAAGAAAATATATTTTGCTTTGTCAATGGGCCGTCATCTGTGGGTGCAATAAGCACCTTCAATGGATCAAAGGAAGTTGCTCTCGAAAATACAACATTGACCATGTGTGAATATTGGTCCAAGAAGATAGACGCCAATTCTTTTAAGTGATTGCCATTGGTTTTTGTTTATGGTTATTGAATAACACATTTTTTTCGAGAATTTCAGCCCTTTATGAACACAAATAGTAATTATTTACTATTGTGAACAAAATTAATTCTATGTATATACACTCAATGGCCAATAGATGTTCTAGTAATCACATGTGCCTATATAATTCTTGGTAGTAGTTGTGATATTAAGAGTCTAGTGCCATTGCATAGGCCAGAGCTTTGATTTATGTTACGAAGCAATATTACCTAAATATTTACCCTTTAAATTCAGGGTGGAATCCCATTGAAGTTCAATTGATTCAAGTGTTCAATAGGATATATGATATCTATATCACCTCTATTTTGTGCATGTGGAATCATAGAATAAGTGCTAAGATATGTGTTGCATTCTCTGGGGGTTAATTTTAGTACCATATCATTAATTTCATTATCAGCTTCTTTCTTAGTACAAACTATCGCTCTGTCAGATAATTTTTTTGCTGATGGGTTATTAAGAGCAATGTTATCATATATAAAACAAATTAAATCGTTAATTCCATTTCCTTGTGAATGTATGAGGAATTCTAGTGATATTTGAATGATTTTTACATTACGTGATGTTTATGTCACCTATTGCACCATCTCCAATGTCTAGTAACCATGATATGAAACATGAGGTTAACTATCTCTCTCTCTCTCTCTCTCTCTCTCCAATGCTTTTAGTATAGCGTGCTACTCACAAATTTTGATTTAGCCAATAGATTTTAAAGGAATCCAATAAATAAGACTTGGAAGAGTGGAGTCTATGATCTTTGAACATGACGCCCTAAGTTTTACATGATGTGTTTGTCTGAAGTCTCCACTGAGTAAAACGGATTTCTCGTCGAATAGTTCTAATGTTTGTCCCAATATATCTCTAAAAGTTCTATCAAGAGATTTGAAACATCAGTGGTCATTCATTGGTGCTTCGTCCCAAATTATAAGGGATGTCACTTTCAAAAGTTCAAACAATTAGGTTTTCTTATAATGTGGCATACAGACTCTTCAGTCAATTCTAGCGGTATCTAGAAGCGGGAGTGAGTGCTTCTTCCAGATGGAAAAATTAGTGAAGCAATTCCGGATGTTGTGATAGCTAACACAACTTTTCCAAGGGATCTAAGTGCAAAAATAATAGTTGTCCATAAAAAGGTTTTTCGCATTGGAATTTAGCACTGCATCATACACATGAAATTGGTCAAAATTTAGCAATGATTGTAGCTTAGAATGTTGTGTAGTCAATGCAGCCCTGTCGTAGCATTTTTCCTCCATAAGTAAAAGATTTTCTAACATTCCAAGCGCAACACCAAATGGTATATGGAAGCCATAGATAGCCAGTGATGTAGAAGCGGTGCTTGAGTTATGAAATACCTCAAGTTCATACAATACATGTTGTTGTAGGTTAGAGTCATTCACATCCATATCTTTATGGTTTGTGAGAGAATTCATACTTAAGAGTATGTCGTGTGACATATTTTTCCAGTGTTCCTCCTATATAACCAAAGGTCTTGTTATGTCACCAAATAGAAGCATATGTGCAAATAGAGATCTTAGCTATGATGATGTTGCCTAATTTGACACCTCTATGAAAGCCATTGCTTACTCCTCACCTATAAGCCCTAAGGCTTTGCATGTTGCTCAATATGTCAGGTGTGTGAAGCCTGATCTTGTGTCTATCTCAGTGTAAGGCCTACAACCCCTTTGGTGGCATAATAGCATCCTTAAGTAAAATTGTTTGCAAAAGTTGAATGTACATAAATGAGTCTACCAACTGTTGGGGTTCTATTTGATAGTATACAAAACCAATATTTTCTAGATTGTTCCCGTAAACATAATCCATATGGCAAAGATCTTGTATGTATGGATCTATTTGATTATTGTACAACCACTCTATCAAAGTAATTTTCCTAAATATAGGGTTATTGACAATGCTTTGCAATCACATGTTTTTTCCTGAATGTAACATTTTGCATGTTCTCTAGGTGCACAACAAGAAGTTGCATAAATGAATATCTATTATGAATTGGAAAGCTAAGAATCCTCCATGCCGTTTCATGTGAACATATAAACCTACCACCTAGAGAATTTTTTATTTCATTTATCGAAGCACTTGGTTGAATGGGCACGTTGGTTGACGTGTCATCTGCATTTGCAATGAAAAACTTGATAAGATCAAAACCCTTTGAGATGTATTTAAAAATATACTTTATCATCATGCTCCAACCGCAATTCTCAACATTTATGTTAGCATAATCGTAGGGTACAATATAGCCAATATCAAGTGGCACAACATTTTTGATAACATGTTGTCCGCCGGCATACTTTTTGTAATAAACATATCATTTTTTATTGAAGCGTGCATCGTTTCCATATGGCTTTGGAAAAGACTTGGAACATTTTCCATCATGCATGCATTAAGAATTCATTCTAGGTAAACCACATGGCTTGTGCATCATGCTCTTAGTAAAATTTTTATGAAGGGTAGGTTTAGCAGAGGGGTCTTGTATTTCAGTTGTGATATATCTATCTACATCTGCTACGTAACATATCTTGTATGGTGTAGTAACTTATAGTAATGTGTGACAATGTGAAAGACCTATCTTTTGAAACTCAATTGTGTACAACTTTACATAAGGAACTAACAATCATGATGTCAGAATAATGGTTTATTGTTGAGTATAAAAAGAAATTAGGAAATCTAGGTAGTTGCTTGCCCGCAGCTACTTGTCCAAAATTAAAACCCGGTAATAATGAAAAATTCTTTAGGCAGATGTTATCCTTCAATGCATAAGTTTATACCGTTTTCTGGATTTTTGGTATTAAATTGAGTTTGTAAAATTAAATGAACAAGTGATGCATCGTTACTAATGCATTCACATAATAACCATTTTACAAAACATGTGTTGTTAAACAAAATGATTTGATCAGGATTGTATTTTGATTTATTATAAATCAATTTCGAAGCTTTTAAACTACATTTAATAGTAACACTATTAGCAGCAAAAAACACTGCAAAAAAAATAAACACTTTCAATATAATAATAACTAACAATTTAATATTATAATACTAAACTTAAGTAAAAATGGTAAACTAAAACTAACCTCTTTCTTCATCGACTTAACTCTTTAAAAATAATTTTCTTTTAGAATATATTATTTTTACAAACTTATCGAAAGACAAGCAGTTTGTTTTTCACAAATTTTTGTGTCCCACATGGTCCCCTTATCTCTTTATATAGCTCATCACCCTCATTAATGCTCCTCGCTTCATACACCATGTTCCTCGCTGAGTTGGCGAGGGGGATGTCAAATCCCTCGCCTAGAAGACCATGTTTGTTGAGACAGATTAGGCTGGTGCAACCAAAACAACACTTGAAATAATTTTTGGTATAACTGATAAAGACTTCCGAAGGAATGATTAAGTAAAAGACCTTCCGAAGAAGGAACTCTATCTTCGAAAGACAAAGTGAAGCTATCTTCCAAAGACAATCAATTGGAAGACTTCAAGGCAAAAAATTTCCAAAGTATAAAGACTTGAAGATTAGCAGAAGTCTCGGAAGAAGTAGGCTCTTCCGAAGTATAAGTGGCTTCGGAAGAACTGAAGAACCTACTATGAACTAGTGGATATTAGTATGGTCCTTCTGACAAGACGTTGCAACCTTTGAAATACTGCATGGTGTTTTCCCACGCCCATGTAGTTGATCATACTTTATTTAGTGTTCATTGTTTCAGTTAGTACAGTTACTAACTTTAGTTGGTAACAAAAAGGTAAGTCATGGACCTGCTATTACTACCTTATCTAGGATAGTATTTTATCTTAGATACCTTACTACTAGCAATGTAGTATTTGTTTAGTAGTAATTTTCCAATTGGTAATCTAAGTATAACCGGCTGTAGATAGTAGTATATATAGTTCTCATTGTAAACTGAGTTGTATGCTTGTAAGAGTCTTGTAAACTTTAAGTTGAGAAGTAATATATACAAGTACCTTGAAAATCATCTCTTGTGTCTTGTTTTCTTATTATATAATTATCAACTCTTAAAGGATTCTGCTTCATCGTTGAGTGTAATTTAGTGAGTTCAAGAGAGAATACTTGTGTTGAGTGACCTAAACCGATCCTGCAATTGGTATCAGAGCATTCCAGGCTCTTTATTGTGAGATCTTACCATCCCAAATCACCTTGTCTTTTTACTCATACACTCACCTCACTCAAAATGGCCATCAACTAGAAATCATTTGAGTCTGAAATGGGAACGATGAGTAAAGCTCCTATCATCACCCCTAATAAGTTCAGATCTTGGTGTATGCGCATTGAAGGTTTCATTAAGTATTAAGATGGCAAAATATGGAGCTTACAATCCAAAAGTGGCAGCACCGGCTGGTAATGGTGACATGATCGAGAAAGCCGTTGAAGACTACTTAGATGAAGACTCCAAGAGAATGGACATCGATAGCAAAGCCATGACTGTACTGCTTACAGCCATACCAAACTCCATAATGGTAGGCTTTGAGCACTGTAGTCAGCTAAAGAACTCTTTGATGCTTTGACATTGATGTATTGTGGTTCCAATAAGTCAAAGAAAGATTCCATGAAGTAGCAGTTTGAAAACTTCACCTACATTGCTGGAGAGACCCTCAGCCAACAATAATTCAGGTATATGGATCTTATTTCATCACTTTAGTCTATAAGAGTGACTCTTGAGAAAAAAGATTTATCAAGGAAGTTCATGAGTGCACTTCCTCAGGAGTGGACTTTCTATTGTGTCTCTATCAAGAGGACAGATAATTTGAACACTCTCACAATGACTAAACTATACAACATTCTTGATAAATACCGGGTAGAGATGGAGACTCAGAAAGGCCACCAGATGAGCAGAACCTCTTCTTCTTCTGCTAGTAATACTTTTGTTGTTGCTAAAGGATCAAGACCCCAGCCCCAGCAGTACCTGACTTACTCTTAGCAGCAATCATGTTCTTCTGGGCCATACATCACTTTTCCTGAGACACCAAGGTCTCAACAGGCTCAATCAAGTCCCTTCCCGCACAATTGTGCCTTTGTTTCAGGAAATGAGCATTCTAGTGACTTTCAGTTTTGCTTTGACGATCTAGAATGCTTTAGCCCAGATGATGTTGAATACATGGACATCGTCCAACAAATGGCTCTGCTGACTTATAGAGCAAAGAAGTTCTTTAAAAGAACTAGAAGGCAGTTCCCTCAAAACCCAATCAACAGCAAATTTGGGTTTGACAAAACAAAGGCCAAGTGCTACAACTGCAATCAACTTGGTCATTTTGCCAGGAAATGCAAAGCTCCAAAACCAAATCCAGGAGCCACTCAAGCCTCCACACATCCGGCCACACATAAAGCTACTACAAAGTCAACTGAACAACAAACTGTTGTTGTTGCTCAAGAAGTTGACTGGAGCTTCATGGTGCAAGATGTGACCCCTGCTCTAGCACTCATGGCTGGAACAGATGATAGCAAGGTATATGAACATCTCTGTACTCCAGCTTGTATTGCTAAAGTCAAATTGTATCAGGACTATAACATGGAAATCAAATCTGTTATTAAGTCCTTAAACATCTTAAAATCTTATTTTAAAAGGGTAGAAACTGACTGACTGGGTGTGAGATTGATATACTCACTAGGACCGAATATGATGATTGAGTCAATGATTGTATGGCGGAATCAAACAATCAAGGAACATTGAATGCAAGAAATACTCATAAATGCTCTTTGTATTAATGACGGTGATCGGTTACAATGAATGCTAGGGTTTGAGCATTAAACAATAACAAAACACCTTTCGAACAGAATATTCTGATTGTCTAAGATTCCTGTCAAAAGTCACCTCATATACGAGGTTTTCTATTCTATTTATAGGCTGACAAGATGCCTTTTGCAAAATGACTAAACTACCCCTGACCTATACATCAGAACTAAAGTCTTAGTCTTCATTAGCATTTCTTTGTTCCATCCGCATTAACTAATGCGGATGAGTTGTACTTGATCAACATTTCTTCTTTTGTCTTCAGCATTAGTGTTTGGTCATCAGCATTGACAAATGCGGATGAGCAAACACACATACGCATTTTTTGTTGGGCATCCGCATTAGTTAATGCGGATGTACAAGACTTGTTAGCATTTCTTCTAGGCTATTCACATTTGTTAATGCGGAAGAACAAACACTTGTCAGCATTTGTTTTATGACTTCTGCATATACAAATGCAGTTAGCCAACACTTGTTCTTCTCAGCAGATTCTTCATCCGCATTGGTTCTTGGATTTGTGAGATTTCCAGCAGAACAACCATCAACTCACCAATTGAATTGGCATGTATGATCCTTTCAGGGTCCAACAATACTCCCCCTATGGATTATACAGCCTATGTTCTTCAATGGTTTGGAGGTGGTTGAGGTTGTGAGGATTCTGTTGGGTCTTGTGCAGTTGGAGAGGAGACCAGGGGATCAGTGAGAGATGGATCCAGAATAGCCTTTATCATATTGACAAAGTCAGTGGCTTCAGACATCCTTTCTCTGCTTAGCACATGAATCTTCATCTGGCTCATATTGTAGATGGCTTCAATGGGTAACTTTCTCAGTGAGATGGGCTCCCAGATGGCTACGGTTGACAGCCCATCCCTGTGAATCAAGAGATAACCATCCACATCTACCTCTAACTTCACAATATTCCCCAGCTACAGAGGAGTTTTCTTCTTTTTCCTTTGTTCTCTCTTAGCTTTTATTCTGTCATAAGCCAATTTTAAAAGCTTAATGCACTTTAAAAAGAAGTGCATGTCTTCTTCTCCCAACTTATTGGCTATCTCTCTAAAGTGTCTGGTGTATATGTAGTGGATATAGGATTCATCTAACAGTCTCACTTCATATCCACTGAACAGTCTAATCTCAGCACCTTTCTTTCCTCCCCATCTTCTCTCAATTACTAGCTCATAAGTCTTTTCATCATAATAAACATTAGAAATTGGAGTGGAGGAATGAGTGTCTGACACCATCTTTCTCTTTAAAGACTCAGTTGGTTTCACTTTTAGCTCTGGAAACACAACTTCTTCTGCTGGTTTTGTCCTTTTCTTTTCAAGTGGGTTGATGAAGGATCTATCTTTCCTCATGCAGATAGCCTTCAGAGATTTGAAGTTGTCTGTTCTCTTAAACATTTTGAGAATCCCTTCAAACTCATATCCCCTGAACATAGCCTTATGGTTTATCAGTTCCAAATTGGCTAGTTCCTTCAAGTCATGAATCTCCAGGGCATTTACAAGAGTAGAGTACTCTATAAAGAATTGCACCAGCCCTGAGATCCTTTTAACCATAAACATGTTCCAGTCACTGTCGTACTTCCAGGCAATAATCTTCTTATCAGTCTTGCCTTTGGGAGTAGACACACCTTTAATCATCTCTGCAGTGGTCAGACCTTCTTGTGTAAAACAGGTGCCAACACGTCATGATCTTTGTGGGTGAGCTGCATGTCTTCAGCTAACATTCTGGTTCTAGGCTTCTTATTGAGAATTTCTTCTTCCAGTTTCTTAAGCTTTTCTTTCTTCTCATTATTCAGTCTAAGGATGGCAGCCCTTAGTGAATTTGTCTTCATGTTACCAAGTTTTCTATTTGTGAACCCTTGACTAGAGAGATAATCCTTAATTTCTCTATGAGACATGTTGTAGGGATCAGGATACAATGAGTGAGGAGTAGATGTCTACTTTTTCATGGTGGATAATATGGGCATTGAAGCTTTGGGAGAAAGAGTCTTCTCATACTCAGTCTCATAGGTGGGGTCTAGCAGCTTGTTTAGTTTTTCTTCTTCTGCCTTCATCCCCTCATAAGTCATACCAAACACTTCATCTGGGTCATATCCATGATTAATTAGAAACATGGCTTTTACCATCAGATCATCAGTCTGTTCCTTTTCTACCATCTCTTGAACTGATTTTTCCTCCTGCATAGGGCTATCAACTGCTATTGGTTCATCTACCACATAGCCACCCTTAATTTCACCCTCTTCAAGGTCTACAAAATCACCTTTTTCTTTCAGTTGAGCTTCAGCCTGCTCATGTTCTTCTAAAAATTCAGAAATAGCTGCAAGGCTTCTGGGATCATCCTTTTTACTTTTCTTGCTTGGTTCTTCTTCTACTATTGGCCTTTTTCCCTTAGCCTTCTCTGATAAATACTTCCTCCTCCTGGTATATGTTTGCATTGATGGACAACGGAGGTTTCAGGCTGTTCAGCTTCTTGAGGCGATTTTTCAGCCTTTGACTGTTCTGGTTCATGAATGGCAGCAGCTGATTCTTCTTTCTCATGTTGTTAATTCACATAGTCGTTTAATCAGCTCCTTTTGTTATTCAGTAAGTGATACAGCAGGCACCAGTTGCATGCTTAACTCCTTCTCAAGAGGAAGTGGAGATTGAGGAATGACAACTATAGGTTCAGCACCAGTTCTCTGTTCAGCTATGAAGTCCCACAAATCATCATCAATGATAAATTCTTCAGCTATGAAGCCATCAAGATCTTTAATCATATCACTGAATTTTGTCTCTTCAGTGCTCATATTAGTTGTTTTCTCTGAATAGATGACCATTTCCAGACTAGTCTCATCATGCTTTATCTCACTTGTTTCTTCTCCCTTCTCAGTCTCAGAGAATCTCATTTTTTTAGCAGAAGGAGAGTCATTACTGCTCTCTCCTGATGAGCTCTCAGAGGCAGCTTCTTTTTCATTGAGACTCTTTCTTTTCTTATCACCTTTTCTCAACTCTTCCTTAGCTTCTCTTCTGATTTCAACAATCAGATCCAGTTCAGATACTCTCTTGTTTAGGCTTTCAACCTGGTTCTGCAAGTCAATAATGATGTCAGCTTGTTCTTCAATCAATCCTTCTTGTTCTTCCATAGCAATAGTCTGAATTGCTAAAGTGTCCACATGACCACTTATTTCTTCTCTTGATTGATGAAGAGCAGCCTTTAATTTTTCAATCTCTTCATCTTTCTCTTTCTTTTCAGCCTCATGTTTCTCTTTCATCTCTTTTAATTCATTCTCCTTTTCATCTAGTTCCAAAAGTCTGTCTTGAATGATACCAGATCTTCTATTGAGTAGTTTTTCCATCTTGGCTACCTTTTGCATTAATTCAGAAATTAACTCATCCTTCTCATCAGGTTTGTTAACTCCAGATTCTGCATAACTTTCAGAAGGAGCAGCCTCTGAAATAGCTTGCCTAACAGGCATCTGTCTATGATGATCATCATCATCAGATGATGATTTTGATTCCTCTGAAGAGCTGGCAGAGTCACCATACTCAACAGGTTCAGTAGAAGCAGGGGATGACTATTTAGGAGATTCAGGTGACTGATGGGTTGGAGAAACATGTGGTGAGTGTATGGGTGATATATGTTGAGAGATGATGGGTTGTAATTGTGGTGATGGGATTGGTAGTCTTTGTGGTGATGGGATAGGTGAGGGCATGAAAGGTGAGGCTATATCAGCTTCATGAATAGACGGCCCAGTGTGAAGATCACCCCCTTCATCAACCTGGGGTGACACTGACCTCTGTCCTTCATCCTTTTCAACAACTTGCTCATCAGCAATTTGCTGATCATGAGCAGCTGGTTCTTCTTCCGGAATTGTCTCATTAACTGGAGCCTCTTGTTCTTCACCATGTTCTTCTGGATTAATCTGTTGAAGCATCCAGGGTAATAAAGGAACAAAGACTCCACTATAGAAATTCCTTGGATCTCTTTTCTTGAAATACTTGTATGACTTGGCATTATAATGAGGAATATCTAGAACAGGTCCTTCAAGTGCAATGTCAGGAAATCCTTCATTAATAAGACATTGTAAGAACCTTGGATACATCAGGAGCATATGTCTTCTCCCTTCCTGAATGTTTGATATTAGACCATTGAACACATAGGCAGACATGTTAAATGGTCTGTTGGTGCATAAAGCACATATGGCAGATGAAGTAGTCACTGGAATGTCATTCCATCCTGTCTTCCTTTTTAACAAACAGTGTTGGTAGAGATGAATGAGGAACCTCCATTGCAAATCAACTAACCCTTTTACTATCTGCTTCCCTTCATATCCTCTCTCATATCCAATGTTGGCAAAGAAAGTAGTGATTTCATCATCTTCAAGCTCTAGAAGATTTTGGCATCATCACCAAAGTGCAGACACTGTCTCACAGTTTGTTCAGTGATGGCTAATGTGTGGTCATCAGATATTCTTCCCAAGTCCTTACACCCTCTATCTCTATTACCTCAGCAGTGCTCCAGAAAAGACCTTATGAATCTCTCATAAATGACTGGTCTAACTATGATTGCATGTCTTTAAGACCTTCTGCCTCGGGTACATCAGGGTCAAACTAACCACTGACATTATGGAGCTTGCTCCAGGTGAGATTAGCCATGTACCCTGCATTAGAGGCATATGAATTAGTTGTTATGATAATACTTATCAAAATGTAAAAGTAAACTTTTTCAGTTTGACTTTTGATAGTCAAACTTGACTGTTTACAAGTACTGTTTCATAGGAATCATTCCTAAGTTTGATGTAATCATGAATAATTGCTATTATTTTGCTTTTCATGTTTGGGGAGATTAAATTTGTTGTTTTTAACCTCTTTTCAGCTCTTATACTCAAGATTTGATTTCAACATTTTCATCTTTTGTTATGCTCTGTTCATACGATGAACATACTTTGAATTTCACTGGATGATTGTTATTCTTCTTAGTTAACAAACTCATTGTAGTCGAAAATGATTATCATGACTAGATTAAAGTCTGATTTAGAGTTTCAATTCTTGACCTAGGGTTCTAAGTTCATCATCAGTTCAAAAGTCCGATTTTAGGTCACACAATTTTCGGTCACGAAATTCAAGATTTTCACCTTTCGTTCGATACTACTGTTGTTGTGAATCAAACGTGAGGACTGATCAGATGAGATGATAAGTAGAACATAAGTTTGTTGATGGTGATGATGATTGATGAAGAACAGTGATTTTCGCTCGTCGCACTTTAAAGTCTCTCAAATTTGAAAATTATTAAATGACCTTTTGAAATGGCTTTACATAGTCAACTAATGTCTTTTACAAGTTATTACAAGTGTGGGAAGACAAATGCGGTCAATTTTTAAGTTCACTGTAGCAAATGCGGAAGAATGTTGTTCATCAGCATTTGTGTACTGTTACAAATTCGGAAGTGGAAGACTTGAGAAGAAAGTTACTTAGCATTTGTTAACTGTAGCAAATGCGGTTGAACAAAGTTACTTAGCATTTGTTCACTGTAACAAATGCGGTTGAACAAAGTTTGTTCAGCATTTGTTCATTGTTACAAATGCGGCTGAACCAAATTTTGTTCGCATTTGTTCACTGTAACAAATGCGGTAAAGTAAAATTCCTCTATTCACATTTACTTCAACAAATGCGGCTGAACAAACAGTTGCCCGCATTTCTTCACTTTTCATCATCATGACAGAAGAGATTAAGCACTTGTTTATTCATTTTTGATACCCATAAAATGAGTAAAAAGAAATGTGACAGTACAAAAGTTTACCACATAAACAAATGCGGTAAAACACTTTTGTCCACATAGGTTTTTAACACCAAACTTTTTATGTATACTTGTTTGACACAAATGCGGTAGGGTGAAGTCCTTGTCCGAATTAGTTTCACTTTGTTTTAAATGACATAAACATTTACCCTGCATTCGTTATATGCATGGGTTACCTTCACCCGCATTAACCAATGCACTTACCTGCATTAAATTTTGAACTTGAATCAAAACTTAATGTTTCTAAAGACATGTTATTTCTGTTTTTCAGACTTTTCTTTCTTGTTATGAAGACTTGTCTCTGATTGACTTATGACTTATGAAGTTGATGGGGTTGTCAATTCTTGCTTGGATTGACTTGTATATCAGAATTAATAGAAGTTTCCCATTTTCTGACTGGTATTGGTCTTCTTATGCTTCCCTAAAATATGCATAAGCTGAGATAATATAGTATAACTTTTGCACCAACACAGTCAGTTCCTTTTTAATTTGTTTTAAAGGTTTTGAAAATGGTAAATATTTATACAAACTGATCAAAATTTTAAATTACTCCCCCTAAAGTTTATATCCATAATTAGATAGAAACTTTAAAGATTTAAAACTTTTGAACATGAAATATTTTTGATGTTTTTGTTTTCTGATTTACATACGAAGAGGAGGTATACCTTTTATTCGGATCATATCAATCTTTCATTACACATGTGCACCCTTTTTGTTAGTAACATAGACATGTTTATGAACTTATTGATTGAAGGTATGTTTGTCCTCTTAAACTCATACCTGATTGTTTATCATGTTTTGGTTGTTTTGATTATTCAACATGTACCTCACACACAAAAGCATGGAATGATCAACCATTCTCATGTAATGCATGGTAGAACTTTTTTATAACTTTCTTGACCAGGTCATTTAAAGTATGAAATCTTATTTTCACTGATCCTCATTGGGATTCTTTTACTTGATCCTTTCCATGATTTGATCCTCATTGGGATTCTTTTTCACTTCACTTTGGAAGGTTTATCCATAATGGGATTCTTTTTGTACATTGACAAGGAATGTAATCTTTTATTGATTCATCCAATTTGGATGTGTTCCTCATTGGGAATCTTTTGGATCATTACATCAGCACTATGTGCTTGTTTCTTCAGGTCTTTGCTCAGCAAAACAGAGAAGAAACTGATGTTTGTGAAAGAGATTCATAGAATATCATTACCTGGTGTGTTTAGGTTACTACACACACATACACTTGAATAAGCCAACGCATACATGTACTCTGATATGAGTGTTTCACAATTGAATAAGTTTTTAATTCATCACAGCATGTATCTTCTTTTCCAAGTTGAGCCTACCCACACATCAGGTAAGTCATGTCAGTCTTTCAAGATTTGAATTTAAGCATAGTGAATGATATAACGACTGTAATTATATCATTTCCCAAAAGTATTCATCGTTTTCTTCTTTAAAATTTATTTCTTTTTGTGATTTTCTAAATTTTGAAATTGTTTTTTTATTTTATTCAAGGTTAATCATGCCAATTGACTGAACTAGATATTCAAACCTACTAGGTTCAAATGCCTTGGTGAATAAATCAGCTAATTGATTTTCAGTTGGAACTTGAATCAATTTGATTAACCCTTTTTCAGCACAGTCTCTCAAAAAAATGATATCTAATTTCAATATATTTTGTTTTTGAGTGATGAACTGGATTATTGGTAATAAAAACAGTTGTTGTGTTGTCAATATGAATTTGAGTGTGCAAGAAGTTAAAACCATAATCAAGCATCTGGTTTTGAAATCCAGAGAACTTGAGAGCAGCAAGCTGATGCTGCAATGTACTCAACTTCTGCTGTTGAAACAGATATGTTTGTCTGCTTCTTGCACTGCCAAGAGACCAGTCTGAGACCAAGAAATTGACAACCGCCAGAAGTGGACTTCCTATTGAACTTACATCCCCCATAATCACTGTCAGTGTAAGCATAGAGATTGAAGTCTCCTTCCTTTGGATACCATAATCCAAAAGCAGGCTTGCCCTTAAGGTTGAATATCCTCTTGACAGCATTTACATGAGATTCTTTAGGATCAGTGATATCTGGCACACACACAAACACCAAACAAAATGTCAGGCCTACTGGCTGTTAGATACATAAGTGAACCAATTATGGATCGATAGTGAGTCTGATCCACTGATTTGCGTTCTGGATCTGGAACTATCTTCACTTTAGTATCAACAGGCGTTCTGATAGACTGACAGTCAGCAAGGTGGAATTTCTTCAACATTGTTTCTACATATTTTGATTGATTGATGAAGACTCCATCTGCAGTCTGTTTTTCTTGCACTCCTAAAAAGAATGTAAGTTCCCCCATTGCACTCATTTGAAACTTTGAATGCATAAGGTCTTCAAATTTTTTGCATAGTAGCTTGTTTGTTGAGCCAAAAATAATATCATCCACATAGATCTAGACCAGCAACATGTCTCTTCCTTTTCTCTTTCTGAAGAGAGTCTGGTCAATCTTTCCTCTTTCATATCCATGTTCAAGTGATAGAGTCTCATACCACTTTCTCGAAGCTTGGTGAAGACCATACAAGGCTTTGTCAAGCTTGTACACTCTGTGAGGGAAATCAGGATCTTCAAAACCGGGTGGTTGACTCACATAGACTTCTTTAGCAATCGTTCCATAAAGAAAAGCACACTTCACATCCATTTGATAAACAATAAACTTCATGGATGCTGAATATGCAAGAAAGATTCTTATTGCTTCTAATCTGGCAACAGGTGCAAACACTTCGTCATAATCAATTCCTTCTTCTTGTGTATATCCCTGTGCCACTAGTCTTGCTTTATTTTTTATGACAATCCCTCTATCATCAGTTTTGTTTCTGTACAGCCATCTGGTACCTATAGGATATTGACCTTCAGGAAGATCTACCAGTTGCCATACTTCTTGCTTTTTGAACTGAAGCAATTCTTCCTGCGTTGCTTCAATCCAACTGTTATCTTGGAGAGCCTCTTTGATATTCTTGGGTACTATTTGACACAGAAAGCATGAAAACAAACAGATGTTTGCAATACTTGACTTGCTTCTTGTCACCCGTTCATTAAGTTCACCAATAATGCTTTCTACTGGATGATTCTTGTGTATTCTGGTGGTTGGAATTGAGTCACCAGCAATGGTTACATCAAGATTGGAGACATTCAGATCATCTTGGTGTGAGGCACCTTCATCTTGTACTGTTGGGGAGTTATGAAGATAATCAGAATCTGATTGAGTGACTGTTTCAGCATTAGCAGCACTTTCATTGCTTCCATCATTAGAGTTTCTTTCTGTTTCAACTGGAGGTGTAGCTTGATCTTGATTTCTTACTTCAGTCGATGGGTCTTCTGAAGGTGATGGTAACAAGCTGGGACCAGTTTCAGTTGAAACACTTTGATCTTGAGATGATTGTCTGACAGGATCAGCTTGTAGTGGAACATCTTCATTCAGTTGCTCAGTAGAGGCAGGAGGAATCATTGGAAGGTCATCTCTTCTTTCTACACCTGAGGAAGGTTCAGCTGAATGTATATTTCCTGCAACAGACAAGTAGAATTGATCAAAAGATTTTGTATTTGAGTCAATATCAAACAACCAGTCGGGACCATTTGTAGATTTGGGAAATGAATGTTCCTTGAATTGAAATTTGTTGATTCATCAATAATGTTTAATCTAGGATTAAACACTCTGTAAGCCTTTGAAACAGAAGAATAACCTACAAAGAATCCTTCATCAGACTTAGATGAAAATCTTCCCAAATAGTCTCGGGTGTTTAATATTGAGACAGGACTACCAAATGACTTGAAAAATCCAATAAATGGTTTTCTGTGAAAAAGTAGTTCATATGGAGTCTTGTTGCTTTCTTTTACAATTAGAATTCTATTTTGCACAAAGCACGATGTGTTAACTGCTTCTGGCCAAAAGGTTATTAGTAGTTTAGCATCGGCTAGCATTGTCCTTGCTGCTTCAATTAGTGTTTTATTCCTCCTTTCAGCTACCCCATTTTGTTGGGAGTTCTAGCTGCACTAAATTGATGAGCAATGCCTTTGGTTGCACAAAATGAACTCATATCTTCATTCTTAAATTCTGTCCCATTATCACTTCTGATTGTTTTGATCTTATGATCAAGTGGATTTTTAATTTTGTGATAAAATATTTTATTATTTGGGACGCTTCGTTTTTATGAAGTAAAAAAGAAAACCCATGTAAATCTTGAAAAGTCATCAATGATCACCAAACAATATTGTTTCTTTCCAAAACTCATAACATGAGTTGGACCAAAAAGATCCATATGAAGTAGCTTCAATGGAGAATTGTTTGTGTTCACCAGCTTTGGCTTGTGGGAAGACTTATGTTGTTTCCCTTTGAGACACGCAGAACAGTGATCAATAAAATGAAATTCCTTTTGGGGTAAACCAATGACATGGTTTCCCTTGACCAGTCTGTTCATGTTTTTGAACTTTCTGTGTCCCAAACGTCTGTGCCAAAGCTGTGACTCATCAAAAGATGCTTTTGACAGAAGACGTGTTTCTTCTTTTGGAATGGCAAAATTGAGGTTTAACACATATGTGTTATTCTTCCTCGGAGTCTTCAAGACAACCCATTATTTAGGAATTTAAAATCCTGGTTTTAGAATGTAGCAATGAGTGTCAGTGAAGTGAGTTGAATATTTCTTGTCACAGATCTGAGACACGCTGAGTAGATTGAAATTCAGTTGTTCACAGTAGTTCACTCTGTCAAAGCTAAGCACCCCATTAGTCACAGATCCTTCACCAGTGATTCTGCCACCTTGTGAATCTCCTCCGAATGCTACAGTAGTTCCTTGTATATGCTTGAATTCATGAAGGAGGGAACGATCTCCAGTCATGTGTCGGGAGCATCCACTGTCCACATACCATAAGCTGTTGGACCTGTATGAATGACCCTGCAAGCACAAATGAACTAATTAGAATGTGAAACCCAAGCCATGATGGTCTTGGGTTTACCGTTCCTGTCCATAATGGTAACTTCTTGATACTTTCCTCTAAACTGAGACTTAGAGGACGGAGTTCTGGGAGATTTCTGATGATATTTTGCTTGTTTCATCTCATCAATTTCCTTTGAAGAATCAGACGAATATTGAAACCTTTGGTCCCTATTCCTTTGAAGAAATCTGACCCGTTTTTGATCATTAAACATCATTTTTGGTTGATTATTATGAAAAAGACTTCTGATCTTAGGTTTCACATAGGATATTGGTGAGATGGGTTTGTTTTGTGGAATTCTCAATCCTTTTTGTTTGAAGTGACAATCAGATGTATTGTGGTTGGTCATATCACAGACTGAACAATATTTATTGAAATAGCAGTTTTTGGTGGAATGATTGTTCATGTCACAGATAGAGCAGTATTGATTGAAATAGCACTTATCTGTACTGTGATTAGACATTTCACACACATCACAATACAAGTGATTGTCTCTTGAAGCTGACCTTGAAGTTGAGGACTCAGTAGGTTTACCTATTTTCAACTGAGTCTCAACCTTTGACTTTGGTGAGGAAGCAAGATCAACCCTTTTAGTAGCTTGTTTCACAACACTACTAGGTTTGTCTTTTCTGAATTGTTTTTGCTTCCTTACCCTTCTTCTTACTTCTGATTCTAATTGATTCACATGGTCTTTGTTACAAATGTCAAAACCAACTCCGTGTTTAAATTTTGAGGGTTGGGGATCTGAATTGGTTTTTGTTTTTGACACAATAGAAATCTAGTTTTGCTTGGTCAGTGAAACTTTGTCTAATTTGCTTGAATTTTTTGGAGATTTAATCTCATAATCAGAACTGCTTTCAGCAGAAGGTTTCACGAAAGCCACAATTTTCTTCTTTTCTTTTGAAATTGCAGGTATAAATTTCACAAATAGGACAATTGCTTTAATTGGGCTTGGTGGTTTGATAACTTTCACTGTCTTGTCTGAACACTCCTTAATTTTAATTAGGTAACCTAGTTTAATTTTCTCCTTATTTGTTTCAATATACACATCTGGTTTATTTTGAGGATTAGTGATTTGTTTTACTATTTATTTTGATTCAATAGTGATAGGTTTATTTTCTTGTTTGAGTGTGACAGATTCAGGCATGACAGTGTAGTTATCATTGTAAAGTGGAGGACAAGAATTATATCCAATCCCAGTCATATCCTTGGGATCCTTCTGTGAGTCTAGCATCTCTTGCAGCTTGACTGAAGACGTTTGAAACTTTTCAAGTTTCATTTCAGTAAGTGATTGTGTAGCTTTTGATTGAGCTAACTTTTCAATCAGTTGCTCATTCTTAGCTGCAAGAGTGTACTTTTCTCCATGCAATTTTTCAATGTCAGAGATGAGAGATTTGATTTTTATTTTAAAGCCTTTAATTTCTCTTTTCAGCATCTCTGACTTGACTGATTATGCTCACGATAACCTTGCAGTTCAGAAATACATTTATCACTACAAAGGTTGGATTTTACCTCAGATGGCATAGGAGTTGGACCATCATTGATGTGAGCCATGAGTGCATGATTCTGAAAACTGAGGTTTTACTTCCTCTGCATACAAACTCCAATCACACACTCCATCTTGTCTGATGACAAGAGCATTTGTAGACGCCTGAACTCTTCCATGTGCTTGATTTGTCAGTAGTGGCTGACTCTGATAAGGTTGCTAATGTTGTGATTGTTGGTGATGATACTGTTGTTGTTGATGGTTGGAGTGAAAGCTTGTGCTTGGTTGTGTAGATGACTGACCCTGAGAGTTTCTTTGGAATGAGTTGTTGTTTCTTCTAGGAGCATTGCACTCTCTGGAGAAGTGACCAGTTACACCACACTTGAAACACTTTACATTGGATTTATCATATCCAAGTTTGGTGTTTTCATTTAGATTAAGTTGTCTCCCTTTACTGAAAAACTTCTTGGCTCTCATTGCTGTCATAGCCATTGCCATTGCAGATCCATTTCTTCCACATCATCTGGATCCATTTCTTCCAAGTCTTCTTGAATCAAATGACCAGAAGTGAGTCTGCCTCCCAGGTAAGCTTCAAAACTAGCAACAAATGCATTGTAAGTTGCCTTTTGCTCTTCTGATCTTAGGTCTTCATGGGTATTTGAAGGAGTGGCAGTAAACCCAGTTGGTTGAGATGATGTTGATGGCTTGCTTGGTGTTGATGCTGCAAAGAAACCGGTTGTGTTCACTTGATCTCTTGGAGAGAGAAAATCATCATCCTCAATGATGAATGCATTTTCCACAGAGTGAGTTTCTGATGGAAATTTGTAAGCTTCAATAACTCGAGGTCCACCAAGGTTCCTGCTCCTTTCATCCAATTCAAGAGCTTCTACTTTGGCAATCATGATATCCAAGGTGGTACTCTCTAGATCAAGAATGATTTTTAGCATTTTGACATTTTGTTTCTAACTTTCTGGAAGGTTGTGAAGCATCTTCTTGTTTAATTCTTTGACTTTGTATGTCACTCCCATGATCTCTAAATCATTCACTAGTTGCACAAATCTATGCAGCTGTTTAGAGATGGATTCCCCCTTGGAGTGATGAAAAGTTTCATATTGATTAACAAGTTTGTCCTTGTTAATTTCAGCCACTTCACTGCTTCCTTCACACATTATCAGCAATGCATCCCATACAGCTTTAGCAGTTCCATACTTTTCAAGCCTTTTTAGCACATCCATTTTCAGTGCTTGAGTGAGTATAGAGTAAGCTTTTAGATCAACCTTTATCTTCTTGTAGTCATCATCATCAAGAGTGAGATCTTCAATGGGTATCCTTGTGGTTTTGTAGAGTGCAGCCTGATCAGCAGACAGTGTCACAGGAATGTGTGGCCCTTTGCATATTGAAATCCAGTAGTCAGGATCTACACCTGTAATATAGTTCATGAATCTGATTTTCCATTGCTTAAACTCAGATTTGTGTTTAAGCATGGGAAGTTTTGGAGTGTGACCAAGTTAAGAGAAATTATGTGAATCCATTTAATAAGTTGTTTTTAACTTGTTTGAATAATGATTAGAATGTTTTGTTAAGTCCAATTACTCCAAATAGTCCAAAACAAGCTTAAGAATTCAGATCTGCTATTATTGTAGTTTTTTGTTGGTTTTAAGGTTTGAGTTACTGTTTACAGATTTGTTCTTGAAGATGTATATGGATGAATAGTGACAGTTTTAGAGTTTCTGCAGTTTTTCAACTTGTATGCTAAGTAGAGGTAGTCAAACACTATATTAGCAACTTAATCACCAGATCAATCGAGTTTATCTTAGATCTAGACAGATCTTAAAAAGAACCGAGAGCCAAAGCTCTGATACCAATTGACTAGGTGTGAGATTGATATACTCACTAGGACCGAGTATGATGATTGAGCCAATGTTTGTATGGCGGAATCAAACAATCAAGGAACATTGAATGCAAGAAATACTCATAAATGCTCTTTGTATTAATGATGGTGGTCGGTTACAATAAATGCTAGGGTTTGGGCATTAAATAGTAACAAAACACCTTTCGAATAGAATATTCTGATTGTCTAAGATTTTTGTCAAAAGTCACCTCACATACAAGGTTTTCTATTCTAATTATAGACTGACAAGATGCCTTTTACAAAATGACTAAACTACCCCTGACCTATACATCAGAACTAAAGTATTAGTCTTCATCACCATTTCTTTGTTCCATCCACATTAACTAATGCGGATGAGTTGTACTTGATCAGCATTTCTTCTTTTGTCTTTAGCATTAGTGTTTGGTCATCAGCATTGACAAATGAGGATGAGCAAACACACATGCGCATTTGCTGTTGGGCATCCGCATTAGTTAATGCGGATGTACAAGACTTGTCAGCATTTCTTCTAGGCTATCCGCATTTGTTAATGCGGAAAAAAAAACACTTGTCAGCATTTGTTTTATGACTTCCGCATATACAAATGCGGTTAGCCAACACTTGTTCTTCTTAGCAGATTCTTCATCCGCATTGGTTCTTGGACTTGTGGGATTTCCAGCAGAACAACCATCAACACACCAATTGAATTGGCATGTATGATCCTTTCAGGGTCCAACACTGACTATAAAATGAAAATTGACGAGTTAAAGAAAACTGTATCCTCTTTAAAACATGAACACTCTAATTATAGGGCTCAAATCAAAGATTTAATTTCCAAGTTAACTGAGGCTCAAGCCCAGCTAGTCATAGCTGAGGCCAAATCAAAGAAGTATGCTATTGAAGAGCATAACTTCAAAACCATTCTTGCATCATCCTCCCACTCAAAGGTCTGTTATCAAACAAAGGTGTGTTGGGAACCAATGAAATTGCTCCACCATACTCTTATGAGTATTTAAGACAACCAAGATGCGGTACTAAAGAGCAAAAGCTTCCATCTGCTGACCCCTACCTCATGAGAAGAAGAATGATACAATTATGGAGACCATTACGGGGAAGGATCAGGTAGAAAAACCTATTCCTACCGGTGATGATCAAACTCTGGCCACCAAAGCCAGAAGAAACAAAGCTAAGACAGCAAGAAAAACTACTAAGAAAGTGGCTAAGTCCATGCTAAAGATAGACCCAAAACAAAAATGTGTGTTTATCTCAGCTGGATTCCAAGTGGTTAGAAGTTCTGATCAAGGAAAAGAGTGTAGTACCAGCACTCCAATCCAGCTGAAGAATCATAAGCTGAAGGGGAAGACTGTTAAAGATGAAAAGAACTGCAAGAAACAACAGTCATCACACCCCGTGAAGAGTAACATTGAGTGCATAATATGTGGTCTACACAACCATATGGCTAAAGATTGTTACTACAGTCCTGCAAGCACACATTATGAAAATAATGTTAAGAAAGAAGGAGTCAAGGAGGGTTTCATATTTGGACCTTATCACATGGTTCAAGTGTTAAGAAAATAAATACTTGTTTCCGAATCTAAATTGCTTTCGGAAGAAACTCACTCTTTCGAATGGACAATATTCTCGGAAGACAAGCCAAAGAAAACTCAAAAGAACAAAAGAATTCCTATGAAACCTTCCGAGAAGAAGACTGCTTCGGAAGAAAAGGTGGTGAAAGCTTCTTCCAAGAAGAAAGAAGCCTTGGAAGAAAGTCATGTTGCTCAAACTTTCAAGTAAATCTATACTGATTAACCAAAGGATGGAATGGAAGATCAGAGAAGATGTTGCAGCCCAAACCTCTTCACACACCATAATCGAATCCCCATGCATACATTTTGGTTCAATTATGTCATCCACATTAGAAAAGCCCAAGACCAACAAGGCTTGGTTTTCCAATAGTAACTAACTTTTTCACCTTATGTGTAGGGACATCCACATGACAAAAATGGCAATATTTGGATAGTGGATGCTCCAGGCACATGACAGGGAACATCTATCTTCTTCAACAATTTCAAGTTCAGTTTGGAGGTGAAACCGGAGGATACATTTCTGGTAGAAGTAATGTATCCAATGGTAAGTTAAAAGTCGACAAAGTAAAGTTTGTCAAACAACTTGAACTCAATCTGTTAAGTGTTTCTCAATTTTGTGATCAAAAGCACCAAATGTATTTCACTGAACATGAGTGCATTATCCTCGAACCAGGGATGACAATTCCTCAAGAATTGGTGCTTCTTAGATTGTAAGGATTCCTATAAGTCTGATGCAAACCAAAACATCCAAAGTCTCTCTGCAAGCAATGCACTAAAGAACTGAAGTAGAATTACTTCGGAAGTTTTACACCATGCACTAGAAATATTCTAAGTGTAAAATCTTTCGAAGCCAAGGCCAATATCTTCCGAAACCAAAAGTGAAGTCTTCCAAAGCTTCAGAGACAAAGTCTTCCGAAGCCAAATAGTGAAGACAAATTTCTTCCGAAGACTTTTAAGGATATGCCTTTATCTGATGTACTTTACCATAAAGCTGGACCACCTTTCCGCTACAACTCTGTAAAGTCACCAACTTACATGAGTTAGTGAAAAGGTCCATGCTTTTGGTAACTGTACATTGAGGTCTTGAGTTCATGCTTTCTACTTTATGTACTTTTATCCTTTTTGTAATATATTAGGATGTAACCTATGGCATGTCATAGTCACAAGTCAAAAGGCATATATGCCTTTTGATTCTACAATTGATTTTGTTTGTGTCTAGTCAATTGTATCCAGCTGGCTTTCAAAGTATAGCCGGTTGTAGGTTGTAGTATAAGTATTCCATGTTCTAGTATCTTTCTTAATGCTTTGTAACACTTGTAATAGAACTTGAGAAAGCAATATACTGAATCCTTGAAACCCAATCTGTTGTGTTCTCTTGTTCTGTCTCTTACTTGTTACTTGTGTTCTTAGTATCATTATTGTGGTTAATCCAGTTTATTGTTTGATTAAGTTTGGTTAATCTCCTTGTTACTCCAGGATAATCAAACTTGAATCAAATCATGAAGAATTAGATCAAACAATGATAATCACAATAAAACCCCCTTTGATCTATATTGATTGCATATGATTTTTACAAAGTGGAAACCCAATCAATTGGTCATACAACCATACACCAACACTAATGACAATTAACCTATTTATAGTCTAGACTAATATTCACTAATTGCATTTAACTCCCTAGACTTAGGCTAATTAACACAAAATTACATATTAAGCATAAAAATGACTAAAAACAAGATAAAATATATTTTGTTCACAAAAATATATTTATTACAATAAAACTCCTAGTCATTTAAATCTTCAACGTCTCGTCTCGGTTCCTAGTCTTGAACGTGTCGGGTTTGACTTTTGTTGACTTTGACCGTGACGTTGACTTTTGTTGACTTTCACTATGTTGATAATATAGACTATCTTTTACAGCTCTAACAATACTCTCCCTTAGTCTATCATTATCAACGTCTTCATACGAATTCAGCCCCGAGAAGTCAACAGTAGAAAGATCTTCAATTTGAATCTTTTTGAATCTGATGAGAAAGATTTTTCATCTCATAAGCTCCCCCTATTTATATGCTCCCCCTTTTTGAGTGCAAGCTTTACAAGGATATTGGAACAGGTTTCCCAAATCTCTAATCTTGAGTGCTTCAGAAGATGTAGGAGGAGGATTTCTACCTCGGTATCTTCTGCAAACTTGAGAAACAGGTTCTCTGATCAGGTACACTGCTCAACTGATGATCGGCCATCACTTACAGCAAAAACCTGAAACACATTCACAAACACAATCTCGACATTTCTAATTAGATCATTTCATTTTAACAAAATAAACCCGTGTTTATCTGTGTTTGAAAACAAGCGATCCCGTGTTCGTTTGTGCTCAATTTCTATGAAATGCATGAAAAATAATAAAATGTAATCAGCATAATATGGAAGACCTAAATGAATATTGAAATGAAAACTTTATTATATTTTTTTTATTATATACATATATTATAACATTTTTTTATCCATATATATATATGTATATATATATATATATTACTTGTTTGTTTTTTTTAAACCGAGAACTGAATCGATCATGAGATCATATCCTCAAGATATACTTTAGCACAAAGATGAATTTAATCATCGACAAGCAATGAGATCACACTGATAACTGAATCTAATCACAGTCTTTAAATGATTTTGAAATTCTCAAACAGATCAATAACGATTGCTGATATGTTTGTCCACTTAAACTCATGCCCTATCTTTTTCAACAAACAGCATATGATTTGTTAAGGTTCGATTAAATACTTTAGAATGCTAGGACCCCACAATCATTTGGCAAAAACCCTCACCCAACCTCAGGATTTCTTGAATTTTGTTACGATCTTTACAGAGCAAGGCGTGTGCATTAGTGTGCAAGTGATTATCAATAGAATATTGCATTCTGTGATGAATTAGATGATTTGACACTATTTAGACCAAAATGGTGAGATCTCCAGGTCTATACTCACGTATAACAAAGGAGATGACCATTTAATCATGTGCCGATGAGAGCTCCAGGTCAGTACTATCGTACAGCAGAGGAGATCATCACTCCAGGTCAGTACTTCCGTACAGCAGAGGAGATTAGCACAAACACAAGACACATAATTTCACCAATCATGGCTCAAAGATATGACTTATATGATTTGTATCATGGTGGGTGAAAGATCAATTCTCAATCCAATTTTTGTCGGGACTCAGTTTTTGTGCAGGCCAAAATGATTGCGTAAATCCAGACATCCTTAAGCATATATTTTAATTGAAATCATGATGCTGCTGTCTACTTTATTCTTCAGGCTGAGTCTACCAAGCATATCATTAAAGCATCTGTTTGTTTTTCTATTATTTGCACTTAAATAGAAGATGTAAATCAGATAACAGCATCAGTTACTATCATTTCTCATTTTAAAATGCAAAAACAAGCATTTCAAGATGATATACAATCATTTCTCAGTCATCTCGAATCAAGTTCTCAGTACACTTTTCATTTTTATTTACTTATACTCTCCCCTTAAATTTTTATTTTTGCAATTTTATTTTTATTTTGTATTTATTTTTTTATTTTTTTTATATTTTTTTATTATTATTTTTTAATTATTTTTTAATTTTTTTATTTTTTAAATTTTTTTTAAACTGTACAAAAATAAAAATTTATCAAAGAAGGTCTTCCAAACTACACTGATATGAAGATAAGAAATGAATTCTCAAGAAATATGCAGTGATTGTGAAGTGAGAACGGTGATTGTGCATATAAATATCCAGATTGTGGATCATGACCTTAACCTGTTTGTTCCACCTCAAATTTGAATCAAGAACAATCTCTGTTAGTAAACCGGATTACTAACAGTCCTCCTGAATTGTTCCTGCACTCATTAACAAATTAGTTAGAAAGGGAAACCCAGGTCATCGTAGTCCTGGAAGTTCCTTTTTCATCAAGATAAGTAACAAGCTTCTGCACACAACCGTTTAAACAATCGGTGATTGTTGTATCCTTCTTTTTAATTTGCCAAATTTGCTTCAGTTCAATTAACTTGGATTTGAATGAATTAAATTTGGAAATCATTTTCTGTTTAAGACCGGAAGGAAAAGAATTTGGTTTGAAACCTTTGGTCATTTTCATCTTTGAATCATGTGAAACCGGCTTCACATGAAAAGGTTTGGATGGAGGGTTTTTCATCCAACCATTCAAAGATGTGTGCTTTTTACCTCTTGATCCAGAGAAGCAACCCGTGTTGCCTTTACCGTCTGGAACATTCTTTTTATACTTACATTCGGAGAAGCAATTTGTTTTGCCTTTACCATTCGTAGCAAGCCTTTGAGGACATTTCTTTACCACATGCCCTTCTTTTCCACACTCAAAACAAGCCTTGAAAAGCTTTTGATTCTTTGTAGTCCCGTGTTGTGGAGGTGGTGATGAGGATTGCTTGGAGCTTGTAGCAGATTCTTGCTTGTTCTGTAGTTTCTCGTGCTGAGCAGTGAATGAGATCTTTTCTGATTTACTGGGATGCTTTGCAATTGGAGAAGAGATCCGTATTGGTCTTGATTCAGCTTTTGGAAGCTTTTGTGACTTGACAATGTCAAGAGATATCTTGATCTGTGAGGAACCAACACGCTCCTCTGTGATTGATTCATCATCTGAGCTTATCCAGTCTTGTATACACAGATCATTCTCCAACGGATCTTGATTGACATCTCCTATCGTGTTGGCTTCTCTTGTAGGATTCTCATTGCCTGATGATTCAACAACTGTTCCTTCTTTGACAAACCTGACGGGAACAAATGAAGGAATGTTACCTGATTTGAATTTGTTGAAGAAAGTTGGAGAAGAAACTGATATTGGTGTTTGAGCATCAGAAGTGGAATTGTCATTAATCTTCTTATCAGACCCTTGCTTGAGGAATCCCAAACCTACAGGAGAATCCTGCACATCTCTAACCTCTTTAAGATTAACACTGCTTAGACCTGCATTTAAACGATTAGTTTCTGCAGCTTCAATCAAATCATTTGTTGAATGAGGTCTGGGAATTGGTGAATAACATAAAGTAGAAGGAGGTGGAACTGAACTAAAAACAGTTTCACCATCAGATTTATATCCAATCCCATGTTTTACCCGCACCCCTTGTTGTTTAGCAATAAGCTCATCCTTTTTCATGTGTGAAAGGGTCCATTTATCAAGCTTTGTTTGAATCTGAGTTGTTTCAAATTGAGCTAAAACAGCCCTTTCTTTCAAAATATTAATTTCAACGTTACGCTCCAAAATGGTTCTTCTTAAAACATCATTTTCAGCCAATGCTTCATTAAGTTTTCTTGAAAAAGCAATTTCATTTTTCTTTAATTCCTGATTGATTGTTTTTAATTCTTTTTCATTTTCCAATAACAATCTGTTTGCCTTATAAATCCCAAATAACCGGATTTTGCATGACGAAGAACACATATCCTGAACAGTCTCATAAGGAAGACCCATGATAGTTCGTTCTACAGCTAAGCTCTTTTCACAGTTGCAAGCCCATGTGATTTCTTGTTGTTCCTCTTCTTTGACCTTCAGCATCTTGTCAACCTCAGACTCTTTCTCTCTTTTATCAGTTTTTCTAGCCTTATCATCATCGGTTCTCATAGACTCTGGTTTACTGTCATTGTCGACTCTTAAAGCTTCACGATTATCTTCAACAGTTTCTCTGAATTTAGAGTTTAAATCTGAATCAGTTCTCAATAACTTCAACTTTTCAATCATATCTGTTTTGTAATCAAGTATGCTTGTTACAGAAGACACAATATCAGTATTAAGCGCGTGGGTTTGATGTGGGAACACGGCTTGCTGAAATTTGTTTCTTTGGATATCCAACTCGAGAGATTTTAGCTTGTTGATCATATCCATAAGTTTTGTGTCGACATAACCTCTTTCTTGCTTCAGCATTTTAACTTGATGATTCCATGCAGACGGAAGAGAGTCTAGAAGCTTTTGAATTTGTTCATGATTACTGAGATCAGGAACATGCTTCTTTAGATTATTTGCCACCTTTAAAAATCGATCAATCAAATCTGACAATTTTTCTTTCTTCATTGCTGCAAAAGAATCAAACCGGCTTTGTGCCGTTATGAGATTATTTGATTTAAAATCTCTGAAGATGACATGATTGTACAAATCTTGAACAATTAAACGTCCCAAAAATATTTTTCCCAAAAAGTTTAGAATAATTCTCCCCCGGGAAAAATATATATATTTTTTTAAATGTCACGCTAGACAATTAATCTCAACTAGGGGGAAAAAGTCATCTTTAACATTCGAATTTAGCTGAATAAATGATAGATTCGCCGAAATTATAGTTTCGCAGAGCTAGTTTCGCAGAAAAATATAGTTTCGCTGAGCCGACAGTACTTTCGCTGGCAATTTCGGCAGCAGTTTCGCTACCCAAATGCTTTAGACTGCTTAGTTTCGTCGACAATTTCGCACAAAACAAGCTTGAACTTTCGTTCAAAGATACTTTCGACAGCAATTTCGCTTGTAATATGTACACAAGCACTGTTGAACTTTCGTTCAATGAAACTAGTTTTGCAGGACAGCAGAAAACAACTTCAATGAGGATAACCAATGTAGTTTCGCTGGAAGAACTCGTAGTTTCGCTGGATGAACTGGTAATTTCGCTGAACGAAGCTGAAAAACTTTTTCAACACGATTTCAATCTGAAATCGCCCAAATCTCAATGGATTTGAAATCTGATTATTAACAGAGCTTTCCCAACCAATAACAAGCAAACTTCAATCAATTTCCATATCAATAACACTCAAATCTGATCCGAATTTGATGAAAACTTGATATTGAACAAAAACAACCAAAACCTCAACTTCTCTCTCTAAAATCTTCAAATCTTCAGTGAATTTGATCCAAAATGGCTCTGATACCAAATTGTTACTCCAGGATACACACTTGAATCAAATAACATGAAGAATTATGGATCAAACAATGATAATCACAATAAAACCCCCTTTGATCTATATTGATTGCATATGATTTTTACAAAGTGGAAACCCAATCAATTGGTCATTCAACCATACACCAACACTAATGACAATTAACCTATTTATAGTCTAGACTAATATTCACTAATTGCATTTAACTCCCTAGACTTAGGCTAATTAACACAAAATTACATATTAAGCATAAAAATGACTAAAAACAAGATAAAATATATTTTGTTCACACAAAATATATTTATTACAGTAAAACTCCTAGTCATTTAAATCTTCAACATCTCGTCTCGGTTCCTAGTCTTGAACGTGTCGGGTTTGACTTTTGTTGACTTTGACCGTGACGTTGACTTTTGTTGACTTTCACTATGTTGATAATATAGACTATCTTTTACAGCTCTAACACTCGTCTTTGTGTTGTTGTGTTGTAAGTGACCACCCTTCACCGGTCCTGCAATTGGTATCAGAGCTTTTCAGGCTCTTGATATAAGATCTTACCATCTTAAGATCCCTCACACACACAAATACTAAACTTTCAAAAGGCAGCCATTTAAAGACTGATATGGAAACTGGAACCATGAACAAGTCCCCGCTGATCACTCTTGATGACTTTGATAACTGGTGTATGAGAATGGAAGGTTTCATCAGGTCTCTAGACTCAAGAATGTGGGAGTCTGTTGAAAATGGACCTTTCATACCCAGCACTTCTTCTACTACTGGTGCTAGTATGATCCCTAAAGATATGGCTAACTACTCTCATCAAGATAGGAAGAGAGTAGAGATTGACAGAAAAGCCATGACAGCTCTTCAAACTGCGCTTCTAAACTCTATGTAGAGAGGTTTCAAGAAGTGCAAAACAGCTAAACAGCTGTGGGATGCACTAAAACTGATGTATGAAGGCTCCTCTGAAGCCAAGGAGAACAAGAAGGATCTCCTGAAGCAGCAGTTTGAAAACTTCACCTTCAAAACAGGTGAAACCATGACTCAACAATTCTTCAGGTATGTTGAGATAGTGGATACCCTTGTGGATGGAGGAGTTCCTCTTGAAAATAGAGACATTGTAAGGAAGTTCATGTCCTCACTTCCTAGGCAATGGACACACTATTGTGTGGTGATCAAGAGGACTGAAAATCTCAAAACTCTTACTCTGACAGAGTTATATGAGATTCTCAGTGGCTACCAGATGGAGATGAACATGCAAGGTTCATCTGGCAACTCCAACAATCAATTGGGTTCAGCCCTGCATGTGGTTGAAAGGGATAGCATAGAACCCCAACATCATCTCATATGTTACCCTGACAACTCACAAAAGGATCCTTTCATCATCTTCCTAGAGACACCTAGGGAGAACTACACTCAAGGAAGCCCATTCCAAGAGACAAGCTCTTCTCAAGCCTTTGTGTCTTCTGATGAAAGTTGTGGCAACTCTCTTTTCACTCTTAAAGACCTGGATTGTATCCATCCAGATGATCTGGAATATATGGAAATAGTCCAGCAGATGCTCTTCTCATTCATAGAGCCAAAAAGTTCTACAAGAGAACTGGAAGGAGGTTTCCAAGCAATGCAACCAGTGGAAAGTTTGGCTTGGATAAAAGCAAAGTCAAGTGTTACAATTGTAACTTGATGGGTCACTTTGCTAGAGAGTGTAAGGCACCTAAAACAAATGGTGGCCAAGCACAAACCAGACCAAACTACACTGGAAAAGCCCCTCAGAATGAGAAGCCAAAGCAACAAGCTGCTGTTGCTGTTGAAGAAGGAGGCTTTGACTGGAGCTTTAAGGTGGAAGATGCTTCTCCAAACCAAGCACTAATGGCAGATCATGATGAAGCCAAGGTATTGGAACATCTTTGTACTCCTGAATGCATTGCCAAAGTCAACAGATACAGGTCCTATAACTTGGAGATGAGATCTGATCTTGAGTCCTTAAACATTTTAAAATCTGATTTTAGAAAGTCAGAAAATGATTATAAACTAAAGATAGAGGACTTAGAGAAAACCATTTCAGTTCTAAAACATGAGCATACAGATTTTAGTACTCAAATCAAAGATCTCATAACCAAGCTGACTGAGTGCCAGGCTGAGCTTGTGATCAGCAAAGCCAGGGCAAAAAAAGAGTGTTCTTGAAGAAGAGACCTTCAAGAACATGATATCATCATCCCTGCACAACAAAGTGTGTTATCAAAATAGACAGGGACTAGGATCTAATGAGATAGCTGCTCCACACACAATCTTGTCTGTAAGATCTCCTAGGTGTGGAACTTGTGAAGATGAGCTTCCTCTCATAGATCCTATAAGTGAAGAGGATGAAGAAGAGATAGTGAAGAATTCCTCTGAGAAGAGTGAAGAGGAGGATTCTATGAAGGGCCACTATCCTTCTGAGGAGAAGAAGATTACTGTGATGACCAAGTCAATGAGAAAGAACTTGATCAGGAAGAGCAAAAAGAAAAGCAAAGAAGGCTCAAGAGATCAAGGCTACTTTTGACTCTAAGAAGAAACAAGTATTTATCTCTGCAGGGTTTGAAGTAGTAAAGACTGAAGACATCAACCAAAACTCTTCAGCTAAGAGTTCTGGTTCTTGTTCAAATCATCTTAGTACCAAGAAGAAGACTGATCTGCTGTGTACCACTGCTGCACAGCCTGGACCACCAAACTCAAAAAATAGTTCCTAACCCACAAGAACTATCTCAGCATCTACAAAGATGAAGGTGGAGAAGGGATGTGACCAAAGACAGTCTTGCTCTCATAAGGAGACTCTTGTAAAGAAGAAAATGTTGTGTGTCATGTGTGAAAGTACCTCTCACATTGCTAAGGATTGTCCATACAATCCTAAAAGTACTGTCCATATGACCAAGACAAAGACTTCAGAGAGTTTCAAGAAGATTCAAGCTTCAGAAGGAAAGTCTGTTTCCTTTGGAAGCTCCAAATCTAAGAAGAAGGCAAATGGAAAATTACCTTCGGAAGAGAAGTTGGTCTCGGAAGAAAGGAATTCTTCCGAAGCACTGAAGTCTGCTGCAGTGACTGTAGAATCTTCCGAAGGTTCAGTCATCAAAACTTCTGAAGTCCCAAAAGCTTCCAAAGTTTTGAAGGTCAAGTCCAAGACTCCAAAGGTGGTGTGGAAGTCGAAGAAAGATCAAGTGACTGAAGTTTCTCCATCAACAACAGCTCAAGATCCTTCTAGCACAACCATAGGATCTATTACTGTTGCATTACCTTCCATTATACTTAGTGAGCCCAAGACAAATAAGGCTTGGGTTTCCAAATGTAACTAATCATTTTCTTTGTGCAGGAACAGCTCAAGACAAACAAGAATGTCTGGATCATTAATAGTGGCTGTTCCAGGCACATGACAGGCAATAGGTCACTACTCCATAACTTTGAGAGGATTGATGGAGGACCAGTTGCTTTTGGAGGAGATGAAGGTGGTTACATTTCTGGAAGGGGCAAGGTCACAAATGGTAAGCTCAGCATTGAAAAGGTAAACTTTGTCAATGAGCTTGGGTACAATCTTCTGAGTGTATTCCAATTTTGTGATCAGAGTCATAACATGCTCTTTACTGAGTATGAGTGCATTGTTCTCAAGCCTGGAGTGGTCATTCCTCATGAGCACATCCTGCTTAGAGCCCCCAGGAAAGGGAACATGTACAAGATGGATTTGCAAGAAACATCTCCCTCTGGAGAAGTTTCATGCTTTCTGAGAAAGAAAATAGTGATGACTCTTTCCTATGGCATAAAAGAATGTGCCACGTAAACTTTAAGAACATGAATAAACTAATTAAACATGATTTGGTAACTGAAATGCCAAAGAAAGAGTTTACAAGTGATGATCATTATGTTGCATGCCTGAAAGGGAAGCAACATAAGGTATCTCACAAGCCTAAGGAAAAGAACTCCATCACTACTCCCCTACACTTATTACATATGGATCTCTTTGGCCCCACCAGTGTAATGAGTCTAGGAAAGACTTCTTATTGTTTGGTGATCACAGATGATTTTACAAGATTCACTTGGGCTTTCTTTCTTAGAACTAAGGATGAGACCCCTGAGATTCTGAAGAATTTCATCTTAAAAATTGAGAATCAAAGTGATCACAAGGTCAAAAACATAAGATGTGATCAAGGGACTGAATTCAAAAATCAAATCCTTGACACATTTTGTAATGAAAAAGGTATTACAAGACAATATAGTGCTCCCAGGACTCCTCAGCAAAATGGTGTTGCTGAGAGGAGAAAAAGGACACTAATTGAAGCTGCAAGAATTATGTTGTCTGACTCTAAACTGCCCATCACCTTCTGGGCAGAGGCTGTAAACACTGCTTGCTATGTTCAAAATAGAGTTTTAGTAGTTAAGACACATGGTAAGACTCCTTATGAACTTTGGCACAAGAGAAAACCTTTCATTGGTTTTCTCAGATCATTTGTATGTCCTTGCATCATCTTGAATACCAATGATCAAATTGCCAAGTTTGCTGAGAAATCAGATGATGGACACTTCATTAGATACTCTTCCCAAGCTAAGGCTTATAGAGTATACAATCTCAGAACTAGAATCGTTGAGGAGTCAGCCAATATGACTTTCAATGAACACACACCCTGTGTGGCTGGTTCTGGTCCTGATTGGCTATTTGATCTTGATTTAGTTACCAACTGTTTTAACAAATCTTCTGAGAATGTTTCAGGATCTGCAGAAAATTTAAATACAGGTGATCTTGATCCAAGATTTGAGCTGAGGAGACCTTCAACTCATACATCTTCAGCTTCAGTTGGAACTACTTCAGCAAATGAGGTTTCTATCAGCACTACAATGATAAATTCAACTGATACATCTGGGGTGCCTTCAAATTATAGCTTAGAGGCTCCACAACCAGATAAAGATACCTCAATTGTGTAAGACAACAATGGTGATGGTGAAAGTGATTAGGAATTTCTTGATGCTAATAACCACACCATAGATGACAACATCAATGATGTCACACACTCATTGGATCAAGTCAATCTTGAAAAGTGTGGAGATGTGGAGGGTGAATCATCTATGCCAGATCTAAATTTCTCAAATTTGGATCTTTCTCAGCAACTTGCTGTGATCCCTCAGCTTAGGATCCACAAGTCTCACCCCACCACAAACATCATTGGAGATGTTGTCACAGGGGTAAGAACAAGAGGACAAACCCATGAAGCAAATGTTTGTCTTCACTCTTGTTTCTTATCCCAGATAGAGCCAAAGAAAGTTGATAAGGCTCTAAGGATGGAAGTTGGGTTGAAGCTATGCAACAAGAGTTGCTTCAATTTAAAAGGCAAAAAGTTTGGAACCTTTGTCCTTTTCCTCATAGGAAGACTACCATTGGAACCAAATGGGTGTTTAGAAATAAGAAGGATGATAGAGGCATTTTCATCAAGAACAAGGCAAGACTAGTTGTTCAAGGATACACACAAGAAGAAGGGATTGACTACGCTGATGTCTTTGCTTCTGTAGCAAGATTAGAAGCTGTTAGGATATTCCTGTCATTTGGTGCATCCAAGAACTTCAAGGTCTTTCAACTTGATGTGAAGTGTGCTTTTCTGTATGGAGTGATTGATGAAGAGGTGTATGTCAAACAGCCACCTGGTTTTGTAGATCCTGATCATACTGATTATGCTTGCAAGCTTGACAAAGCTCTTTATGGGCTGCATCAGGCACCCAGGAAGTGGTATGAGACATTGTCTGAGTATCTTTGCAAACATGGATACATGAGAGGTACTATAGATGGAACTCTCTTCATGAAAGGACAAGGAAATGACATATTGCTAGTTCAAGTGTATGTAGATGACATCATCTTTGGTTCAACTAATCCAAAGCTCTGCAAAGACTTTGAGAAGCTGATGAAAGACATATTTGAAATGAGTGCAATGGGAGAACTCAATTTCTTTCTGGGAATTCAAGTGAAGCAAGTTGAAGATGGTATCTTCATAAGTCAGTCAAAGTATGTTCAGGACATACTCTAGAGATTCAACATGACTGATTGTAAGATTGCTAAGACACCCATAGCCAGAAACCACTCCCTTGGACATGATCTTGAGGGGGAGTGTGTAGATGAACACTTATACAGGGATATGATTGGGTCTCTTATGTATCTTACAGCTAGCAGGCCTGATATCATGTTTGCTACATGTATTTGTGCAAGATATCAAGCCAACCCTAAGATGTCTCACCTAATCACCGTCAAAAGGATTTTAAGATACCTCAAAGGTGCTTCAACACTTGGTTTATGGTATCCAAAGAATCCTGACTTCAATCTGTATGCTTATACAGATAGTGATTATGGTGGTTGCAACATGACTGCAAAGTCTACATCTGGGGGATGTCAATTCCTTGGTGGAAGGGTTGTCTCATGGCAATGCAAAAAACAATCCTGTGTGTCTCCATCAATTGCTGAGCCTGAATACATTGCTGCTGCAAGTTGTTGTGCTCAAGTGCTTTGGATTCAAAATCAGATGATGGACTATGGATTTAACTTCAAGAAGACTCCTATCCACATAGACAACAATAGTGCTATCTCTATCACTGAGAACCCTGTGCAGCACTCAAGGACCAAACACATTAATATCAGGTATCATTTAATAAGAGATAACTATGAAAAGGGATTAATTAAACTTGTTAAAGTTCATACAGATGAACAATATGCTGATCTGTTTACAAAAGCTTTTGATGAACAGAGATTTAAATATCTAATATCAGCTATTGGTATGATTAACTTTGAGTAGATCTTTTCTTAAAACTAATTCTAATTATTTCTTAAAATATGTGTGTCCTAAGTTGTCTAGTTCATCACTTTCATAAGCTCATGTTTTCTTTGGATATAAAATCCTTTTTGAAGACTTTCCTTACATTCTTGAAAATTTTCTGATCTTTCGAAAGATATATATTTACCTTCGGAAGAAAATCATATCTTCAAAATAAATAACTGTCTAAGAAATTTTACTTTCCAAATAAGTTTCAATCTATCTTTCGAAGCTTAAATACTTGTCTCAGACACTTATTTATTTTTAAGGACTTTTTTCTTCCGAAGCAAAATTAACTCTCGGAAGCTCTGTTGTTTTATATACAAAACATTCAAGTGTTTATTTCTCTTCCGAAGCAAAATTTTAAAGATTCTCAAGAAAATCTTCCGAAGTCATTTTAGCTTCGGAAGCTTTTTCATTAAAACTTCCGAAGATAATTTACCTCCGGAAGCTTTTCGAATTCCAAGAAAACTACTTTTTGAGCAAGATCATGATATGAAATGTAATAGATCTTGTTTATCTGATTCTGATGTAATTTGAAATGATTAATGAAATGATATTGATTGTTCGTGATTTGTAATGTCTAATATTTCATTAATGAGTCGATATTGAATTGGTTGATTAGGGTCTGTGATTGTTTGAATGGTTACACATAATGTTATATTAATTAATACATTCAAACTTAACATAATGAAGTTCTCATACGAATGGCCCATGCGAATGGACCACACGCATGAATAACTTCATACGATTGACTCAGTCGCACGACTGAATCAGGAGACTGGATCAGTCGTATAACTAAGACATAAGATTGGCTCAGTCGCACGACTGAACACTCAGTCGTGCGGATGAATCAACCGCATGGTTCAATCGCACGACTGAACCATACTTATGGTCCAGTCGCCCGAATGAACAATACTAACCTATAAATACAACCCAATTCGTGGAAAAACGTAAGCCTTCATTCTATTTCGACTACAGACGTACCCTAGCCGTCCAGAAGCCTCCCAATTCGTTCTCCAAGTTCACAGAACACCTTAAATCGATTCCCAATTGTTGGACCAAAAGAACCAATGAGCCGGATCAGAAAAACCTTTAAGTCCCACAGACGTCACAACAACCGCTGAAGTCCACAACAGCTGAAGACAACAACTGATTACAAAGTCTGAAGACAAGTGCTGAAGACAAAGTCTGAAGACACAAGTGCTGAAGACAAAGTCTGAAGACAAGTGCTGAAGACAAAGTCTGAAGACACAAGTACTGAAGACAAAGTCTGAAGACACAAGTGCTGAAGACAAAGTATCAGACGTTGTCATAACAGCTGAAGAGGACTTCTTCAGTAGTTGTGACGGTTTACTTTCAGTAGTTTTATGTTTTCTCTTTTCAGTAGTTTTGTAAAACGACTGAAGAGTTTGTTCTTCAGTCGTTGTAGTTTCAGTAGTTTCTTATCAGTAGTTTTATATTTTGTACTTAGCACTCTTGATATGTTCTCAGTAGTTGTAAACATTTTAGTAGTTTGTTAAGTGTTAGTTATTTTTGTAATAGATCTGCCAGTTGTCACTATCCCGTGATAATAGCAGTGATTGCACTCTATATAAGGAGTGTCAACCTTATTGTAATCAGTGAATGATTGAGTAGAAATATTTGGTATAATTGAAACATTCCTTCTCACAGAAATATATTCTCTCGTATTTGTTTACAAATATCAAATTCTTGCTACAGTTTGTCTAATTCTTGATCTTATTCCGCTGCATTACACTCTAATCCATCGAACTTGTGATCACTGATCCTGACAAATGGTATCAGAGCAGGTTAATCATTGATCGATCTAATAATTGATCATTGAAACTGCTATTCAAGATCCAAGTTTGATTGAATTAGAATTTTTGCAAGAAACGGTTATAGAGATTGAATTTTTGTGTTTTGGTCATTCATCCTGAGATTTATTCTTGGTTTTTCATTGAATCTGTTGTGGTCTGTGTAAAATCTTTTAAAAAAAAGCTTGAATTAAATTGTATTTGGACCTAAAATGACTACTCATTCCAATGATCCTCACAATACTGGTTCCTCAACCAAGCCTCCAATGCTGGTTAGGAATGAGTATAACATATGGCAACGACGTATGCTCCATCACCTGTCTGTTAACAGCTCAGGTTGTTGGACATCAGTGGTACATGGTCCACACAAGCCTATGGTGAATAACCCGGAAACCAATCAAATGGTTCCGAAGAGGAAGGATCAATACTCAGATGAGGATAAGAAATTGTTTGAATTGATGCAAAAGCCCATGGAATTCTGGCCATGGCACTACCCAATGAAATCTATTCTGGGCTAATGCATTATGAATCTGCCCATGACCTCTGGAATGCCTTGAAAGAACAATTTGGAGGAACAGATGAGGTCTTGGCAAATAATAGAGAGATCCTTGCCCAACAATATGAGACATTCTCTCATAGGAAGGGTGAGACACTGACTCAACAGTTTGAGCGGTTCTCTTGTTTGATCTCTGAATTAAAAATGGTCAAACATGAGTACACCAATATCCAGATGAATAATAGATTTCTCAGATCACTGCCTGAGAGATGGGACACATATACTATTGTCCTACGCTCCAGTGCAAATTTGGACAAACTATCTCTCACCCAACTCCATGGGAAATTGCTCACATTTGAGAGAGAGATAGAACAAAACAAAAACTGTCTTCATCTGGTAAGCTCACTGAAGACTTTGTACCAGGCAACACTGCCTTGGTTAGTCATGAGTCAGAATATGCTTCATCTGAATGCCAGTATGATGAGCATATTGATTTCTCTTCAAACATTTCTGATTCTGCATTTGTGAGTGTTGATAGTCAGTTTACTGGGTGTAATAATGACAATCTATGCTTCATCATGGATGATCTCAAGGGGATTGCTGATGATGACTTAGAAGAGATGGATATTTTGAGCCAAATGGCCTTGATAAATATCAGATCTCAGAAGTTCTACAAAAGAACTGGAAGGAAGTTCCCAGGACTCTCTGGCAAAACCAAAGTTGGTTTTGACAAGAGTAAGTTGAGGTGTCACAAATGCCAAAGGCTTGGACACTTTGCTAGAGAATGTAGATTATCTGGATCTAATTCCTCTGCACCTTTTGTGACTTTCCCTGGCAATAGTCAACAAAACAAAGGGCAACATCCTGTCAATTCTAGTCATCATTCTCAACCACAATCTCCTGCATATTTTGTTCCTCAGGGTCAAATGCCATACCCTTACCCTTGTTATTACATGCCACAAACCAGTCAAGTTCAAGCTCCTATGGTATCACAACCTCGTGCACTACCAGAACCTCAACCATCTCATCAACCTCCTCAACCTCAACAACATAGCTTCTTCACCCCTGAAGTTGTTGACTGGAGCAGTTTGCCAGATGACATGTCTGGTCATGAACAATTGTTCACAGGTGCTGATCAACATGGTGGTGAAAGTCCTTTTGGAATCTAGCACTTATGGCTCTGGAGTCTACTGAGGGTTCTGCTCAAATGCATCATCTTCACAGGTAACTCAGGTATCTTCAGAGGCTAAAGCCAAGTTATGTTCTGAATCATGCATAGCTGCCTTTGTCTCTATTAGAGAGGCAAATGTAGCATTAATAAATCAAAAACTTGAGTTTGAGAAAACCATTTCCAAAAGAAAAGCTGAGTATGAGTCTGCTCTTAATAGTAAAGTGATGAGATTTATAAGCTTAAATGCCAATTAAATGATGAAAAGGCTAAGCTAGAGGTTATTCTGGAAGACCAGAGAAGTCTCAAAGAAACCCTTGCAGTCACCCAAGTAGAGTGTGATCGATGGGTACAATCATGCAAAGGTTTTGAAATGCTTCTTAGTAAGCAATCTGCTTCCAATGTGAAGTTTGGCATTGGTTATAATCACATACTGCTCCTCCTACAGATTTTGCTTCAAGAGCAGAAGTGAAATCTGATGGAGAAACAATAACCAATCCACCTCATCATGTGATTCACTTTTTGATAGAGCATCATCAAAAGTAGAAGTCAGCACTAAGCCCTCTCAGAACCAATCAGCTGATGTTGATGGTTCCATTGCTGACACTCACATGATCAAAGAGTTGATCAACTCAGGAGTTATTTCTGGAAGTCCTGAAAGGACTGGAGAGCAAGATTTAACATCTGAAGTTCAAACTCCAACTACTGTCAGCACTGAAGAGAAGAAAACTGTCAGTAGAAAGAGTTTGAAGACTACTAAAGAGGAAGTCAAGAAAGCAAATAATGCTTTCAAAGTACTGAAGAGCAAGTCTTCAGTAGTTTCATCCTCTTTAGTTGATGATCAACATAAGATGAAAAAGAAACCATGTGAAGTATGTGGTTTGTGTTAATCATCTTACAGATGATTGTTGGTACAAAAGAGGATCCAAACTCAAACATAAAGAGGAAATTAAAGAGAAAATGGTTAAAATGAAAAATGAGTTTGAAGCCACATTTTGTACCAGCAACATCAAATCCTGTAACCCTTAAGTCCAAAAAGAAATCCAAAAAGGAAGGGGTTAAACAGGTAACAGCTGAGATTGCTCAAAAGAAGAAGGTGCAACATAGGAACTTATCAAACTCCAGTGCCAATGTGTCTGAAGAGCTGAAAGCTTTATCACAAAATCAGACACAGCTGGTTATGATGGTTCAACATCTATTGGGAAGAGTCAACAAATTAGATGTTCCTATGTTGAAACCACAGAAAAGGAGGTCCAAGCCAAAGGATTCCTCTTCTTCACCATCTTCTTCCTCTCAGGCTGTTGTTTCCAACAAACTTGTTAGTTACCATCTGTTGATGTGAACAGCCCAAACCAAAAAGGTTTGGGTCTCAAAATCTAACTAATTTGTTTTGTTTTGCAGGGTTCTTCAACATGCCACAGAGGCATCTGGTATGTAGACAGTGGAGGATCCATGCATATGACAGGAAACAGATCACTTCTTAATGACTACTCTCAAGGAAGGAAGGGGTTTGTGTCATTTGGCAATGATGCAAAGGGTTACATCATCGGCAAAGGCTTTGTTTCCAATGGGAAATAAAGTTTGATGATGTTAACCATGTGGAAATCTCAAGTACAACCTCTTGAGTGTCAGTCAAATGTGTGACAAAGGCCATGTTGCTCTTTTCACCAGTCAGAACTGTCGGATTCTGTCATCCAAAGTTCTAAGTTTGATTGATAAGGTGTTGGATGAAATACACTCTCCTAAAGGCCAAAAGGACAGGAAGAGTGTATGCCTTAGATCTTTCCAAGAAAATAGATCTCAAAGGCCATCCTTGCCTATTTCCAAGGCTTCCCCTCAAGAATCTACTCTATGGCATAGAAGGCTGGGTCATGTTAATCTCAAAAACATAAATCAGCTGATAAACCATGGTTTAGTAAGGGATTGCCTATGAAGGAGTTCAAATGTGAAGATAACTGCACTGCTTGTTAAAAGGAAAACAGCACAAAGCTTCATTTTCCTCCATAGAAGAACCTAAGTCCAATGCCTGCTTACAGCTTCTTCACATGGATCTCTTTGGTCCTGTGAGAGTGATGAGTATGGCTAAGAAGAAATATTGTCTGGTAATTGTGGATGATTACTCCAGATTTGTATGGACTTTCTTCTTGCATTCAAAGGATGAAGCAGCTCAGAATTATCAACTTTGTTTTGTATGTTGAGAAGCAGTATTCCCTCTCAGTCAAGTGTATTAGAAGTGATAATGGAACAGAATTTAGAAACAATACACTTGATGAGTTCTACCTCTCAAAGGGAATCAAGAGGCATTTTAGCATTCCAAGAACTCCTGAACAAAATGGAGTAGTGGAGAGAAAGAACAGGACCCTTATTGAAGCTGCAAGGTCCATGTTGGCTGACTCTGGACTGCCAATGACTTTTTGGGCTGAAGCTGTCAATACAGCTTGCTATGTACAAAAGAGCTCTAGTAATAAGAGGTTGATGAAAACTCCATATGAAGTTCTTCATCATTTGGCCCCTCTAATTTCATTCTTCAGAGCTTTGGATGTCCTTGTTTCATTCTCACACACGGGATCAACTCCAAAAATTTGATTAAGGTGGATGCAGGGTACTTTGTTGTTATTCATCAACTTGCAAAGCATACAGAGTCTTCAACTGTAGAACAAAGATGGTTGAAGAGACTCTACATGTTAAGTTTAATGAATCTCCAAAGGACAAGATTCCACAAAGCCCTGTGGAGATTTTGATTTGGACATACTGCAATATGTTCCTTATCAAACTCCTGCTGTTGCTCCTGTCAACAGTTCACCACCTGGTGGTACTGCTGGTGCTGATGATGATGATGATAGTAGTACTCACCTCTTCAAGTTTAGTGATCAACTGCCTGATTCAGCTAGACCTGATGTTCCTGTAGCTCCAGCAGCACAATCCACAACAAATGCTGATGAGATTTCTCAACTTCAACTTCCTTTGAATTACCATCTACTGATTGGTTTCAAGGAAATTCTTCACCATCACCATCTGTTGCTGCTGAGCCTGCTACAAACACTTGCACTGATCTCATTGTGTACCAAGATCTGAAGAATCACCCTATGTCTCAAATCATTGGTGATATCACTGCTGGCGTATCAACAAGAAGTCAATTGTCAAATTTCTGCTTCTATGCTCTCTTCATCAGTCAGCAAGAGCCAAAGAATTATCACATTGCTTTAAGGACAATGGATGGGTTGATGCCATGCAGCTTGAGCTTCTTCAGTTCAAGAAACAGCAAGTGTGGGAACTGGTTCCTCTACCTCCAGGTAAGTGTGCAATAGGCACTAAATGGGTGTTTAGGAACAAACTGATGAAAATGGGCTTATTGTTAAGAACAAGGCCAGACTGGTTGTTCAGGGGTTTGCACAAGAAGAAGGTATTGATTATGATGAAACCTTTGCCCCTGTAGCCAGACTGGAAGCAATTCGATTGTTTTTAGCTTATGCTGCTTATCAAAATCTTAAAGTTTTTCAAATGGATGTCAAAAGTGCATTTTTGTATGGGAAAATTAAAGAAGAGGTTTATGTATGTCAACCACCAGGTTTTGAGGACAATAAACATCCTAATTGGGTGTATAAGCTTGATAAGGCTCTTTATGGGTTGAAACAAGCTCCTAGAGCCTGGTATGAGACATTATCAAACTTTCTTCTTGAAAATAATTTCACTAGAGGCTCCATAGATAAAACTTTATTCATTAAGAAAGCTGGGCAGCATAATCTACTTGTTCAAATTTATGTAGATGATATTATTTTTGCATCCTCTGATCCACAGTTGTGTGATGCCTTTACAAAGTTGATGCAACAAAAGTTTGAAATGAGTGCCAGGGAGAATTACAATTCTTTCTGGGTTTGCAATCAAACAAAGGCTGATGGAATTTTCATCATTCATCAGTCCAAATACACAAAAATCTTTTGGAAAAATTTGATTTACAAAATTGTAAGCTCTGTTCTACTCCCATGTGCAACACCACACAACTGGATACAGATCAGAAAGGTAAAGTGGTTGATGAAACACTTTACAGATGTATGATTGGGTCCTTGATGTACTTAACAGCTTCTAGACCAGATATTATGTTTGCTACATGTGTTTGTGCTAGATTTCAGGCTGCACCTAAGGAGTCTCATTTGATTGCAGTCAAGAGGATCTTTAGATATCTGCAAGGCACTCCATCTCTAGGTTTATGGTATTCTACTAGACATTCTGGTAAATTAGTTGCTTTTTCTGACAGTGACTATGCAGGGTGTAAGTTGACCAGGAAATCAACTTCTGGTGGATGTCAATTCCTAGGCAACTGTTTGATTTCTTGGCAGAGTAAGAAACAAACCTCAGTTGCTACATCAACTGCTGAAGCCGAGTACATTGCTGCTGCAAGCTGTACATCTCAGGTACTCTGGCTTCAAAACCAATTATTGGATTATGGCATAACAGAGACTAAGACCCCATTGTTAATGGACAGCTCTTCAGCTCTTTGTATTGTCAGAATCCTGTCCAGCACTCTAGGACTAAACATATTGAAATCAGACACCATTTTATTAGAGATTGTTTTGAAAAAGGTCTGATTGATCCAAAATTTGTTCCTAGTGCTGATGAGCTTGCAGACATTTTTACTAAGCCTTTGGATAGTTCAACTTTCCACAACCTGGTGTTAAGGCTTGGTATGCTGCAGCTAGAATAAGTGACAACTACTGATGATCTCAGTAATAAATACTGATGATCATTGGTAACCATGTCATATATAAGTACTGATGAGTTCCTTTACCCTCAGTAGTTTTTATAACTACTGAAGGCTACATGCCTCACATTACTGAAGTACTTTATTTGTTAAAACAGCTGATGTAGTTACAACAGCTGATGAAATCACAACAGCTGATTGTAGCTACAACTACTGATGTCAGAAATGCAGATAAGTACTGATGACCAATGAAACCCTGAAACTCAGATTTAGTCTGATGAGTAAGTGTGGAGGTCAGACTGAAACAGCTGAAAAGCAATGAATTGACAACAACAGCTGTGAGTAATTTCTCTCAGTTGTTTCTACAACTGCTGTTTCTAAACAACTGAAGCCAAACCTATGTCTTCAGTAGTTTACAACGACTGCTGACAAAAACCATGTCCTCAGTTGTTTTCACCACTGAAGTCAAGACTGTCTCAGTAGTTTTATAACTACTGAAGACTAAATCAGAGACTTCACTGTTTCAACGTCTCGGTTAAAACCAAGTCTTCAGTTGTTTTATAACAACTGCTGATCACACCAATACGGTCAGTCATTTCAAACTCTGAAAGTTAATACCACGTCATCAGTAGTTTCAACAATGATGACTAACACCAAAACCTTCAGTCGTTTTCTAACCCTACCCTTAATACCTTATCCCACCTTCGAGTTTTTCTCACCTCTCTCTCAAACCTAACGTTCAAAAACTCTGTAACCTCTCTTCATCAATGGCGACCATGCAACTAAAACCACGACACAACTGTGTCGCTCATCTCACAAAATCGCCATACTGGACCAGTTTCACAACGCCATTGATTTAATGGTTCAGTCACCTTACCAAAACGGCTTTTCTGTTAAACCCCACCATATATGCCGAATCTCTTAGCCAATTCTGGACAAACGTCACTCTTGTCTCTGAGGAGAATGACACAGAGTCTCTTCAATCGTTTGTCCTAGTCAAAAGGTGGTCATTACTCCAGACATTCTTCGCCAACCCTCAATCTGGATGATGCCACTTTCCCAACTGGTTATCCAAGGGCACAACAGATCTATCATTTGGCCACCATGGATACGAAGGTAACCTGAGTGCCTCTACCATATTGAAGAAACATTTCCAGGATGCCGAACGGCTCATCTTTCATATGGTAAATGTCTGCCTTGCCCCCAAGACTTCATCATGGGATCAAATGTCCACAAGGTGGCAACAGGTAATGTACTCCATCCTTGAGCAACAACCTTTAAATTTTTTCTGAAATACTATTTTAGAGCTCAAGGATATGGCCCAAAAACAACTTGCTAACCGTTGGATATTATATCCTCGGTTCATAATGGCCATAATTGAAAACCAGCTTCAGCTGAGGGACTTGTTGGCCTGGAGTCCCTGCTATGGCTGTATTGCCTGAAGTATACTCCCGGCACAACTCTGACCAATCACTCAAAATGGCTGCCAAGCTGCGCAAACCCACGCAGCTGGAAACCCAGCGTGTGGCTGGTAAATCAAAGTCTTGCAATAGTGAGTGATCCATATGATCTCCCAGCATCAGTGTTAGCCATTGCCCGATACTCAGATTCACAAAGCTTGAACGTGATATAGTTGGGTTGTTTCTTAGCACTCCATGAACCATATTTTCCCCCAAGGAAGATCGAGTAAGCCGATATGTGGAACGACGGGTCTC